>LR812526.1:15567261-15829761 GCA_903798195.1 Danio kyathit | reverse complement strand
TCAAGATTAAATTGCATGTTTGAGCTGTCTCAACTCAAAATAACTTGCAGTGAGATGTCTTAAAATACGTCAGTGTCATTTTTTTGTCTCCAAGTGCACAACAGTTATATATTTTTCTAAGGCTATTTTATAAATGTGGTTTAAATAGCCTAATTTATCTAAGGCCTAGTCCTGGCTTAATCTAAGCGCTGTTTGTGAAACTGGGCCTTAATGTTTCAGCAGGCTAAACTAAATCCAAGCTGCAAAAAAAGTCTGAAATCAAATCATGGTATAAATCAACAGTAAATTGAATACACAACTGATAAACACAACAACACTTATGATACTGTAGATACAACAATAGACTGAATGATATACAGTATTGAATGAACAGTAGATCGAACAAAGACATTAATGACAGAGAACGTGAAAAAAAAGAGTGAGCAAATGAATGATAGATAAGAGAATCAATGACAGAACAAAAAAATCTGCGAACTAAGAATGATGAACAGCATGACAGATCAATGTGCAGAAATAATGACAGAACAAACAGACAGACAGACATTGATACTGAAAAATGATAGAAAAATAGATCAACGATAGAACAACAGAACTACAGACAGAACAACAGAACTATGAATAGAACGATAGAAGTATGGATAGAATGATCACTGATCTATATAAAATTACAGATAGAAACATTTAGTTTAGTTGGTTAACTTTATTTGTCCCCTGTAGGAAAATTTGATTTGCAGCATACACTCGCAGACACATCCGACATTTCACATTTGGCATTTATATAAATAAATCATTTAAAAAACATGGTACCTCTAAATAAATATCCAGACTACCAACCACCAACTGCTACTGAGAGAGGAGGAATTTAAAAACTTAATTGCTTTAGGTATAAATGATAATTTTATCCCATTTCTTACACATCTGGGAACACAATATCGACGACCTGACGGTTAGAATATTCACACCAGTCTAAAAAGAAGTCAAGAACAGGCCCATGTTCTTCCTCCTCTTCATTTAAAAGGCTCACCAAAGCAGTATGATCTGCTTGCTTTACAATATATCGGTTTTAAAATGAACTCATACAAGAATTTGTACTGTATATAAAAATAAATAATAGGATGGATGGATGGATGGATGGATGGATGGATGGATGGATGGATGGATGGATGGATGGATGGATGGATGGATGGATGGATGGATGGATGGATGGATGGATGGATGGATGGATGGATGGAACAATAGAACATGACAATGTACGATGGATGGATGGATGGATGGATGGATGGATGGATGGATGGATGGATGGATGGATGGATGGATGGATGGATGGATGGATGGATGGATGGATGGATGGATGGATGGATGGATGGATGGATGGATGGATGGATGGAACAATAGAACATGACAATGTACAATAGATGGATGGATGGATGGATGGATGGATGGATGGATGGATGGATGGATGGATGGATGCGTGTAAAAAATGCCTTGTAAATATTCCGTTGATGACAAAAATAACCAAGTTAGCCTGTAAATGCCACTTTAATCAGAATACTATCTTGCAAAAAACCTAGTGAAATATGTAAATTAGTTATTAGAAATTAGTTAAAACTATTATGTTTGAACATATGTCTCCAATTAAATAGCTCTTCAAAATATTTGAAAGCAAATGTTTAAATTTCACAGGAGGGCTGTTCATTTAGTCTGTGTACACTATGTAAATATGGATCTAGATTTGCAATTTATAGTTGTTTTTGTTGTGTTTTGCAAAGTACAATACTGTTAACATTTGTCTTTTTAAAGTGTTGGCCATTAAAAATGGGTGCCATTTGTACAGACTTATTTATATGCACTTTTAGACTACACAATACTATTTTTATTATTTAAGAGTTAAGAATTATTCTGATTATTAGTCACAACAAATGAAAAAAAAAAGTATTTATTTTGACCATTTGTCATTTTCTGCAAAATCTTTGTTTTCATGAATATTTTTGTTTTAAAATAAATTTATATAGAAACAAATTATTTAATCACATTTTTATTTACATATGTTTTTATATATTTAATTATCTATCTATCTATCTATCTATCTATCTATCTATCTATCTATCTATCTATCTATCTATCTATCTATCTATCTATCAAGTGAAAGGTCTTTCATATTCTGAATGGTGCACAACTGGTTTAGCAGAATCAACTGAAGGGAAGTTTCACTGTTGTCTCCGGCATCTTGAATAATTGCTGTGAAAGCTTAATCTCTTTTATCACTTTCCTTTCTCGTGTCATATAGAGTTGACAGTTATCTTATTAACTGAAATCAATATTCCACGTTTATTTATTTATTGTAGTCCTGCAAAAATAAATGTAACGGTTAGCATGTTATTATTGCGAAATGTTAATACCCATAATGTAAATTCAATAAATTGAACAATATCATTAAATCAGTCGTCTTCCATTTTCCTGGAATCTCTTTCAGTGATTCTTCAAGACACATTTATTCTCAGCAGAAAGGCGTCTTAGAGACAGACATGGGCCGAGGAAGACAATAAGCTACAGGAGGTGCTCTGTAACCTAATGGTTCCACGAATGGCCTCTCTGAACTCCTTCTGTGACCCCAATTTCATCCTCTGTCTACGGTCTCATTGGACGGCCAGCTCATCCGTAATTGGTTTTGACGGATCTCTGTTTTGCAGTGTGTGTGAGCACGCTGTCTTTGGTGTAGCCATGTCCATGAGGTTCATGGGAAGAAACGGGCAAATCCCGTCCTAAATGCGAGCGTCCCGTCCCCCTCCTCTGGTCTCCTCCTCTCTAATCTGGAGCCGCTGGCGGAGAGGCTCTGTGTGCTGGAATGAGCCTCTTGAGTTCGGCCTCCCACCCATCGGGAATTCCAGCAGGGCATTGTGGGTGGGATGAATGGGGTCAGAGCCAAGGAAACAAAGTAGGAAGTTTTCACAAGAGTTTAGCCTTTGTTTACGCCTGCTTTTCATCCAGAGTTTGGAAGAATGCCCCGGCCACTTACAAATTCGCAAAATAATATTGAATATAAAGTTATCTATCTGACGTCCTTTAATATTGATGTACTGTATTGTTCTATCGTTCCTTCCATAGTTCATTCTATCGTTCGTTCCATAGTTCGTTCTATCGTACATTCTATCGTTCTATCTAACGTTCTTTAGTTCTGTTTTTCTATCATTCTATCTATCGCATAATCTATCGTTCTATATGTCGGTCTGTCTTTCTGTCTAGCTATTGTTTTGTTCTATCTATTGTTCTATCGATCTTTCATTCTATCTATCGTTCTTTCTATCATTCTCTATCGTTTTATCGTTCATTCTATCTACCATTCTATTGTGCTCTATCATTCTGTCTTTTGTTCTATATCTATCTATCTGTGTATGTGTGTGTGTGTGTGTGTGTGTGTGTGTGTGTGTGTGTGTGTGTGTGTGTTTATGAGCAATTCCAGTGTTACGGATGTGACATTTGCAATAAAACCTTAAAACAAATTCACAGAGAAAGTATACGTCAACATTATATTGAAGCAACTGTTATATTTTCCAAAACCACTAACCACAGAGTTATGGGATCAGAAAAATATCAATTTGTAAACATTTTTTATATTTTAAATGAGAAAAATAAAGATGCGTTATAGGTGTGACAAAAAAAGCATGCAAGTTTACAGTCTACAACATACTTCGTAGAAATTCTGTGAATTAAACTGCGAAACCCAAAAGAAATAATGCTCATCAAAAGGATAAGAGTTGGCTCACAATGGAACAAAAACCGTTGATTTTATTTGACATTTTTGCATTTATGAGGGAAAAGCTCTGTTATGGATGTGACCGATGTGAAATTGGCATTTGTATGATTTTGGTAAATCAAATATAATAGTTTGAAAACATAAACAGAGACATTTTTGAGCATTTTTAAAGTACTGTAAAATACTTACACAAAAAATGCAGAAACGGTTTCTCTATTTTGGTGGAAAAAAAATTGTATGGCAAGGTTGACATTTGCATGGAATTTTATATATATATGGGGTGTCAAAATTAATTGTTTCTTCGGTGCACTGCGATGCAGACACGGACAATTCGGTATCGGTTCAGTAATAATCAAAACCGGTTATTATGTACTGACGTCATTTATCTCATATGCGCTATGTCGCGGTAGCTTACTATGGCGAGGGAGGCGAGCGTGAGTGTTTACAACGCTTCACCTACTTGATGCACAAACTGTGCACAATTTCACTGCGTGTGTGTTTTCTGGACACTCTTTCACTGACACTTACAGCAGAAGCCCCTATTTCACTGTGATAGAGAGAGAGTAATGGAGTTTACTTTCATTCTCTCACTCTCTCTCTCTCTCTCTCTCTCGCTGTGGCCCATTTGACCTGCTGGCGTGACTTTTCCTCTCCTCTCGGCTGATACGGCGATACTTCTGGATAGAGGTCTGCATTCCCGCGACTGTACGGCGGGAGCCGCGGGACCAGACCAGATTTCTTGCGGCGTGGCAATAAATTTCCGAATAAAGCGCGGGAGCGGTCGGTAACTCTGGTGTAAGTTGAACGGTCTAACAATATCGCTCCCGAGCGAGCAAGCACGTGTGTGTGTGTGTGTGTGTGTGTGTGTGTGTATGTTTATGTGTGTTGCTGTTTATGTTTGTGTGTGCGTGTATGTGTGTGAATGAGAGAGGGCGTGATGCTGTGTCGCTTGCTTGGTGCTGTGTGTCTATGTGTGTTTTTACAGACAGCCCCCCACCCCCAAATATAAAAATTCAATTTTGGGGAATGCATCGACAATGCACCGTGATGCACCGAGATATCGAATTGAACCGAATCGATGGCATGATAATCGTAACCGAACCGAACCGTGAGACCAGTGTAGGTTCACACCTCTAATATATATATATATATATATATATATATATATATATATATATATATATAGCTAGTAGCTAAAGGTCGCTGTTTCGAGTCCCGGCTGGACCTGTGTTTGCATGTTTTCCCCATGTTGGTGTGGGTTTCCTCCGGGTGCTCCGGTTTCCCCCACAGTCCAAAGACATGCGCTATAGGTGAACTGAATAAACTAAACTGGCCGTAGTGTATGTGTGTGAATGTGAGAGTGTATGGGTGTTTCCCAGTACTGGGTTGCAGCTAGAAAGGCATCCACTGTGTAAAACATATGCTGGATAAGTTGGCGGTTCATTCTGCTGTGGTGACCCCTGATTAATAAAGTCGAAGGAAAATGAAATGATATAGGACAGCAGAAATGCTAACACTGACAATCAAGTATTCTAAAGAGCTGTATAATGAAGTGAGATCTGATAAAAGACCCACCAGCACGAGAGAGGTGAGATATGAAAGCATCTCTGAGAGGAAACTGACACCTTCGCTCCTTTCAGCATCTGATAAGGGCCTGACCTTCCTCATGAACCCTAACATGAGCAAAGCTAAAGGCCAAGGGGCATTGAAACATCAACCTCTGCCCACACACACACACACACACACAAACACACATTACATCTACAGTATACAATTTTCATAAACTATGCACAATCACAAGCTTAACTGATGGCAAGATGTGCTTTTGTCATTAAATTCACCATGCAGGAAACAGACCCTTATGTGGCAATGTGGAAATAACACAAACAATACGAACAAGAAACAATGCAAGGATTAAAAGACCTCACTTCCTTCTCACCGGCGTCCTTTTCAGCACGGAACAAACAAAACAGAAAAAAAAAATCATTGTAGCAACACAGTGAATGACAAATTCAGGGAAGGAGCCGGATTCACATGACCTGCACTGTGCTGTTGATGTGCCAAGGAGACACAGAGTTCATTCGCTCTACAGCGTCATCTATCGGTCAGATGAAACACCCACAGCATGAAAGGCCTGATTCTCAGAACCTCCTCGACTGGAACAAAGTGCTCGGAAACAAACAGTCTGCTTTTTTTCCAAATTACAGAGTATTGTGCTCATGTGATGATCATGAAATGACTACAGTACTTGTCGGTCAATTAATTATCCTCCGGCTTTTGATGACTAACTGCGGTGGTCATGTGGTCAACAACCCATCATACTGCATCACACAACACCGCTTGAAGATGATAATGCTAAACACTGATTCTCATATGGTGGGTTGAAGCAGCAGGGGAAATAATGCTAAATGTAAATCATAGAATGCTAACCATATGATGCTTTGGGAATACAGCAATGTTGAAATTGAGGTTTTGCCTGATAGTCAATTTGGAGAGAAAAAAAAACAACGTACAAAATGCAAATAGTATTTAACATCATTATAAATTGTTGATCTTTCAATATTCATTAGTGATGGCAAAGATAACTCAGATGTGAAGACAATAAATATCCAAAAATCACCCAGTATAGAGTATATACATTATTGTTCGAATTATTAGTAGTATTTTTTACAGATATTCTTTTAAATTATTATTTAACAAGGAGGTTGTAATTTAAAAAAAAAAAAAAAAAACTATTTTACTATTTTAACTATTTTAAAATAAATGCTTTTGAAAATGTGATGACAATAAATCAGATGTGAAGACAATGAATATTCAAAAATCAAACTTCAAATTTTTGGCAGTCTTTTCTTTACAGATATATATTTTTAAATTATTATTTCTATTTAGCAAGGAGGTTGTAATTTGTACAAAAGTGCCAATTTTACAAAAATCTATTCCAAATAAATGCTTTTGAAAATGTGAAGACAATAAATCAGATGTGAAGACAATAATAATAATAATAATAATAATAATAATAATAATAATAATAATAATAATAATAATAATAATAATAATAATAATAACAACAACAACAACAATAATAATAATAAATAAATAATAATAAAAATAAATTAATTAATTAAAAAAAAAAAAAAAATTAATCACAAAATACAGTATATACACATCACTGTTCAAATAAATGTTCCAAATAAATGCTTTTTAAAATGTGAAGACAAAAAAAAAAAAAAAATCAGATGTGAAGACAATAAATATGCAAATATGCAAAAAATTTTATCCCACAATATACAGTATATAGACATCACTGTTCAAATTTTTGGTGGTCTTTTCTTTACAGATATTAATATTTATTATTTCAATTTATTAAAGAGGTTATTTAAACAAAAGTGACAATTTTACAAAAATCTCTTTCAAATAAATGCTGATGTAAAGAAAGATTTTTATTCCTTTGCAAAATCCAAATGAGCAGCAAATGAGCATTAAAATAATTTCAAAAGTATAATAATGCAAAAAAAAATCAGCTTTAAATCACAGAAATTATTTTTACTTTACATTTTGAAATATCACACAAGTAGCAGTGCGATATGGCTGTATATCAGCACTGGTGGGAGGCGTGCGTTGGAAACTGCAATAAAAAACTAAATGATAATAATAAAAAGTAGCTTTTAATTGCGTCAAATTTCTCAAATGTTATTAATTATTGTTATTAATGAATGTTTTCTATCAAATAAAAAAATACATAATTATAATTTCATAACAACAATATATTATAATATAATTATAAAATAAGCTTGATTAGGTACAGACTGTGCATGAATTTATTATTATATTATTATTATTATTTGCATAAACATAAAACGTGACAATTCATTAGCTCCCCAAGCAATAAAGCATAAATAAAATTCCCAAGACATTTATAAAACCCACAAACAATAAAAACATGCTCAAAAAGATTATGCCAAACAGTTCCCAGCATATTAATAAACTGATTCAAAGACAACGTCTCTTGTACCATAAACTTGATTTCTAATGTAAAATCTGCATCCTGGCACGAAACCAATTGAGATGTGAGGCTCTAAAATGATTATAAAATGCTTGAATGATGATGGATACTATTTCCAAATACAACACATTGAGGCACTGGCTCCTGAACGGGTGTGGGAGGCCGGGTCTGGTAAGGTGATGCTGGTGGTTTTGATGTATTATATCCCAGAATGCTCTGTCTGTTTTGGGTTTGGGTGGCAGCCAGACTACACCGTTACCATGGGAACCATTTACTCTAGTCTGGCATCACAAGAGCATCTCAATGCTTTATTACTGAATGAACCATTACGGCAAGACACTGCAGGTAAAAGGGTAAAATTATTTTATAATTTGTGGAATCTCTTTTTATCACTCCTTAATTAAGAAAATACTGCAAACAGCCAGGAAAAAAATATATATAATATATGGTGACAAGGTGGCTCAGTGGTTAGCACTCTCGCCTCACAGCAAGAAGGTTACTGGTTCAAGTCCCGGCTGGGTCAGTTGTCGTTTCTGTGGTGATTTTGCATGTTCTCCCCGTGTTGGTGCGGGTTTCCTCCGGGTGCTCCGGTTTCCTCCCCAAGTCCAAAGACATGCGGTACTTGAATAAACTAAATTAGCCGTAGTGTTTGTGTGTGAATGAGTCTGTATGGATGTTTTCCAGTACTGGGTTGAACCCTTCCATGAACCCAACCAATAGTGTTTTAAAAAACACAGATTGACCTGCTCACCCACTTCCCTAACCCCACCTGACAGTGTTGTGAAAAGAAAAAAAAGCCGCCTGATTTTTACCATGTTTTCAGATTTTACCACATTCTTACCTTATTTCATTCATTCATTCATTTTCTTTTCGGCTTAGTCCCTTTATTCATCAGGGGTCACCACAGTGGAATGAACTGCCAACTTATCCAGCACATGTTTTACGGAGCGGATGCCCTTCCAGCTGCAACCCATCTCTGGGAAACATCCATACACACTCATTCACACTCATACACTACAGACAATTTAGCCAACCCAATTCACCTGTACTGCATGTCTTTGGACTGTGGGGGAAACCGGAGCACCCGGAGGAAACCCACGCGAACACAGGGAGAACATGCAAAATCACCATAGAAACATAATATAATATAATATAATATAATATAATATAATATAATATAATATAATATAATATAATATAATATAATATAATATAATATAATATAATATAATATAAGTGTAAATACTGTATATATTTACTTTCTGTAAAGGCCTTCATAAAATTGAAATGAATAAAACTGTAAAGTTTGGTGTATGCTGAAGTGGACAGTACAGGAGAAATAAACTTTTAAAAAATGTATACATCACTCCATATCTCAGAATAAACTGCAAACAGCCAGAAAAAATGTTCACATTATTTTATATAAAATAAAATATTATGTGTGACTATATCCTTCTGTAAAAGCCATCATAATATTGATATGAATTTAACTGTAAAGCTTGGTGAATGCAAGTGATGCTGAATTGGACAGTATAGGAGAAATAAACTTATTTCAAAAATTAAAAAAATATATAATCACTCCAAAATTCAGAATAAACAGCCAGGAAAAAAAACTGTTCAGATTATTTTATACTAAATAAAATAAAATAAAATAAAATAAAATAAAATAAAATAAAATAAAATAAAAAACATTATGTGTAAAACTGAATGATATGAATAAAACTTCTCAATTTGATGCATGTACAGTAAGTGATGCTGAAGTGGAGACTTATGATCAGTATAGGAAAAAATATTTTAAGAAAATTGCCTTTAAAAATGTGTGTTGTAATTGAAATCTACAGACACAAATTGATAAAGTATGACAAAAGTACTTGAAAGTTTTTTTTGGGATCCATTTTGGATTTTTTTCTTAAATTATAGACTGAACAAAACTTTATAAAAAGGCCAAAAACTCAAAATTGACAGGTGTATGAAAAACTGTGTGTCTCCCTGCATTTCTTGTCTTAATACAAAAAAAACAACATTATTGACTAAACCAGATATTTACTGTATGTACACCCCATTATCGTATTTCCCAAATATAGTCAACTGTCCCTTCCCAGATGCCCAAAACCCCCATAAATTCCACATTAGAACATGCTGTCAGTATTTATTGGAACAAACACAGTCTGTTGGACAGGAAAGGGAAGGAGAATCTCCGGGATATTCCAGAGAATCTGCTGTGGGTGTTACACACTCTCTCCATGAAAAACAACAGGGGCGACGGACCAGCAGAGTGAGGAGGTGGATGTAAACATCACTAGAATAACACGAGAGGCTTGGAAAAGCAAACTGCAACTAAAGCCAATGTGCTCTGTGATGACTAAGAACAAAACTGAAGGAATTATTGGGAGTCTGGAATGGTGTGCAAATTTGTAGGCCAAGCATATTGTAAACACAAGATGTGATGTAGCTGTCATACAGCGCTCCCTGCTGGCCAGACCAGCTTCAAGCGCATCAGTAGAATCACAGAAAATTTGCATTTAAGGGTTTTTAATCTGTATTTTTTGTATCCTAGTTCCTAATTTTTATATAATCTAATATCCGACATAGTTGAAGTCAGAATTATTAGCCCTCTTGCGATTTTTGTTTTCTTTTCCAAATATTTCCTAAATGATGTTTAACAGAGCAAGGAATTTTTCACAGTATTTCCTATAATATTTTTTCTTCTGGAGAAAGTCTTTTTTTTTTACTTTGGTAGAATAAAAGCAGTTTTTTAAACCATTTTAAGGTCAATATTATCAGCCCCCTTAAGCAATACTTTTTTCAATTGTCTACATAAACCTTTATCCTACATTTATTGCCTAGCTTGCCTATTTAACCTAGTTTAACTTTAAATGTCACTTTAAGCAGAATACTGGCATCTTGAAAAATATCTTGTAAAATATGATGTACTTCCATCATGGCAAAGATAAAATAAATTAGTTATTAGAAATTAGTTAATAGTTATGTGTAGAAATGTGTTGAAAGTAAATCTTTGTTAAACAGAAATAGGGGAAAAAATATACTAATAATTCTGACTTCAGCTGTACATATACACATCAATACTTAAAGTCTATAAATATTGCAAAAGTAAGAGTTCACTAAATAAACAGAAAATCATCATCTACTCACCATGATATTGGTGTAAACTCATTTGCTCTTAGTGGAGGAAGAATATTTTTGAAGGACGAAAAGCATGTCTTTTCCACGAAGTGAAAGATTCTCCTCTAAGGACAAACAAAAAGAAGCAAAAGTTCTATAATCGTATTTCATGTCTCATGCATTTCAAATCTTAATCCAAATAAAATTTCTGAAAACTTTCTGGATTAAATAATGACAGCACTTTAATTGTGAGCTAAATAAGACAAATCAATAACTAAATGGAGCTAGTGTTTTTCAGCCAATGATAAACTTCAGGTGAAATTTTAATGTGACTACTTTTAAATTTCATAAGGTTCCTTTTACAGTATCAATGTTGTAATGTAATTACAATACATTCATTTAAATATACTTAAGCATTTATTGAGAGGTTTAAGGGTAAAACAAGATTAAAGAGCGTGTAACCGCTAGCACCATCAGTCAGTACCAGCAGCCGAGCGCAGAAACTATTAAAAGCACAGGGGTAAATTAACTGTCATATTTTAAATACATGGCAGAAGAAAATTTTATTTAATGCAGTGCTTCTTGCCCGATTTGAGACCCACTTTATATTGTATATCTATCAGGAAGCGAAGATCACTGATTTTTAAAGTAATCAGACCTTAAACGTGGCAATTTCATAATGGAAAGACAGTTAACCCAAAGTGCTAAGGCTGGCTGGCTGAAATTAAAAGTCTGTGTGCATATACCCCATTGAATAACAAGAACAGTGCAAATTAAATAACATTTTTTTATGTTGTTTTCCTCTTCTGTATTATGCTTTATGTAGCGCTTTGTGTAAGAAAACACAGTATAAATAAAATGCATTATTATTATTTAAAAATATTCATCAAAGTTTAATGCAGTTTCTGTCTTTGTTTATAAAACGTGATAGATAATGTAGGTATTGTTTGTACTGTGGTATAAAATCCTGTGATTGTGGACAAAAACAGCACTCATGTTTCAGGTCTGGGTGCAGAGCACACTGTAAAGAAATGCTGGATTCTACACAAATCAATTAGGTAACTTAGTCACTTTTTACAAATTTGGTGGATTGAACATAAAACAATTAAGTTGTCTCCCAAAAAACTCAAGAATTGTGTTGTTTCAGCCATTCAGTCGTACTGGCAGAATGTAATGCAAGTAATACAAAATATTTTGGTCATGGAATGGACTTCTGATTTACCTGGGCAATATTGCAGCCAACTTAATGGTAAAAGACAAGTATTTATTAAAAATACTTCTAACTCGAGTAGCTACAACTCGAAGGTCCTACAAAATATGAACGGTTGGATATTGTATCCAATGCTCAAAATATGGAGAGGATGACTTTTTCTTTAAAACTACAAATGGAAAAATACCTGCAATATTGGGAGAAATTAATTGTACGTATGCCTTTTACACAGTGTAAACTGATCTTTAGGCGTATTTGTTAATGTGAACTGTAAGGAAATGTGACCAGTCAACTGGTGATTTAAGTTCTCATGTGTTATTGTATATTTTTTTTCCTTTTTCTTCCTTAAAATTAAAAATAAAGTATAAAAAAGGAAGGTGTTGTTTCAACTCATTTTAAATAAGCAGCTTGAACAAGCAGTAAAAGTAATGTTTTGAGCGCAGGTGCATTCATTTAATTTAAATTATAAACATCAAATAAACAGTCCTAGAATAAAAACAAAATACACCAACAACACTAAGATCATGGATTTGATTCTTAGGGAACATAAAAAAATTTACAACAAAAAGACAAACTGTTTTGAAATTAATATTTTTACAGGAAATGAGCTTACTGGAAAAGTTTGAGCAATCACAGCCAAACCAAACAGAACAAAAATTCTGAGCGCAGCCCAAAAGATGTTGTAAACTGTTGCCAATAACAAGAGAGTTCACTCATGCATTGTCATCCGGCTTTAACATTTCTGACCTCACCTCTTATTTCTCATCCAGCAGTGTAAATATAGCCGCTCAGACTCGCTATTGTTTGTGAAATATGTGGAACTGAAGTCTAGGTGGAGTGAGGGGGTCTTTTCCAGTTAATGGGTGGTAGACTTCTTCTTTCTGGTCAACCGAAACCTTCATATTTCACTTTCCCGACACTGTGGACGCTTTCACTGAATGGGCTTCCTCTTTCTGAAATGTCAGCATCTGGTGGCTCTTAGCCTAGAAGAGAAAAAGAAAAGGCCATAAATTAAGTTCATTGTTTAGTCTTCTTCTTTTTTTACAAATTTAACTTCCTTCCATATAAGGAGAGTTTCATGAAGTAGCATTAAAAACAAAACAAAACAAACAAAACATCATGATTCTGACTGAAAACAATAAGCTGGATGTTGTGGCCTAACAAATAATGACCTGGTAAAAGATGCTGATTGAAATATCTCAATGTCATCTATGAACAATCGTTGATTTTATGGATTGATTATACTTCGATCAACATTCTTACCTTTAGGTTGTGGCAGCAGTTCATAAAAAAGCTGCTGAGATGCTCAGTTCTGTTTCTGGAGATTCACCTTGCTTATTGTTTATGAAGTGCACCTGCTTTTCCATTTCATGGCAAACAGTCACATGGAGGATTTCTGCCACCTGCTGGAGCGGAGAGTGGAGCGCTGCATTTAAATTTTTTTCATTGTGCATTAGTAATTTACAAATTCAGCAAAAACATGCAACAAAGAAAAATTACAAAGATCATTGAAATTCCAAAAAAAAACCAGAACAAACCAGAACAAAACAAAACAATTGGAAGACATTCACATTCATAATAGCTTACAATAGAGAGAGCTTTTACATTTTTTTTACAGCTTTGAGAGACTTCACTAACCAAATAAGTTCGACCCTGTATAAAGGAGGAGATTTTGAAAGTCTACATTTGTGGATAAAGAATTTACCATTTAAAATAATACAATTAACAAAATTGTTAATTTATTTTTTATCACTATTTTCTAAATAACATCTGATTTCTTTTGCATTCAGTGTTATCAACATATAAAATTTTTAGCACAATAATCAGGAAATGTGACGAATCAACAAATAAGTGACATGAGGATTCCTCACTGTTTTTACAAAATGAACATTCTTTCTCAATATCTGAAAAATTGGAGAGTAACATGTTAGTTGGGTATATTTTATGTAAAATCTTTAAATGAATTTCTCTTACTTTATTTGAAATGCAAAATTTGTATGGTAGCAGCCATGCTTTTCTCCAATTAACCTCCTATATAAAAAGAATTCCAATAAAAATTTCCCTCTTAGAATAACTCTATTTTTTATCATTAAATACTTGCCTTATGTCTTTGTTAGTACATTTTGTGAAATATATTTTTACCATTTATCAGGAAATTACATTCTTTATTTTCTATCTTATAATAGCTCAAATGACTGCACATTAAATAAACGAGTCCCGAGGGGATCGCTTTGATCACTGTCGAAATTTTTTAATTTAACAGGAAAATTGAACTTAGATAAAAAAGGATTCATATGAATAGATCCTTAAAGATGAATCAAATAAATCACTTACATACAGTTGAAGTCAGTTGAAGTTTTCTTTTTTAAATATTTCCCAAATGATGTTTAACAGAGCAAGGATATTTTCACAGTATGTCTGATAATATCTTTTCTTCTGAAGAAAGTCTTATTTGTTTTATTTCGGCTAGAATAAAGGCAGTTTTTTAAATTTTTAAAAGCCATTTTAAGGTCAAAATTATTAGCCCCTTTTAGCTATATTTTCCCATTGTCTACAGAACAAACCATCGTCATACAACAACTTGCCTAATTACCCTATCCTGCATAGTTAACCTAATTAGTTAAGCCTTCAAATATCACTAAGCTGTATAGAAGTGTCTTGAAAAAATATCTAGTAAAATATTATTTACTGTCATCATGACAAAGATAAAATAAATCAGATATTTGAAATGAGTTATTAAAACTATTATGTTTAGAAATATGTTGAAAAAAATCTCTCTCCGTTAAACAGAAATAAATAAATAGGAGGGCTAATAATTCTGACTTCAACTGTACATATACCAACCCGTGTTCCAACCATTTTTCCCAAATATAAACTCTTTCCTTTAACAGTAATTAATTTGTTATTCCAAATGTTCCTTCTGTGAGGAGAAAAATTATGTACAAAGCAAAGTTCCCAAGCCAAGAGTGCTTGCTCATGAAATTTTGATAATTTTACTGGTAATTTTGATGGTGAAAAATTGCAAGTCAAAAGAAACTTGAGACCACCCACCTTCTTAAAGATACAGTGTGGAATAAAAAACCATAATGAATCAGGGTCAATTGCAAACTTCATAACTATATGATTTAATATCTCAAAACCTCTATTGGATTTCTTCTCGGCCAATACTGAATTTTTGAAGTGGGGCCCTGCTGTTTGTAGGGTTCATGCACATTTTACATCATACTATAAAAATTCCAGGACTTTTCCAAAACTTTCAGGTAAATATTCATGACTTATGTTTAATATAATGTCTATGTACCATGGTAAATGGGGTCGGGGGGGGGGGGGGGGGGGGGGGGGGGTGCACATTCAATTTTATAACAACATATAAAAAAGACATGTGTAGTTTGTTTATTTTTATATTTATAAAATAGATTTCAAAAAATATCTTGCTGTTTGTATGAAATTATTTTAGAAATGTTGGCTTGTGTTTTCATAAGATTTACATTTTCAAAACATTTTGGGTTTATTTTTTTTTTTTTCAAAACTTTTCTAGGCCTTGAAAATGACTTGACAAAATTCCATGACTTTTCCAGAACCATACGAACCCTGTGTTTGGGTAGAAGAGAAAATAAAATCTAAAAAAAAATACATTTTAAATTAAATTAAATTTTAATTTAAATTTAACCACTAAATTTAATTTAATTAGTTTAACTAAATTTAAACTATAAAATGTAAAGTTTTCTAAATTACATAGAATATGCATTAAATATACAAAATTATCAATTATATTGCATTTAAACAAATAATAGTTTATTATAAGTAAGCATTTTATTATAATTAATGTTTGACATTTTACATAGCTCTTTATGTTGTTTTTATTGTATTTTAGATATTGTTCTTTTATTGTGCAATTATGAATACATATTACAGCATACAGCATTATTTGTTATTATGCAGTCATTCTAATATGCTGATTCATTCTCATCATCTCATCATAAGAATTTAGTTTTTTTTTTTAAATACATTTATATTACAGAACATTTGTTTAAAGAAATATATATCAAATATTTGAATGTTCTACCCCTCAAAAAATCCTGAAAAGTAAAATGCACAAATTTAAATCAGAAAAAAATGGTTTTGACATTCATAATAATAATAACCATGATTGAGCATTAAAAATGATCATAGTAGAGCTTTAAATACGAATATTAGAATGATTTTTGATGCATCACATGACACTAGAGTAATAATGCTATAAATTTAGCTTTGAATCCCAGGAGTAATTTACATCTTAAAATATATACACAATAAAAGAAAAGCAATAACATTTCACAATATTGTGCTTTTTGTTGCATTTTTGATCATATAAATTCATGAGCAATCATGAAAAACTAAATATCATTTAAAAGCTTAATATGTCTAGTTTCTATGTTTGGTGACTGGCTGTTAATAGATATTACTGAGCAACAGTTATTTATTAACTTTAATTAAAATTAAAGGCACATAACTTGTATTTGATTTGAATTTATTTGAACGTTTTTCCCCTTTAGCTAACTGACAAGTGTCTTCTTAAAAAATGAGTCCAAGCTTAAATCTATGCACCAACGCATTGAAGATTGGCGTTCATTCAAGTTGAACATGTTGTTTTCAAGGCTATCTCCAAAAAGTGGGAACCACCGTTCAGAGGTAAAAAAAAATAATAATAATAATAATAATAATAAATAATAATAAAATAAAGCTGAGAAACAGGTAACAGAAAGAGAGAGGGAGAAAAGAAACCAAATTAATCGCCAACCTATCCAGCATATGTTTCACGCAGCGGATGCCCTTCCAGCAGCAATAGCACTACCTACTGCGCCACCGCGTCGCCTTAAAATATTCAATACATTAAAATTACACTGTATACCACTTAACAGACGGATGTGTGATACTCATCTTCAACCACTGGATGTCGCTGTTGTTACTTGCACTGTATAAAAAAATAAATGGGGTTTTCATTCTGTTGTTGTTGTTGTTGTTGTTGTTAGGCAGCTAGAAATGACGGATGTTTAATATTACCATCATTATGCTTTTTCCCAATCCACGCAGTCCATAAAAGTTGCTTATAAAATTGTGAAAATGTCTGTCATGTAGATTCTTTATTCTCGATACAGAACTATCATTCAAACACGTAATGAGATTCACTTTTAATGGTCATTTCCACAGATCGTTAACACTTTTTATATGACATAGTGAAAGCTGATACATACTTCAATCTATTTTCCACTCCAGAGTCCAGTCACAAGACACTTTTACTGAGATACTGACCTGTACTGTATCTGCCAGCACATTTACAACTAAATATAAAACTAAAGATCATCAATAACTCCAGGATTAACGACTAACATTATAGCATTATACACTCACAGGTGATGGAAAACAGTTTAGAGATTCTGTACAATAATCCGCATAGAAAACATTGCAGATATGATAGATTAATATATACAGCAGCTACTAATAGCTATAATATAGATTTATTTCACAAACTACAGATGCATACATTTCTTTTTTAAATAAAAATTTATTCGTTTGGTGCAACAAATGGTATATGGTCTAGATAACAACAACAACAACTAAAATAAGCCTTATTTTCAGATAAGTTTATATACATTTTTAAGTAACTTTAACTTAGCTTTACAAGAGTTAAGAAAGCAATATTTGATGGAAAAATCCACCACAAAGCAGATTACATTTCTGCAACAACAACAAAAAATACATATATATAAAAAAGCCCTGAAATACAAAATAAATTGCATCTTAACATGTATTCACATTAAATAAAAAGCAATAACATTTCACAATATTATGCTTTTTGTTGTATTTTTGATCATATAAATTCAATAAAATAGATTTAAAGTATTAAAACAATAATAATAATCATAATAAAATAAAATAAATATGTAAAAATAAAATAATAATTATAAATAAATAAATAAATAAATAAATAAAATACATACATAAATATGACATTACAATTTTATTTCCCAAATAGGACTCTTTACAAATGTTTTCTAAAATGCTGTTGATTCATCAAAATACTATACTTAGCTAAGAATGTAAATTTATGTGAAGCTATTAAATTATGCATTTTCCATTTTTACAGAAAATGTAAGCAACTGTACAGTCAGATTTTACTGTACAGTAAAATAAAGGGATGGTTCACCCCCCCAAAAAAAGAGATTTTGAGGAATGCTGGTTAATGTTCCTATAAAAGTCCTAAAAAAGTCAATGTGTCAACTAACATTCTTCAAAATAACTTCTTTTGTGTTCAACACAAGAAAGAAACTCATTCATTCTCCTTTGGTTTAGTTCCTTATTTATCAGGGCTCGACACAGCCACAGGATGCCCTTCCAGCCACAACCCAGTACTGGGAAACACTCATACACACATATTCACACACACTCATACACTACAGCGAATTTAGTTTATTCAATTCATCTACTGTATAGCACATGTCTTTGAACTGTGGGGAAACCGGAGCACCCGGAGGAAACTCACAACTCAGGGCACCACTGGCCGGTACAGGCCATATGAAAGTAAAGTGTGTGGGGGCCCCTAATAGTAACTCTGGAGGCGCCAATACAGCACGGGCCCTTAGAATCGTCCTCAAACTGTGTGTCTATCAGGAGGACATCTTAAAGTCATCTGAATCATCTTGAGCAAATATTTCAGGTTTTACTGGTCAAAGATACACGGCTCAGTTTAATAATGCACGCTGTCCTTTTGTGCTCATGCTGTCATCACACACAGATCTTCACACTTCATTACCCGCGCTCATAACATTCACAGGCCGCCCGCTATAAATATTCAGGACACACTTATGGATCAAATAGCCTTGACTGTCATCACAGGTATCCATTTCTTCTGAATCCTGCACTGATCTAAAAAATATATATATAATATATATAATATATATATATATATATATAAATATATATATATATATATATATATATATATATATATATATATATATATATATATATATATATATATATATATATATATATATATACAGTTGAAGTCAGAATTATTAGCCTCCCTTTAAATTTGTTTTTCTTTTTTAAATATTTCCTAAATTATGTTTATTAGAGCAAGGAAATTTTCACAGTATGTCTGATAATATTATTTCTTCTGGAGAAAGTCTTATTTGTTTTATTTCGGCTAGAATAAAAGCAGTTTGAAATTTTTTAAACACCATTTTAAGGACAAAATGATTAGCCCCTTTAAGCTATATTTTTTTCGATAGTCTACAGAACAAACCATCGTTATACAATAATTTGCCTAATTACCCTAACCTGCCTAGTTAACCTAATTAAGCCTTTAAAATGTCACTTTAAGCTGTATAGAAGTGTCTTAAAAAATATCTAGTAAAATATTATTTACTGTCATCATGGCAAAGATAAAATAAATTAGTTATTAGAGATAAGTTATTAAAACTATTATGTTTAGAAATGTGTTGAAAAAATCTTATCTCCGTTAAACAGAAATTGGGGAGAGAAAAAAAACAGGGGGGGGGGGGCGAATAATTCAGGGGGGCTAATAATTCTGACTTCAACTGTGTGTGTATGTGTATATATATATATATATATATATATATATATATATATATATATATATATATATATATATATATATATATATATATATATATATATATATATATATATATATATATAAAATAAATATACAAAATACATAATACATCAATGAATCCAGAGCAGTCATCAAATTTAGTCCGAACTAAAAATAGGTTACAGGACAAGAGGTCTAATGTCCTGATAAGCGATGAGTATTTGGTTTGATTTGGAGGTGCATGCTGCTTACAACAAATATGGGTGAGTCATATTAATAATTAAATAACATACAGAGTTTCAACATTACAAGTATCAATATATATTGTAGAATTCTGACATGATTTTTCTATTAAAATTGCAAGCTCTTCTAACAGCGAAAAAAAAAAAAAAAAATAATAATAATAATATTAATAATAATAATAATAATAATAATAATTCATATATTTGCTAAATTGTTTTCCATATTTTGTGATTCATGTTTTTCTTTTATGTTTGCTTTTAAATTGTTTTATTCATTCATTCATTCATTTTCTTGTCGGCTTTGTCCCTTGCGGGGTCGCCACAGCGGAATGAACCGCCAACTTATCCAGCACGATTTTACGCAGCGGATGCCCTTCCAGCCGCAACCCATCTCTGGGAACTTCCACACACACATTCACACTCATACACTATGGACAATTTAGCTTACCCAATTCACCTGTACTGCATGTCTTTGGACTGTGGGGGAAACCGGAGCACCCGGAGGAAACCCACGCGAACCCAGGGAGAACATGCAAACTCCACACAGAAACGCCAACTGACCCAGCCCAGCCGAGGTTCGAACCTGCGACCCAGCGACGTTCTTGCTGTGAGGCAACAGCACTACCTACTGCGCCACTGGGTTGCCCTAAATTGTTTTATGAGTTCTTAATTTTTCAAGTGACTTTTAAAGTCCCCCAACATGGGGAAAACATGCAAACTCCACACAGAAATGCCAACTGCTAGGAATCGAACCAGTGACCTTGTTGCTGTGAGGTGACAGTGCTAACTGAGCCACCTTGTCACCCCATGAACGTATTTCTATACATGTTATTTATAAAACAACAACAAGTGTTTAAAACTACTAAAATGTCAATTAAAAAAGTCACTTTGCAAAACTGCAGTTGAATTTCCAACATCAAAAGACCAGATCAACATCCCATAATGGCATTAACAACCGTAAATGAACAGAAAACACCTGTTAATTAACGCCTATGTTTTACAGTGCATATACAGTACAGTATGTTGTGTTCATGTAACAGTGATATGAGCAGACACAGGAAGAATGGCAGGGCACGGAGGGTGAACATTAACACACATTGTTTGGCTCACATTACCGGTTCTTTGTTTGCTCTGATGACTAGCGTAGATACACATTCCCTGACTGTTTTAGAAGCGAGAGCTGCTGTCTCTACTATCACACTATGCCTGGGTTTGATTTAAAGCCCTCTCTCATTCCCTCTGGAAGACAACACTGCACTGCCATGCTCTTTGTTGACAAAACACTTCACTTCTTGCCCGCTAGACACTGGAGTGGTGTCCGTCTGGGTATAGTGAGAGGCATATAGGAAGATATGGAAAGTTTCAGACATTCTTGTCACCTTTTTGGCTTTGGCTAATCCTGCTGCTACCGCACTACATCATAGTCAGCGTTCTCCCGCTGGGTTTGGCAGCAGGCACTCGTGCCTCACAATTCTCAACACTTAACACTGGGAAGAATGTCTGTCCCCCAGACGCTCCTTGTATCAGATTGGGTCTGCGACTGTGTGCTGAATGTCGAATTTCTGTCTAGAATTCAGCCACTATGCACGATCCGGTCCTGTCACCTTAGATGTTAATCCTTTTGCAAATGTTCGCCATTTAATGTAGGAGCTCTAATTTCAGTTGATTTCAATGCTCTAATATAAATCTATAATCCATAGTATATACAGTATATTCCAGGCAACATACACTGAAAGAAATGATTCAATAGATTTACTAATTTATTTTGAGGCAAGTGGTGGCAAACTATTTATATGGGCTGAATTGAAACAAAGAAATTAAATTTAGTAATGTTCAACTTAATTTGTTTACATTCAGCCCATATAAATAGTTTGCAACCACTTACTATTTAGTAAATCCAATGAATATTTGTTTTTCTGAGTAGTTAATTAAATTAACAAAATATAAAATCACTTAATTTCTCTGACAAGCATTTCTCGTTTACATTTATTTGAATGGTTACTTTGATTTAAATTATAATAACATGGATTAACCATGTGTCTATTGCTACAATTTGCACATTTTATAATGCATGTTTACACTGTAAAAAATGCTGGGTTTAACACAATCGATTTGTGTTGGGACAACATTTAGAGCCCTATGATACACACGGCGCAATAAGACGCAAGACGTGTTTGGCGCGATTTGTTGCTATTTTCAGTCCAGCGCAAGCCAAAATTGTACATTTTGCGCCATGTTGTTTAAATCCATGTTTAAATGTTTAAATCCATTTGTACCACTTTGTGGACTCCTAGGTGAAGAAAGGAGGTGTTTTAAGGCGCATCGTTGGTACTTTGCTATTTTGAGGATCAGACATAAACTGCGCCATTGACCAACTAAAAGCTGGTCTGAAGTCCAGGGTGGAGTGCTTTAGTTACACGCCTATGCAGGCTCAAATACTTAATACATACAGGATGTACAGTAATACACAAATATCTTTACATATATAAAAAAAAAATAATGGATTTAAAATGTTACAAAAATTATTATTTACTACATAAATATAAAAACCACTACCTCCATGCTTTCATGTCAGTGGCACTGTTGCCAACTATTTTCAACGAAAAGGCGCTAAGCTCTGCCCGAAAAGTCTCTAAAAGTCGCTATATTACGTCATACTAATTTGCATATTACTGACGTCATCACGTTCTACCATTTCCGTTTAACAGCCTATGGTAAATAAATGGGGTATTTATATTTGCACTACGCTTTATGCAAGCATGTCAATTTAACTAAATTGATTGCTGTTTGAATACAGTACATCATTATAGATAAGTAATTTGCAGTAATCGCTCAGACATAATAAACTCAAACAAGTTCTGAAACTCTCACTTAAAACATCTCTGATTGTGAACAAGAAAAGAATAAACGGTCAAATCAAATTGTTAAAATAAAGGAGAAGCAGATCGGTTTGACTGTACAAGGGAGATACCTTCACACTGCCGGTGCTAAATCATTTGCCGTCGGTACGCAGAGGGGTGATCTGCTGTCAGGCTGCAGGTGGGAGAGGCTGCTGTATGAGGACTGGGCCGCCGGCATCACCCGCAGCTCGTTGAGAAGAGTAGGAACGGTACAGTAATGGACAAACGACAGTTTATAAAAATCTCCAGTAACACACAAAAAAGTTTTTTGAAAATTTGTCGCTAGGGGGGTCTGAAAAGTCGCTAAATCTAGCGACAAAGTCGCTAAGTTGGCAACACTGGTCAAGGGGCTTTTTCAGTATATTAATGACAATTTGCATTTGTATAATGTTATTATTATTAGCAGTATTATTTTATATATGCATATTTATATTTGTTTTAATAAAAACAATATCTAATTAGTTTAGATTTGTCCACCTGTTGGGTTTAGGAGACGTATGCATCACCATACAGGACGTGCGTTTGGATAGAACTCAGTTTTTTGACCACACTTTGTTATTATTGTTCATTTATTTGTTTGCTGGAAATTAGAACTGAATTTAGAAATAGTTTTGAATCAAATCTTTGCGCTTAACAAACAAAATTAAATATGTAGGCTTATGGATGTCTTCAGTGGAGTGCGTACAACACCATTTCCTTACCAAAAGTAAAGGGGTAAAGTTAAAAAGTAAAGTAAAGAGAAAGTAAAGAGGCTGAATGGAGGAGGCTCGTTCTTTATCCTCGTGCTACAGATGGTCTATTTAACTGTTTTCTCACTAGTGAAGCCTTCAGTTTTTCCACTTACAAAGTCCGCCATGTAAATAGCAAATGTGCCATGGTGCGACGCAACTGACTCTTGAAGGGAATGGGAGATGACACTCTGATTGGTGTATTCTCAAAACACACTCATAACTGATTAAGAGAACAAGCACAACCCTGTTAGACCATGCACCAGGGCACAAACCGTATTTTTCTGTCCTCAAAATAGCAAAAGTGGATTCAGACACGCCCTTAAAGCTTTTGCGCCGTGTGCTTTAGACTTTGTGCTTAGATCATTAAAATAGAGCCCAAAGGATTTAAGCTAAAAAGTGATTTTAAGTGGATTGGACATAAAACAATTAACTTGTCGCCTCAAAACTTAAGATTTGTGTTGTTTCAACTTATTTTAAATAAGTTTGATTTAAAAAAAAAAAAAAGTAATTTTTGAGTGTATATAAACACACAAAAACACAATATTGTACAAAAGCAAAAGTTCAATATTGAGAAACATTACAAAATTTTACAATATAATTTTAATCTATGTTATTGATGCATGCTAACAGATTTTTTAGGCATTTTTATATTTAGTTTTTATGAACCTTCAGAAATTACTTCAGCAATTACTCTGATATACTGATTTAGTGAATCATTTCTTCTTTATTATCGATGCCTAAAGCGGTTGTTCTGCTTATTTATTTGTCTGTCTGTCAATCTGTCTTTCTGTCTGTCTGTCTGTCTGTCTGTCTGTCTGTCTGTCTGTCTGTCTGTCTGTCTGTCTGTCTGTCTGTCTGTCTGTCTGTCTGTCTGTCTGTCTCTGTGGAAACAATGTAATGCATTCTTTCCATGTAGTCTTCACTCTCACTTTTGACTAATTAATTAAATTTTTTATACTATAAAACTTTAACCTGACCCAAACACCTAAACCCATGCATTATCAGCTACTTTAATAGGTACACTTTGGGCTGCGTTTTGTCTTCACAACTACCTCAATTCTTTATGCAACAGATTCAACAAAGTGCAAATATTTTGGTCCATATTGACATTATAGAATCTTTTGATGTGTTAGCTGCACATCCATGATGTAAATCACCTTTTGTACCACATCTCTATTGTATCGAGTTTTGGAGACTGTGGAGGACATTAGAGTTTAGTCAACTCACAGTTGTGTTCAGAAAAACAAACAGTTTGAGATGAATTAAGTTTTTTGAAAATTACATAATCATTTACTCTCCCTCATGTGGTTTTCATTTCTTTCTAGATATTTTGAAGAATGCTAGTTGCTGGGACCCATCAACTTCCATAGTAATAAACAATATACTATGAAAGTCAATGAGTGCCAGCATTCTTCAAAACATCTTCATTTGTATTTAACACAAGAAAGAAACTCAAACAGGTTTTAAACACGTGAAGAGTGATTAATGATGACAGATTTTTTGAATTTTTGGGTGAACTGTCCCTTTAAGACTTCCCAACATTTGATTATTACAACGTAGGCACGATTGTAAGTGTTCAAAAGGTGAAGGCCATTTAGTACATGTCTCAAACACAATCTCATGTGCTGATGGTCCAGAAACCACTCTGTTCATTAGTGTCATATTCATCCGTCTACACCGCACTCTACGCTCCAACTCAAAATCCGGCATAAGCTCCGTATCAAAGAGTGTTTGCCAGGGAGAGTAATTAGCCTGTAAGAATAGCACCTATTGAATCCTCGGTTTCTAAAAGTGGGCTCCACAGAGACCCGCTGCCCACTAATTCATCAGTCGAGAGGACAGACGCTCACACACACAAACACACACACACACACACACACACGCACACACACACACACACACACACACACACACACACACACACACACACACACACACACACACACACACACACACAGTCAATCACTCACACACACACACACATATGCAGTGGAGCGGCTGGCATGTGGATCTGAAATGATATCTTACGAGCCTGTCTACACCTTCTACATGGTTTCTGGCTCAAAACTCTTTTCATCTAAAATAAACTCTCACCCTAACCGGGTCAGTCAGGCACAGCGGGTCATACAGTGAAATAATTTGATTTGATGTCATGCATTTTTTGTGTTCCTGTCAATTTCAAGCAATGAGCTGATAAAAGACAGCAGTTGTTTGAGTCATATAAATAGTGCAAGTGTAACCTGAATTAAAATGTTGGATTACGTTCAGCTCAACAGCATTTATGGCATAATATTGACATAACATTGACCCGTACTTCAATCAACTCATCAACTACTCTATAATTACTCAATTGGTCTAACTTAATATTCAATGTTTCAAAACTAAACATTTGGTTAAATTTTATTAAAAATATATTTTTTAAGTGTTTTAACTATTATTTTAATCCTAAGTAATATTATTTTATTACTATATAATAATGTACTTACTATACTGTACATTAAGGGTCAGATAGAAAGTTAGGTTTAGGGTTAGTTGCATGTAATTATGCATCATTTATTGTACGTACTTACTATTGTAAGTACACTCAAAAATGACTTTTGCTGCTTGTTCAAACTACTAATTTAAAAATGATTTACTTATTTAACAATTCCTTAGTGTTTTTAAACACAATTCCTGAGTTATTTGGGGGATAACTTAATTGTTTTATATCCAATCCACTTAAATTTGTAAAAATTAAGTTAACTTGTTGGGGCAACAATTTTGTGGAACCCAGTATTTTTTATTACAGTGTACAAGAATTTACCAAGAATTTCCTAACATTCTCTGTTATGCTAAAGTATATACTGATTTATAACTTCTCTGTCATGACAACAAAACTCTATTAATATTAAAATCAATGATATTAACTTATAATTAATAAACTTAAAATTAATTCATTTTTAAACACAAAGTTTGATTTGGAAATTTATTTCCATTTGCTTTCAAAATGCTTTATAATTAACACCTAATTTAATAATTTGATGTATGTTTGTTTTTAACGAGAACAAATTTTGCTGTATTCAATATAAAATCACAAATAAAAAGAAATGCTGCTGAAGAAAATAAAATCCGGATCATACCTTTAAGTGCAAAGTCAGGATTAACCAAACTAACTAAAACAAATAAACTAGAAAAATGTTTGTCCCTTGAAATAAAATACAAAAAATGTAAAATAAATGAATATATACAGTTGAAGTCAGAATTATTAGCCCCCCTGTTTATTTTTTTCCCCAATTTCTGTTTAACGGAGCGAAGATTTTTTTCAGCACATTTCTAAACATAATAGTTTTAATAACTCATTTCTAATAACTGATTTGTTTTATCTTTGTCATGATGACAGTAAATAATATTTTACTAGATATTTTTCAAAACACTTCTATACAGTTTAAAGTGACATTTAAAGGCTTAACTAGGTTAATTAGGTTAACTAGGCAGGTTAGGGTTAATTAGGCAAGTTATTGTATAACAATGGTTTGTTCTGTAGACTATCGAAACAAAAATTACCTGAAAGGGGCTAATAATATTGTCCTTAAAAGGGTGTTTAAAAATTAAAAACTGCTTTTATTCTAGCCGAAATAAAACAAATAAGACTTTCTGCAGAAGAAAAAACGTTATCAGACATACTGTGAAAATGTCCTTGCTCTAATAAACATAATTTGGGAAATATTTAAAAAGGAAAAACAAATTCAAAGGGGGGCTAATAATTCTGACTTCAACTGTATAATAAATGTATTCAAATAAATTATATTTTTATAATAAGATATTTTCATATATTTGTATTTATTTATTTTCAAATATTCATTTATTTTTCATTTCATTTATTCATATTTATTTTCATAGATTTTTATATATTTACAGTGCTCGGTGTTATGAGTACACCCCATTTTGAAAATGAATATTTTATCCATTTCTCAGTGAATAAAGGGTAATATATATTGGTGCATTTGAACAAATAAAAAAAAAAAAACATTTATTAAACAGATACATTAAATTAATATTTTAGTGACAAACATCTTTAGAAAGATAATACATTTAAAATTATGAACACTTCAACCACTACTATCTTGTTATCCTAACATATATATTTGGCCTACTAATTTCTGGACCATTCCTGTAAACTATTTTCTTAGATTAGCTCCAAATTAGCTTTAGTACGGACTAAACAAATGTTTATGCACAAGTATGATATTGTAAAGCATCCTATAGAAAATGTTCATTTAAATGAGAAATTTGTGAGGGGTGAACTCATATATTCTGAGCACATATATTCATATTCATTTCACATAATTTATATTTATTATACTGTACGTATAAGTACAAAAACACACATCCAAATGACTAAAACTTGAACCAAAATTAAAATGAAAACAGAAAAGCTAACAATAAAACTGAAGTCAAACTACACAAATAAAACGTCAGAATCTAAAATAACACTGTACCAAATATACTGAAAGTATCTATGCATCTAGAAAAGACCAGCGTCTGATCTTCAAAAGCAGAATTCCTCCAGCATGCCTGTCTAACAAACATAAATGTGAGTGCAAATGCCAAATAAAAACGACCAAATTTCTATAAATTACTAAAACTTGAACCAAAATTATAATAAAAACAGAACAATCTATAAATAAAACCTAATTTCAAACTGCACAAAAAAGACAGAATCACAACAGTGCTAAAATAACACTGGACCAAATAAACTAAAAGCATTAACTGAGGAAAAAGAGAAACTGAGAAAAAAGAAAGACCAGCATCTGATCTTCAAAAGCAGAATTCCTCAAGCATGCCTGTCTAATAAACATAAATGTGAGTGCAAATGCCAAGTGAGTCACACAAAACACAGTGGCGTACAGAGAACTCGATATGTAATCTGATTATAGTGTTCGAGTGAACCTATTCAGTGACAGCAGGTGGTTCAAAACCCCGTGATGCACTCGCGCTATTCACACTGCTGCGAAACAACATCACCCTAAATCACCAGTCTGATCACTTTCAAATCCACACGCTCATTTTCACCCCAAATTAGCGTTCCTGTGGTGATTATAGTACGATTATCTCGCTAAAACCTTTGTAGTAATTACGAGCGCCGCTTTTGTTTTTCTTCTTAATTCGCTAAGCACATTCCAGGTCACTGAAGTCGAGTAGCCTGCTGCGTGTGATGCATATTTTGGATAATATGAGATATGCAGAGGCAGGGTTTGGCTGGTTATCTGTCCACGCTGAACTGTAATTCCATTCCACTTTTCCTCTTGGGGAAAAAAACACACACACTGGCGCCCTTTAATGCTGTCCCAGTCTAATACCATCACCACATCATTCAGGCTGGATGATATTATGACTGATTATATAAGAACCGATGACCTTCAAGTTGGTAGCACTTTATTTTACAGTCCTGGGGGTCTCATATATAAATGTCGCGTACACAGAAAACTGGCGGAAATGTGCGAACGTCACCTCCCATGCATTATCTGTGATCTATTAAATCAAACTTGACGAGAGAATGTGCACAGCTGTAAGTATCCTCCAAGTAAACATATTGAACTTAAATAATTTCTTAATTAAACCATTTTAGCCAGCAGCTAAGCAGGTCTGCGCCTGGTCAGTACATGGATGGGAGACCACAAGGGAAAGCTAGGTTGCTGCTGGAAGTGGTGTTAGTCAGGGGGTGATCAACTTGCAGTCTGTGTTGGTCCTAATGCCCCAGTATATTGATGAGGACTCTATACGGCTCAGTGAGCACTATCTTTCAAATGAGATGTTAAACTGAGATCTTGACTCTCTGTGGTTGTTAAAGATCCCAGGATGTCCTTCAAAAAAAGGTTAACCCCAATTTGCCCACTGGCTTCTGTCCATCAGGGCCTCCTAACCATCCCCATATCATAATTGGCTCTGTCTCCTCTTCCCCAATCAGCTGGTGCGTGGTCTGGCGTAATATGACTGCCGTTATGTCATCCAGGTGGATGTTGCACACTGGTGGTGGATGAGGAGATTCCCCCCCCAAAAAATATGTCAAGTGCTTTGAGAAAAGCACTATATACACAGTATGTAAGGAATCATGAATCATAAACATGAATAAATTTAAATGTATTCATGGTGTACACTGTAAAATATGACTGCGCCAATTAGTTCATTTATTCATTTTCTTGTCGGCTTAGTCCCTTTATTAATCCGGGGTCGCCACAGCGGAATGAACTACCAATTTATCCAGCACGATTTTACGCAGCGGATGCCCTTCCAGCCACAACCGATCTCTGGGAAACATCCACACACTCATTCACTACGGACTATTTAGCTTACCCAATTCACCTGTACCACATGTCTTTGGACTGTGGGGGAAACCCGAGCACCCGGAGGAAACCCACGCGAATGCAGGGAGAACATGCAAACTCCACACAGAAACGCCAACTGACCCAACCCAGCTGAGGTTCGAACCTGTGACCCAGCGACGTTCTTGCTGTGAGGTGACAGCACTACCTACTGCGCCACTGCGTCACCGCACCAATTAGTTATCTTAGTTAGTTAACTTATTTGGATTGAACGTGTTGACATAACTTATATACTTATTAGTAAGCAACCTTCTTGCTGTGAGGTGAAAGTGCAAACCACTGAGCCACCCCCATACTTACTAATGGTTTAATAATGGAACATGGTTCATTTAATACTAGAAACAAGTTGTTGAAGTCTGCAAATACAAATTTCAACAAAGAAGCAGTTATCTGTGAAGAACCTCAGACAAACACACATCACAACAATACAATGAGACAATGGTCAGGGTTGCCAGATAAACTTGAATGCTTCCAGCCCAAACTGTCCAGAACCCTCCCAAACACCATTCAAAGTGAATTTATTTAATTAAAAATGCATTCATTTGTGTATATTTGTACTATTTAGAGCTCAGATGTTTGAAGCAGTTAACTAATGAGTTCAGCTGACATTTTTTAAGTCTAAAAGGTTTTTCTTTTTTAAGTATTTCCCAAATGATGTTTAACAGAACAGGGAAATTTTCACAGTATGTCTGATAATGTTTTTTCTTCTGTAGAAAGTCTTATTTGTTTTATTTCGGCTAGAATAAAAGCAGTTTTTAATTTTTTAAAAGCCATTTTAAGGACAAAATTATTAGCCTCTTTAAGCTATTTTTTTTCCGATAGCCTACAGAACAAACCATCCTTATACAATAACTTGCCTAATTACCCTAACCTGCCCATTTAACCTAGTTAACCTAGTTAAGCCTTTAAATGTCACTTTAAGCTGTATAGAAGTGTCTTGATAAATATCTTGTAAAATAATATTTACTGTCATCATGGCAAAGATAAAATAAATCAGTTATTAGAAATGAGTTATTAAAACTATTATGATTAGAAATGTGTTGAGAAAATCTCTCTGTTAAACAGAAATTAGGGAAAAAAATAAACAGGGGTGCTAATAATTCAGGGGGGCTAATAATTTTGACTTCAACTCAAAGTAATAAGCTGTTATAACTAATTGGCACAATATTTTTACAGTGTGGTTATATTACACAAAATATATAATATTTTTAGTCCAATAACAGACATTCAAAACTTCTCACTAGATCTCAGAAATCTCAGTGGAAGCTTTGTATGTAAATATGACGTGACAAACATTCAATTCATTACAAAATGGTCAGAATGACTGACATGGCCATTCTGGTAGTTTTCTTAGAGAAATCTGGATATTAAGAATTGTATGGCTATATCACAAATGCATGCAACAACAAACTAAAACAAAATAATCAACTCACCATAACAAAGAGAGATGTTCGTTTCCCACTCATGCTGTAGTAACTGAATCTTCTGAATCAAAGGGTACAAACTTGGGATGCTCCAATCAGGAATTCTGATGCTTTAATCATAATGCATATAATATAATGCATAAAGCACATTTTCCCTTTAACTATGCTACTTAAGTGGAGATTTCTCCTTACCTAAGAGAATAAATGAAAGATGTTGCATTTAACTCAAACATGTCTCTTATAACCAATTAGTGTGGACATGTAATGGTCAGAAGCAGCTTTACAGAAAAAAATATAACACATACAAAAAAATTGATAAGAAAAATCACTAACAAAGTAATTTGCAAACATTGCAAATGACGGAAGGAGAAATGAACATGTCTCAATGAAGTTTGGAGCTCATATTTGATGCATAAGTTAACATACGCATACACAGTATAAATCCATAACTTCTTTACTAAAAGGAAATAGGTCCATAAACTACTGTTTACTGCAATAAGTATATTACGATAAGTTATATTATTAAATATTCAAGCTAAAAACATACTTTTTTTAATTTCCCTAATATTTCCAGCCAGGTTTTAATGAACTTGCAATATTGTTGAAAACACCGCACTTTCAGTTCTGATACGCAAAAAGATTTTTTAGTTCTCATATGTCCTCAGCTTGTAAACTCGTAAACAAACATTTGTGGTCGGTTTATGAGATCGGCCAGATTAGCGAGTACCGATCGAGTCATGAAATGGGATTATCGGCCGATACTGATCTCAGGCCGATCGATTGGAGCATCCCTAATACAAACTGCAGTTTCTGAATCAAAGGGTACAAACCACATTGTTTTCTATATGCTGCTAAGCAACTTGGTTTGCACCCTCATAGAAATCAAAATGTTTCAAATTCTAGAAGCAGAGGATCCCTTCTGGCGTCTGGTCTGTGATGTGCACAGATATGGATATAGGTTTTTAAAGGATAAACTCACAATAAAGTGGGACATCATGTATAGTATTTTACATTCTTGAGGTCTGGAAGCAACTCTTTCATGACCCAGTACTGGGTCGCAACCAGGCGATTGGGAACTCAGATCTAAAGGTAAGTTGGTCTTAAAGGTACATTGGTAATAGTTTTTTTTTTTTGCAACATATATTGACAAGAGACCTAAATTACATTATGCTAAATCAGTCTAAATAGTAAAAAAAAAAAAACATTTTACAATTACAAAAAACACTTTTTTTTTAAATGGAAAATATTCCAGCGACATTAAAGGTCCGGTGAAGTGCTTTGACATTAGAGCACAGAGTAGCTCCTCATTATTATGCCAGCTCTGCCAGTGAGAGTGGTTAAGATCAAGCGCATCACACTAAAAGCAAAAGAGAAGCATCTACAATGGGGTGGGAGAGCATTTAGAGAGCATTTTTATTGGCCAAAATCTTCTCTCCGTTAAACATTAATTGGGGGAAAAAACAGAGGTGCTAATAATTCAGGGGGGCTAATAATTCTGACTTCAACTGTTCAACTTATACACAGTTGAAGTCAGAATTATTAGCCCCCCTGAATTATTTGCCCCCCTGTTTATTTTTTTCTCCAATTTCTGTTTAACGGAGAGAAGATTTTTTTTCAACACATTTCTAAACATAATAGTTTTAATAACTCATTTCTAATAACTGATTTATTTTATCTTTGCCATGATGACAGTAAATAATATTTTACTAGATATTTTTCAAGACACTTCTCTACAGCTTAAAGTGGCATTTAAAGGCTTAACTAGGTTAATTAGGTTAACTAGGCAGGTTAGGGTAATTAGGCAAGTTATTGTATAACGATGGTTTGTTCTGTAGACCTATGGAAAATAAATTAGCTTAAAGGGGCTAATAATATTGACCTTAAAATGTTTAAAAAAAAATTTAAATCTGCTTTTATTCTAGCCGAAATAAAACAAATAAGACTTTCTCCAGAAGAAAAAATATTATCAGACATACTGTGAAAATTTCCTTGCTCTGTTAAACATCATTTGGAAATTTAAAAAAAAAAAAAAAGAAAAAAAAAATTCAAAGGGGGGGCTAATAATTCTGACTGTATATATTCTCAACTGTATATATATACACACACATACATACATACATATATACATATACACATTCATTCATTCATTTTCTTTTCGGCTAAGTCCCTTTATTAATCCAGGGTCGCCACAGCGGAATGAACCGCCAACTTATTCAGCATATGTTTTACACAGCGGATGCTCTTTCAGCTGCAACCCATCTCTGGGAAACATCCCCACACACACTCATTCACACTCATACACAACGGACAATTTAGCCTACCCAATTCACCTGTACCACATGTCTTTGCACTGTGGGTGAACACAGGGAGAACATGCAAACTCCACACAGAAATGCCAACTGACCCAGCCAAGGCTCGAACCAGCAACCTTCTTGCTGTGAGGTGACAGCACTACCTACTGCGCCACCGCATCGCCTATATATACCATTATTTTGAGGGCGACGTCAACTGCTCAGATTTGGTTGGCCAAAATCAGAGGAAAAAGGGCGTTTCAACACCGCCTACATGTGTATAATGAATTTTAAAGTCGTTTATTAATTTTCCTACCCTACACCAAAAGTCGAGCAATAATCTCCGTTTTTTCGTGTTTTGTGAGCAAAAGAAAAAGGAAAAACTGACATTTTCTTCATTTTCCTTTTTTTGTTTGAAATCGGATATGGAATGGACGGAAGATACCCTAATTCACACTGATACTAACATCAAAAATACAGCATTTTAATTTCATGGCACCCTTTAAAGGTTTTGCAAAGCAGCATTGATGCCAAAAAAGAACCTAGAGTGTAGAAACTAGGGTAAGTTATTTTTTTTTTCCATTCATCAGAATGTGTGTAACCCACATCTGAGGAGATATGATATGTGTCAGCCATAGGTGTCTGATATATGTAAGTAGACATGTGTTTACTTGTGTTGTCAGTGCGGGAGGAGTCCTGAACTGGGTGCTTCTTCCATATAAAGCGTTTCAGGAGCTTGAAGCCCTTGTTAATAGAGTCGTCCTCATTCAAAGCGCTCTGCATCGGCACTGCTGTTACTGCTGCGCGTCTGGACGTCCTGATCCTTTGCACAGCTGCAGAGAGGTGAGAGAAGAAAGAGAGAGAGAGACATTACTGTACAGCTAATAAAGGCAGATTTGTGGAGAAAGCTGAACGCTGGGCATGATTGTGCATGCAAAGTCTGCATTTACAATTTGATGCATGCAGTGAAATAAAGTATTTAATTGCATGTTATGAAAAACAGTTTTGTGAACTGTTTTCAAATTTGGGAGTACTGTCAAAAATGTAATGACAAATAGTCAAAGAGAAGAAATAATTTATATTACTACTTATTTTACTAGTAACTAATTTTTATATTTCTGCAAAATTGATCTTAACATTTTTAATCAGTTTTATTGATGTAAGTTGAGATGACTACAAAAGTTAATTTGATTCAACTAATCAAATCAAGGCAGCAAGATTTTTTTAGTGTACAGTTGATGATAATATAAATGATAAACTGCATTTTTGTTGGTATTAAATAGGATTTATTTTAAAATGTTAAATTAATGAATTCAGAATGGGCATGGGGTGTCACGGTGGCGCAGTGGGTAGCACGATCGCCTCACAGCACAAAGGTCGCTGATTCGGGTCTCGGCTGGGTCAGTTGGCATTTCTGTGGGAAGTTTGCATGTTCTCCCCGTGTTTGTGTGGGTTTCCTGCGGGTGCTCCAGTTTCCCCCACAAGTCCAAAGACTTGGTATAGGAGAATTGGGTAAGATTCTAGGCTAAAATTTGCCATAGTGTATGTGTATGAATGAGTGTGTATGGATGTTTTCCAGTGATGGATTGCAGCCGGATGGGCATCCACTGCGTAAAACATATGCTGGATAAGTTGGCGGTTCATTCCATTGTGGCGACCCCAGATTAATAAAGGGACTAAGCCGAAAACAAAATAAATGAATGAATGAGAATAGGCATGAATTTTATTAAATTTCATGCATGCAGTTAAATAAAATATATGCATCGCTTGGAAAAACTGTGATTAAAACTTTATACTGTACATTGACAATTTATTATAATAAATTATTAAAATGAGCCTTTTTGATAGATTTAAACAGGACTGATTTTTTTTATAGAATAAAGAAGTCAACAGACTCATACTAAAACTGAAAACACAAAACCAAATTAGTTTAGTTAAATATAAATGGAACTTTTTATTTGATTAAACTATTTGAAATAAAATAAAATAAAAAATATATATTTACAGGGTTCAACACTAGGCTTTTTTCTACTGGTCCGATCGGGCCAGTGGTTCAGATTTTTATAAGCGAAAATGTGCACTTTAATTTTGACATCACCAAATATAAATCAGAGAGGTAAGACTTTTTTTCATACAGAGCCTTATTTCAGTTGTCAAGTTTTGTAAAACTATCTATTGAATGAATCAATCTCTAAAAAAAAAACGTTAGCTAGAATTCTGCATTATAGGGTTAAATTATAAAGAGGAATAACAGATGAAGTGAAACTGCAGTCAGAGGCCTAATACAAAATATTATAGACTAATATTTAGACTAAAATATGAAAAAACTATCAGAAGGTAATTTCAGTCAGTTTTTCTAATGGATAAACAACTCTCGCAATATTTCAGCATGCTTTCACTTTCGTGTTCGGCATGAAATGCACATTTACCGATAGGAATAACATCCCACCATACTCATGTTTCTTTCTTCATATAGCCATATACAGTATATGGCTTTTACACAACCATAATACACTGTGATATAGCCTGGTTCGTTAGTTCGTTGGATCACATTGCTTTCTTACTACAATCAATCAGCTCCCGAGCTCGTTTCAAGCGAGCTGAGACCACCTCATTCAGGCGATCTCGGGCTGACAGAATTGGCGCGGATCAGAGCGCGATTGTGGGATTCACCAGCCTGATCTCACGAGGAAACGTTTTGTCAGGTTAGTGGCTAATTCGTACAAATTCAGTCGTACGAAAATGTACGATTTTAAAAAGATGGCATGGCACCCAACCCCACCCCTAACCCCAACCATCATTGGGTGATGAGCAAATCGTACTAAATTGTACGAATTAGATCGAACGAATTCATACGAATTAGCCACTAAATAAAAAAGTTACGAATTGCCATGAGATTGCGTTGGATTCACATTTGCCAAACGAGCCGTGCTAACAGAGGAAACGTGACCGCTTTCAAAACAAACGTCTAAATGTGAAAGCACCCTATTTGCACGCAATTGACAAACAGTCGTAGCCAAATTAAACCAGAGACAAGGCATCACTGGCCTGATCAGGCCATTAACGATCCTGTCTACTGTCCCATGCGTCTCATATGTTGGCCCGGGGCCATCAGGCAGTCCTTATTGTCAAGCCCTGATTTATTGTTGTTCCCCTTGAAACAAATTGCATTAACCTCAATGCATAACAACTAAAATGCACCTAATAAAGACTAGATAGACAGATATAACTTGTAAAAAAATAAAATAACAAAAATTCACATTTTCTAAATATTTGTCAATTTCAATACCAACTGTTTTTTTTTTTTACTTGTTTTTTTTATTCAAGCTAAACACTCATTCAACTACAATACAACATCACTGATAAAATAACCCTGGTCCAGTGTTCTTATTGATTTTTTAGTATTTTCTTCCTAGAAACAACACAAAAGGTCATGCACTGTATCATACAGCATCCTGCTTCTCTTAGTAAGGTAAAAAGGAAGGAAGAGCTCATAATCGTAGATGCCACACATGACCTCATTAGATTCTACATTTATTCTCCTGACACTGCTGGTCTTGCACATGTGTTTTGTTTGCACTGAGTATCCAAGCACAGGCAGCGCAGGAGCTTTACAGCAGCAGGAATGCATGTAGTGAGTGTTTGGAAGCTCAAGAGGAATGTGTTGATTGTTCATTGATGAATGATGAGAACAAACAAATGCTCGGCTACTGTCATACAGGAGTTTCCAAAACTAATGAAGCAATTTTCAGTCTTTTACTGAGAAAAAGGCATTTTTAATAGACCCTTTTCACATTTCCGGGTTTCTCAGTAGCAAAAGGCGTCATAGTTGGGTAAACTTTGAGCTAGGTGAATCAGAGGGTACAACAAATCATTTTTTACAACCCTAATTGCTAAAATAATAAGAAAAACTCCACGATGGTGTTATCAAGACTGTCAGAAAAAGAAAAAAAATAGTGTGAGCCTGATGACAGCAGCCAGAGGAGAAAATAACATCAAATTTACTCTCAGCCCCATAGACACTGCATTAGAAACGCAAGCGGTATGATCGTTTTTATTAATTTGACACAATACATATATTATATAATACATACATAAATGCAATTAAATGTTTATACAAGTTTTTTTTTTAAATCTAAAACAAAACTCAAGAGTTTAAGATTATGATGACCGCTAAACACATCATAATAGTCTTGTGAAAAGGGTCCATTGAAATGGATAAAGTTTTAAAAATATTTAAGATTAAAATTAAAGATTTAACTAAACGTGTAATAAAGGCAGCTTTTGAATGGGATATTTTCCTTGATTGATTTGGTTTTATTAACAAATGAATATTGGGAGCCAGTGTTGTTTTAGTGTTACGAAGACCTATTGTGGAATTTTTTTACTATTATTAGCCCAGATTAAAATGTTAAAAGTTCGGTTATAATTTATTTTACTTACTTTTTTATTGGTATTGGCCTTTTGCTTTAGTTTTTATCATTTTCACTTTTAGCAAAACTAAATAAATTTATAAAAAAATAAATAAATAAAATAATATATATATATACACACATACACAAAATGGAACAAAATATATATACATTTTATTATAAATATAAAAAATTGTTTTTTAATTTTTATCTTAATTATTTTTTTGTAATTGTCATTTTGTTGTTTTTATTAGTAGTTGTCTTTTGATATTTTTAATTGCTCTTTGCTTGAGAATTTATTTTAGTTTTTAGCAAAATAATAATAATAAAAATATATTCTTAAAATGGAAAAAAAATATTTTATTGTAGCTTTTTTCATTATCATTAGCCCATATTTTATTTATAGGTTTAAATTTTTATCCTAATTATCTTTTAGTAGCTGTCATTGTGTTGTTTTCTATTAGTGTGGTCTTTTGCTATTTTTAATTGCTTTTTGTTTTAGCATTAATTTTAGTTTTTAGCCAAAATATAAAACATTAGAAATATCTTTTCAAAATTAGAAAAGATAATTTGCGGTCTAAAAATAAATACAAATATTTAAAAACAAAGCACCTTTATGTTATTTCATGCATCAAACTGCTGTCACATTCATTGTCGCACAACAGACGATCAAGACTCTGAGATTATCAAAACACATGTATTTATTTACAAAAATCACACTTACAACTGGCACTTAGCGCACACAGTACTCACATGGAGGTTGACATTTCAATACCAGAAAAAGACAGAACTCAACACATGGGTATAAACACACGAAAAATAATTGAACTGAATACAAACAGGGGAGAGACATGGGTGGAACTAATAAACATTAACAAACAGCGGGAAAACAGAACAAAGGAACCACATGATGAAAACAGAAGCACATGGAACAAGCACATGGGACATCACATGACACAACACAGACACACCACACATGTGACAACTGCATTATATTAAAACAGATGTGTTTTAAATGTGGAAGAAATGTAGTTTATAGAATGAAACAAACATTACATTTTAACCAAACACACAATTATAAACCATAAATCCAGAGATACTGAGAACTTTCAAGTAGTCTCAAAAGTCGTGCATTTCCAAGTGTTAACTGATGCATTATTAACATCAAAAGTTGTATTTGTTTATATGATGTATTGTAATATTATAGTATGTAGTTACAATACATAATAGACGACACAACAGAGATTATATCATATATTGTTACCATCTTACCACTATAAAACGTGACCCCCCCCCCCCCAAACACACACACACACACACCCAAAAACATTTTGACCCCCCCAAATTTTACTTTGAGATTTACTAATATTAGACTGTAAAACGGTATATGGCAGGACACTACTTGTGTTGAAATTATTGTGTCGTGAATATACAGTACTGTAACTTTGTGTGTGTCTATGTGTGTTTGTCTTGATCAGTCAGAACAGACAGTGTGATGATTGAGCTGGGCTCAGTGGAGGATGGCAGCAGTCTGATAGACGAGCTGATGGAATTGACGTCTCAGAGTTTATGTAAGCTCGAGATTCCAGAACATTTCAACATCATTAAAGAGATTGGCCGTGGCAAGTATGGCCGTGTGCTGCTGGTCACCCACAGATGCAAAGGTACAGGATACTATATTCAGGAGATCACTGAAAGAGCTTTATACTCATATCTACAAGATTTCACTCTTTTGGTCTAAATTTCGGTTTAGTAAATAAAGAACGGTGTCAATTCCAAATTCATTGGTAAAAATATAATTGAAATCTCTATGAGTTTTTACATAACAACAACAACAATAATAATAATAATAATAAACATACAGTGCATCCGGAAAGTATTCATAGCGCTTCAGTTTTTCCACATTTTTTATGTTACAGCCTTATTCCAAAATGGATTGAATTCATTTATTTCCTCAAAATTCTACACACAATACCCCATAATGACAATGTGAAAAAAGATTTGTTGAAATTGCTGCAAATTTATTAAATAAAAAACCTGAAAAAAATCACATGTACATCAGTATTCACAGTCTTTGCCGTGAAGCTCTAAATTGAGCTCAGGTACATTCTGTTTCCACAGATCAAGCCGAAATCACACTAGAGTTTGAGCTTGCGAAATTCTGTCGTATGGTGCTGCGAAAAGGGGTGGGATTAAACAAGATGATTAGGCGTTTAAAAAGCCAGCGATTGCTCCATGTTTTAAATTTCAGTTCAGAGAGGTCATGTTTTGATCCTGCATTGGTCTCACGCAGTCAAGTGATGCGATTTCGCAGGTCAGAGTTCACCAAGTTGAAATTTGCACCACAGGAACCTGCGAAATCTGACGCATGACCCTGCGTTTCCGGTCTGACGCATTCGCGTGCGTATGAATGGAAGTCTATGGAGGAAAAAGTCCAGTGTGACCGCGGCTTCATTCTTGTTTCAGCAGCTTAACTGGAGTTCACCTGTGGTAAATTCAGTTGATTGGACTTGATTTGAAAAGGCATACACCTGTCTATATAAGGTCCCAGGGTTGACAGGACAGGATTGTCTCGAGGCACAAGGCTGGGGAAGGTTACAGAACAATTTCTGGTGCTCTGAAAGGTCCAATGAGCACAGTGGCCTCCATCATCTGTAAGTGGAAGATGTTTGGAACCACCAGAACTCTTCCTAGAGCTGGCTGGTCATCTAAGCTGAGTGATCGGGGGAGAAGGGCCTTAATCAGGGAGGTGATCAATAACCCGATGGTCACTCTGTCTGAGCTCCAGCAAGAGAGGAGAACCTTATAGAAGGACAACCATTTGAGCAGCGGTCCACCAATCAGGCTTGTATGGTAGAGTGGCCAGACGGAAGCCACTCCCCGCCTGGAATTTGCCAAAAGGCATCTGAAGGACTCTCAGACCATAAGAAACAAAATTCTCTGGTCTGATAAGACTAAAATTTAACTCTTTGCAGTGAACGCCAGGCGTTACATTTGGAGAAAACCAGGCACAGCTCATCACCAGGCTAATACCATCCCTACAGTGAAGCATGGTGGTGGCAGCATCATGCTGTGGGGATGTTTTTCAGCAGCAGGAACTGGAAGACTAGTCAGGATAGAGTGAAAGATGAACGCAGCAATGAACAGAACATCCTAAATGAAAACCTGCTTCAGAGTGCTCTTGACCTCAAACTGGGGCAACAGTTCATCTTCCAGCAGGACAATAACCCAAAGCACACCGCCAACATATCAATGGAGTGGCTTCACAACAACTCGGTAAATGTCCTTGAGTGGCCCAGCCAGAGCCCAGACCTACTGTAAATCCTATTGAAAATCTCTGGAGAGATCTGAAAATGGCTGTACACTGTTACTTCCCATCCAACCTGATAGAGCTTGAGAGGTACTGCAAAAAGGTATGGGCAAAAATTCCCAAAGACCGGTGTGTCAAGCTTGTGGCATCATATTCTAAAAGACTTGTGGCTGTAATTGCTGCCAAAGGTGCATCAACAAAGTATTGAGCAAAGGCTGTGAATACTGATGTACATGTGATTTTTTTTTTTTTTTTTTCAGGTTTTTTTATTTTAATAAATTTGAAACCATTTAAAAAAATCTGTTTTCACATTGTCATTATGGGGTATTGTGTGTAGAATTTTGAGGAAATAAATTAATTTAATCCATTTTGGAATAAGGCTGTGACATAAGAAAATGTGGAAAAAGTGAAGCGCTATGAATACTTTCTGGATGCACTGTAACAATAATAATAATAATAATACTCATCCAAAAATATTATGTTAATTTTATTATTATTGTTGTTGCGGGTTCCCTGCACTAATTAATAGCATAATTATTTATCTTTTTAACTATTCATTCTTCTTTGGCTTAGTCCCTGATTTATCAGGGTTCACCACAGCGGAATGAACCATAAACTACTCATATGCTTTATGCAGTTGATGCCCTTTCAGCCACAACCCAGCACTTTGTCATTCAAAATATACTGGTGGACAGAGAAAGAACTTTTGTTGCAATGGCTCAGCATGATAAAAAAATAACACAAAGCAATAGTTAAACAATAACCATATACACAGCACTTCTTATTATTACTGAATGAGCAATTGACTGAAATACCCCCTTAATAGACTTGACTAATAAATAATCTACCAGGGTTATATCCTAATAACTTAGTACAAATGAATGAGAGAAAAATAAATGACATGCCTCAATGCCTTCAAGAGTTTCCCGCCAGAGAAAATGACATCACTTGTAGCAAGTCACATTCTATAAGTGCTTTAAAGATTGTCACGCCTTTTTATAAACAATGTTGACCAGAATGTGACTGAAAATTTGACTGAAATGACAAATAATACAGAAAATATATTAGTGAGGTAACAAATCAGCGTTCTCAGCCACTGAGCTGAACATGCAGAGCTCATGTAAATACTGTAGTACATAAACATGAGTATCATTCTCTACAACGGCTTGTGTATGTATGATGTTCTGCCAAACATATTTGCTATAGTGAACACTTTGACCAGTGCAGAATGAGATAATGCTCTTTAAATAAAACACTAGCTCCTCTTTTACACTCCCACAGATCGCAATGCCAAGATATCATCCCAACAGCTGTGGAAAAATGTTCCACTAACAACTTAAAGACTGCATAGGTCATTCTTCACATACAGTGGGGGAAATAAATATTGAACATGACAGCATTTTTCTCAGAAAACATATTATTAAAGGTGCTGACTTGAAATTTGCTTGGGATGTGGGTAGCAACCAAAGCAATCCATATATGCAAAGAAAACAAATCAAATTTGTTTACAAAATGACACTGGGAAACAGTATTGAACACATGAAGAAAGGGAGGTGTAGAAGGGCAGTGAAAGCCCAGACAGCAGCTGAAATATCTCAGTAGTTATTAAGAAACCCTCTGCCCTTCGTCAATATAAATGAATATTAACTGCTTCAGTCCAACATCTACATTAGTAGGATGATGAAGATGAAACCAGGGTGGACATTTCAGCAAGACAATGATCCAAAACACAGCCAAGGAAACTCTCAGTTGCCTTCAGAGAAAGAAAATCAAGCTGTAGAATGGCCTAGCCAATCACCTGACTTCAATCCAATAGAAAATACAAAATAAAAATCAGATTTGATAGACGAGACCCACAGAACCATCAAGATTTTTACACTCTGTTGAAGTCTGTGAAAAAACACACACAAAAAACTCAGCAATTCATGTGACTTCATTCTCTATATGAGAGGCGTCTTTAAGCTGCCATCACCCAAAAAAGCCTTTTATATAAAGAATTAAACATATATTCAGTAGTGCAGTACTTTCTCATTGTGTCATTCCATTGTTATTACACATAACCAAATTTTCAGATTTTTTTTGTTTTGTTTTATCTTTATGTTTGTATTGTTTGAGTTTTTACCAAAATCTGGTTCAATTCCATGTCAACAGCTCCTTTAGAAATATTATTCCCAGGAAAAAACATGATGTATTCAATACTTTTCCCCCACCGTAAATAGAACAGCTTAAGAAGGCCAAAAGTCTTGTCTTTTTTTTTTTAACAAGGCACTCCAATGGCTCTGAAAGTGCTCCCGAAGGCCTCCACAAAATTGCAGGGATTTCTCAGAGAATACTGCATCTCTCTGCATCTGTCCTGTCATCCCTGCATCGTGGGATTGTTCGGCATCGCCTTCCAGTCCAACGAGCACTACGGATTCGCCCAGGAGCTTGTCACAGGACGGGATCTGTTTGCCATCATCCAGCCACGGGTAGGTAATCAAATGTTATTAAATCTTTCCCTTTGCTGATATTCAATAGAGCATGGGTGACCAACCCTGTTCCTGGCGATCGACCTTCCTGCAGATTTCAGCTCCAACCCTGATCAAACACACCTGAGCCAATTAATTAGAACCTGAAGAGCACTTGATAATTACAGGCAGGTGTGTTTGATATGGGCTGCAACTGAAAACCGCAGGAAGGTCGATCTCCAGGAGTAGGGTTGAGTACCCCTGCTCTAGAACTTTTGGCACTTTTTCCAGCAGCTTTGGGGCTGTTTTGAAAACTTTTTAACCATTTCTTTTGTTTTACATTTTTTCAATTCCATTTCAAAGTATTAATATTATTGTTTTCCTTTGTCACAGACTTATAATCTTAAATTATAAAGCCATCTTGAAATAATACTTTTGATTTATTTTGATTAATTTACACAAAGCATTTCAATATTTAGCTTAATAATATAACAATGTAACAAATTACAGGACGACTAATATGGTCAATATCAATTACTGTATACACTGCAAAAAAAGCTGTTCTTTCTTAGACTTTAGTCTAGTTTCTAGTCCAAATATCTAAAAATTCTTAAATAAAGGAACATTTTCTAGTTGTTACAAGTTAAAAAATCAGTTACAAAGTTACAAGACAACATGCATAAAAGATACTGCAATGATAAAAGAAAAAAAGACAGATTAATTTAAAGCAATGCTAAATAAAAAGATTTAAAGTAAAGATTTAAAATTCAGCCGCAACCCAGTATTAGAAAACACCTATACACTCTCACATTCACACACACACATACATTATGGAGTGTTAAGTTCATCCAATTCACTTATAGAGCATGTCTTTGGACTGTTGAGGAAACCGCAGCACCGAACACGGGGAGAACATACAAACTCCACACAGCGGGGACTCAAAGCAGTGACCTTCTTGCTGTAAGGCGACAGTGCTATCCACTGAGCCACTATGGCACCAAAACTTTTTTCAGGGTAATACTATTTGATTGTGCATTATTTACAATCAATCTTTTTGTCAAATAAGTACAGAATGTTATTTATGTGTGTATATACAGTTGAAACCAGAAGTTTACATACACTCTAAAAAAAGGAACTTAACCATTTTTTTTTTTAAATGTCTGATGGTAAATCATACTAAACGTTTACTATTTTAGGTCCGTTAAGATTACCTAAATCATTTACATTTGCTAAATGCCAGAATAATGAGAGAATTTTTTTTTTGAGAATTTTTTATTAATTTCTAGACAGTCAAAATTTACATACATTTCCTTGGTATTTTTTTAGCTTTGCTTTTAAACTGTATAACTTTGGTCAATTGTTTTGGGTATCCTTCCACAAGGTTCTCACAATAGTTTGCAGGAACTTTGGCCCATTCCTCCTGACAGAATTGGTGTAACTGAGTCAGATTTATAGTCTGTCAGGATTAAGTTCAGGGCTTTGTGATGGCCACTCCAAAACATTCACTCTGTTGTCCTTAAAGCACATTTTAATTAATTTGCACTATGCTTAGGGTCATGGTCTGTTTGGAAGACCCATTTGTGACCCTAAGTTTTATTTCCTGGCTGATGTCTTGAGATGTTGCTTCAGTATTTCTACATAATGTTCTTTCTTCATGATGCCATCTATACTGTGAAGTGGACCAGTCCCTCCTGCAGCAAAACAGCCCCACAACATGATGCTGCCGCCCCCTACACTGGTCATGTAACACTGGCCAAACAGTTCAATCTTAGTTCCATCAGACCACAGGACATATCTCCAAAAATTATTCTTTTTCCCAGTGTAATTTAGCAAACTGTAATCTGGCTTTTTTGTTGATTCTGCCTTGTTGATTTTGCCATGTTGTCACACAAGGAAGCAGTTTATTTGAGGTTTTCCTTAAATACTATTCTACAGTTGTGCCTCCAATTAACTCAAATGTTGTCAATTTTATAGTGTATGTAAACTTCTGGTTTCAACTGTATATGTATGTATATGTATAAATAATACACTGAAAGCAAAATGGGAAAGAAATTATAAATGTATTACACAATGTATGTACTATTTTAAATTATTACAAAATATCTTGTTGAGGGGCGACACAGTGGCTCAGTGCTTAGCATTATCGCCTAGCAGTAAGAAGGTCACTGGTTCGAATCCCGGCTGGGTCAGTTGGCGTTTCTGTGTGGAGTTTGCATGTTCTCCCCATGTTGGCGTAGGTTTCCTCCATGTGCTCCGGTTTCCCCCACAGTCCAAAGACATGCGCTTTAGGTGAATTGAATAAGCTAAATTGTCTGTAGTGTATGTGTGTGCATTTGAGAGTGTATGGGTGTTTTCTAGTAATGGGTTGCAGCTGGGTAAAACCTATGCTGGATAAGTTTGCGGTTTATTCTGCTGTGTCGAGCCGAGAAGGTGAAGGAAAATGAATGAATGAATAAATGAATTAATGAATATCTTGTTGACAAACCTGTAAAATCTATTGGTTTGAATAAAAGTGGCAAGTATAAAAATTTCAAATGACAATTAATGAGTATTTTATAGTGATTCTTAAAAGTCATCAATTGATATTCCAAATATGTTTCTAATATAAGATTTTTAATAGCTTTTATAACAATATAGCTATTGTTGCACTGAATGGCAATTGTCTTATGTAATTTACAGTAAAAACATTAGTATTATATAGAAAAAAAACAATATATTTTGACATTTGCTTTGACGCTTGTTATATATACACGCACACAACTTCAGTACACATACTCTTAAGTCTGTCATGCTCGATGTCTGTCATTGCCAGACCACTTCCAAATCAATGTCCGACACTTGAGAAGGTTACAATTTTATCATCCCTAGACACTGTAGTGACTCTATAGATGTGGTATATTTTATCCCAATGGCCCGAGACGTCTGAGTGCTTATAGAATTACTGTATGTTTGACAGATTCTAATAAAATGTGTTGGGGACCTGAGAAGTGTGTATATTTTTATTTAAGGATACCAAGAAAACAAAACAGAGAAAATAATACACAGCCTCTATGGCCCTCCAAAACTGATGAAATTTCAATAAAATATAAAGGTACTGATAAAAGTCAAGAGTCATTTTGATAAAAATTAAAATCAAGTTTTTAAAATGCCATTTAAAATACTGTACATAGAACAAAGAATAATCCCATAACTCAACAAAGATGAAATTTGATTGTTGAATCAGATACATAAATATTTGCAACACAGGCTCATTGTGAAAATGTACCCCCGTATACATTTCTGGAGATTACGAATTATGCAGCCAGAGCTACGTCTTTAAAACGAATGCTACAAGGCGGTATGACGCCATCGTTGGATACCTGCTGGCCACTTACCTCTATGTGGATGGCTTTTCCGCTGTTACCAGCTTGTCCAGTAGCTCGCCGTGTACGTTGGCGAACTTGAAATGCAGAGAGGGGTTGACCATGATGACTGTGTTCAAGTCCGACGAAGAACGGTTCCGGAAAACAGGTAAAACAAAAGACAAAAAATGAAAAAGACAAGTAAATAACAGGGTGAGAACATGGTAAGATCTGAAAACGTGGTAAAAATCATGCGGCTTTTCTTTTTCTGAATTGCTGAGAAGGGGGTTATCGGGTCAATCTGTGCTTTTAAAAAAGCAATTCAATTCAATTCACCTTTATTTCTATAGAGCTTTTACAATGTAGATTGTGTCAAAGCAGCTTCACATAGAAGATTATCGAAAATTGAAACAGTGTCAGTTCAGTTTTCAGTGTTTAAGTTCATTTTAGTTTAGCTCAGTTCAGTGTGGTCTAATAATCACTACTGTGAGTCCAAACACTGAAGAGCAATTCCATCGATGCGCAGCTCTACAGATCCCGAATCATGCAAGCCAGTGGCGACAGCTGCGAGGAAAAAACTTTATCAATTGGTGAAAGTGAAGAATTAAAAAAAACCTTGAGAGAAACCAGGCTCAGTTGGGCACGACCATTTCCCCTATGGCCAAACGCCTTGTGCAGAGCTGCAGTCTAGGCGCCGGAGGCTGGAGAATGCTGGACCTCAGCGAAGACTCGCCTGTCCCTGGAGCGTCACAGGAATCAGTCTCATGCTCTTTACTCTTCCATGACCACCACAGCAGCTGCTCAGGATACGGCCTGGTCCAGGATTATGAAAACCTTGGGATCATCTCATCACTGGTCTTGGATTGCATCAGTGCTAACGCTAACTTTGTATCCCTCTAATTGCAGGTCGAGTTGTGAGAACTGCGGTGTACAGGATTTAGGCCCAATAAGTAATAATTCTGTTTTAAAAACACTCAGTTGGGTTTAGGAAAGGAGGTGGGTGGGGGTATAGGTCGGTCGAACAATCAGTCAGTCGACAGTGCCCTCTGGTGGATTTACCCGAGAACAGCAGGCGTGAATGGCACTCGTGAAAGAAATTTGAGATCTGAACAATTGAACACAGCGGCCTCTGGTAAATTCGCGAAAACAAAAACTGCAAAAAAAAAAAAAAGTACCTCCTGGGATGTTTCACACTGTCCAGAAATGTATACAGGGGTATGTATCAATAATGAGTGGGGGTTGCAAATATTAACTATTGATCATTCTTATTATCAAAGAAAGAAAAGTGTTTACAAAAAGTTCTCAAAAATGAACATTTGCTGTTAAATTTACACATTACACAAGATTTAGGTGATATTGTCTTTTAGTAGAACACTAAAAAGTCAATAGCTACTGCTACTTTGAGAGACAAAAAAATATATAATGGGGAAACCAAACTAATACTTTTGACTCTCAATGATATAGTGGTCCCTCGTTATTCTAGTTACGTTCTAAAAAAAACCCGCGATAGGCAAAATTCGTGAAGTAGTCAGCTTTATTTTTTACAATTATTAGAGATGTTCTAAGACTGTAAAACCCCTCACTACACACGTTATACACTTTTCTCAGGCGAACAGCCAATCAGGATGCAGAAGACAACACGTAATCAGGATGCAGAACATAATGTGCTGTAAAGAAAAAAACATGTCAAATTACACTAAAAGAATTCGCAAAACTGTGAGACAGCGAAAGGTGAACAGCGTTATAGCGAGGGACCACTGTACACAGAGGTCTTATGATACAAAATGGCCAGTTTCTGCAAAACAAACTGAGCATTATAACATGATTACCATAAGCTTTAGGAGCAAGGTATACATTTTGTTTTGTCTATATTCTATTTATTTATTTTTTACTCTCAAAGTGTGGGTAGCAGTTTACTTGCATTTTATCAATCAAAAAAAAAAAAAAAATTCTACCAAATTAAAAAATATATTAAAAAGTCACCTACAGTTGGTGTCAGAATTACTAGCCCTCCTGAATTATTAGCCCCCTGTATATTTTTGTTTAATGGAAAGAAGATTTTTTTCAACACATTTCTAAACATAATAGTTTTATATTAATACTCATTTTTTCAATTGATTTCTTTAATCTTTCCCATGATGAGAGCATATAATATTAACTAGGCAGGTTAGGGCAATTAGGCAAGTTATTGTATAACGATGTTTTGTTCTGTAGACTATTGAAAAAAGAAATAGCTTAAAGGGGCTAATAATTTTGACCCTAAAATGGTTTTAAAAAAATTAAAAACTGCTTTCATTCTAGCCGAAATAAAACAAATAAGACTTTCTCCAGTAGAAAAAAAATATTATCAGACAAACTGGGAAAATTTCCTTGCTCTGTTAAACATCATTTGGGAAATATTTAAAAAAGAAAACAAATATCTAATTCTGACTTCAACTGTATATACGTACTGTATACTGTATATATATATAATTTCTTACAAAACAAACCACTGTAATACAATACCTTGCCTAATTACAAACCCTAACTTGCCTAGGTAACCTAATTAACCTTAAAGGCTGGTTTATACTCCTGCGTCAAGTGACCGGTGTGACCCACGGCACCTGCCTTCCATGTGGCCGTGCATTTATGCTTCTGCATGCTGTTTGTGTTGCTCTGCAATAACACTACCGAAACGCTAGCTGGCAGTATGTTTTTATGTCCCTCTGTGTCGAATTTCTTCGTGGGTGTTTTGTTTTTTTATGAACTCAAACTCGCTTATTCAGAGGCAGGAACCGGCGAACGTGCAACAACATTAATCAGAAGGTAAACACAAAACAACAGTTTCCATCTAGAGCTACTTCACAGGACTCGACACTTGTAAACACTCGATCCAACGGGTTTGTGCAGCTCTTAAAGCCACCCACACTGGTCACAGCTACCAAGCTGACCAATTGCAGAACTTAGGCTACACGTCGTTGCAACGTGTAGTTACATTTTTTGAGAGGTGCGCGTCGGCGTCAGCCACGGCGAGGGGTATGCGACAGTGCGGAGGCAGCGCCAATACAGTCGACACAGAAGTATAAATCAGCCTTAAGCCTTTACATTGCACTTTGAGCTCTATACTAGTATCTTGAAAAATATCTAGTATATCCTCCTAGGGCCCGAGTGTCCACATATGTGGACAGCACATTTTTAGCTCTTAAGTGGTATTTAAAATACTTTGAATGTTTTATATTTTGTTACAACTGTTTTGCAGCATATGAAATGTCCCAAACCCTATTTTTAACTGTCCAAAATGGGTAAAAATGTTGTTTTTACTCTCTGGTAGTCAAAGCAAGTAAAAAAAAATATATGTTAAATATGCATAAAAGAAAATTCGAGAAAAAAAAGTGTTTTATGTAAATTCGGACCACAAGTCCACATATATGAACATCATTTTTCTCTAAAAGTACATCATATCAAAAGATGATACAAAGATTTTTATTCTAATTAGGTTCCAATAAGCCCAAATAGCAAAGAGAAATAAAAAATGCATGTAAAAAAACACCTTGGGCCTTAAGAGGTTTAACCTAATTAACCTAGTTAAGCCTTTAAATGTCACTTTAAGCTGTATAGAAGTGTCTTGAAAAATATCTAGTCAAATATTATTTGCTGTCATCATGGCAAAGATAAAATAAATCAGTTATTAGAAATGAGTTATTAAAACTATTATGTTTAAAAATATGTTGAAAAAAATGTTTCTCACCGTTAAACAAAAATTGGGGAAAAAAATAAATAAGGGGCCAAAAATTCTGGGGGGCTAATAATTCTATATATATATATATATATATATATATATATATATATATATATATATATATATATATATATATTGCTAGCCGAAACAAAACAAAATAACAAAATACTTTCTCCAGAAGAAAACATATTATAGGAAATATTGTAAAAAATTCTTTGCTCTGATGAACATCATTTAGGAAATATAAAAAATAAAAAATAAAATAAAAATTCACAGGAGGGCTAATAATTGTGACTTCAACTGTATATATCAGATGGCCCAATGGTGAATTTTGGGTGAACTGTCCCTTTAAAATATTGTTTTATTGATTTTATGTCCAAAGTACAGTACTGTACACTATGTGACTAATAAAGTCGCAGGCCTTCACTTCTGGGTACTACAGGCACGTTCACACGCTAACCATGCTCACGTGCTTTAAACTGCATAAAGTGCAGGACGTGTGTTTGACATATTTCAGTAATGTTCACATGTCCTCTTAGGAAATCTTGGCCGGTGCGATGCGAGTAAAAGAGCAGAGCAGCTGTTTTTCTCTGTCAGCACACGAGTCTCTGTTACTTCAGCATATCCTGTGAAACCTTAAGCCCAATGTACTGAAGCCCAGAAAGATTTAAACCGGTAATAACGCAGCAGGGGCTCGTATATATTTTAATTTATTATGCAATGATGTTGCCTTGACACAGTTTTGTGTTCATGCACATAAGCAAAGTGTCAGGATTTTTTTTTTAAAGAGAGTAAGAGACTATTATTATATTCCCCAGAATAAATTACTCAGCATATAGGCAATTTCAGTTCATAAATGCTTAGTGTTATAAATCTTAGTGTAATAAATCTTTATTATATACTGTATTGCATAACACACACAGACACACACACACACACACACACACACACACACACACAGCTCAGGGATAGCAAAATTCAACACTTTTTTGTAATTAAATTATGCCAGTTTAGTTTAGTTACAGAAAAAAAAAAAAATTTTGATTTGATTTATTTTCATTTTTAAGTTCACTAATAAGACACTAGTTATTAGTATTATTTTATATTTTCATCTCAACCCAAATTATATTCCTTTGAATATCGGCCACTTTGGTTTAAAATTGTTTTGTGTTTGGTAAAAAAAAAACCCTGTAAAACATGTAGTTAATTTTATTTATTTATTTATTTCCTTCATTCATTGTGCTTTAAATCTTTTTAAACCGGAAGTTGCTGAGACTTTTATTTCAGTATGCTGATGTATTTCCAACAGAAACAGAATATTGAGTAGGGGGCGGGGCTTTCTTTTGCGCATCATTCTCTCATAGCTAACAAACATTCATTCATTTTCTTTTCAGCGTAGTCTCTGATTTATCAGAGATCGCCACAGAGCAATGAACTGGCAACTATTCCAGCATATGTTTTACGCAGTGGATGCCCTTCTAGCCTCAACCTAGTACTGGGAAACACCCATTCACTCTCATTCACACACACTCATACACTACTGCCATAGTTCATCCAATTCACTTATACCATGTCTTTGGACTGTTGGGGAAACTGTAGCACCCAGAGGAAACCCACGCCAACACGGGGAGACCATGCAAACTCCACACACAAATGCCAACTGGCCCAGCCGAGACTCAAATCAGCAACCTTTTTGCTGTGAGGCGATTGTGCTAACCACTAAGCCACTGTGCCGCCCCAAAAAAACATTAAGAAAGGGTATTAATATGCAGTTGCTATGTAAGGCCTCAGGTTGATATCAACAGAAAAGGACCGCCACTCCAAACATGAAAGCAAATGGTCAGACTTTCATTAAACATTACCAAAACATTGACTTGCACCGATAATTAATCACTTTAATAATAATAATGCGAGCTAGCAAAATAAACAAATTGTCAATTTTGATTTCAAGCAGACTTTTAAGTCCACATGAACGATAGCTGCGACTGTTTTTTTTTTTTTTTTTTTGGTTTGTTTTTTTTCATATTGTGACAGTTCAACAGAATATTAAATGAGAAAACAGTGGGTGTGGCTTGTTTTTTCTACTGCAAGCTGATTGGATGTAGTAAAGTAGGCATTTCATTCAGAAAGATCGGGAAAAGGGTTTTGGGAGACTTATTACAATCTAACAGACGCCTCCTCCTCCTCACCATTTCTGTTTGTTGTTAAAGCTGACAGTTGAAGGGGCGTGGTTAAGTATGTTAGCCACGCCCAAAACCTCTGACAGACATAATCTGAGAATTTAACTAAAAAAAAAAGGCAAGTGCATTTTCCAGATTTCAATTAAAGATTACAAAGGCAAACTTTTTTTTTTTCTTAATGACATGCACAAATGAATTGTTCACCACAAAACTAGCAATGTGAGCTAACAAAATCAATATGGTTAGTTTTACTTGTAGTAATTTGTACTTTATAGGGGTGGTCCACAGTGTATTTTTAAGGCTTGGTTGTGTTTATAAGATGCAAATAATGTGTGCTCATGCTTCACTTGTAGAAAATCACGTAATTTTTTCATATATCTTACTTTGATTGTATACAGCTACTCAGCTAACATGAAAACGACTGTCATATTTTCTAGTTCCTCTGAAGGCCTGCCCTCAAGAGGGTTTGATTGGTCAGCTAACATAATGTGCTGTGATTCGCGGATCATCTCCACGTCACGCCCCTACAAGCACGAGCTTTTGCGCTGTGTAAACAGTCAGTCAGAGTAGCTGTTAGCAGCATTAGCTGCCTGAATAAGACAGAAAAATGAAGAGCACACAGCTGAACCTCATGCCGGCTCTCTAAAATAAAACCTGACAAGTGTCTTTCACATATATTCGGAATAAGCATGTGTAAGTAATATAAAATGTTATACAGTTGCAATCAGAATTATTCAACCCCCTATGATTTTTTTTTCCTTTTTTAAATATTTCCTAAATTATGTTTAACAGAGCAAGGAAATTTTCATAGTATGTCTGATAATATTTTTTTCTTCTGGAGAAATTCTTATTTGTTTTATTTTGGCTAGAATAAAAGCAGTTTTTAATTTTTAAAGAACCATTTTAAGGACAAAATTTTTAGCCCCTTTAGGCTAATTTTTTATTCGATAGTCTACAGAACAAACCATCTTTATACAATAACTTGCCTAATTACCCAACCTGCCTAGTTACTCTAATTACCCTAGTTAAGCCTTTAAATGTCACTTTAAGCTGTATAGAAGTGTCTTGAAAATATCTAGTAAAATATTATTTACTGTCATCATGGGAAAGATAAAATAAATCAGTTATTAGAAATGAGTTTGTAAAACTATTATGACTAGAAATGTGTTGAAAAAATCTTCTCTCCGTTAAACAGAAATTGGGAAAAAAAAATAAACAGGGGGGCTAATAATTCAGGGGGTTGAATAATTTTGAACAACTGTATATCTTTGCGAGTTTGAGATGTAGAACGCACGGAAAGCGGCCGCATAGAGAGACACTGCATGCGCTGCTGAAGATTGTGGCTGTTTACAGCGGTTTGACTGATACATATGAATTTGTAGCTAAATTGTTAACGGTGCCAAAGAGCATTTCCCATTGTTTACATCCTTTTTTACGTCCTCGCTACAATATACCGTTAACGCTGGAAAATATGCATGTAATAGATCAATTTTAAAAATACTTACAGGTTGTGACTCAATCCACAGCTTCATCAGTTGGAGGAGTTTTTAGCAAAATCCAGCACTGAACTGGGAGAGATTCTGGAAGCTGTCCTTTGTCAAATGCTAGCTATATTTTCTTTATAATTCTCCGGAACATAATTAAAATTAAACAGTAAGCACTTCTGTCTTTGTGTCGTGTCCTTTGGAAGCGTAAATACAGAAACAGAAGAAGCTCTGTGGAAATAGCAGCGTTTGGACGGCATTTTAGCTTTCTCTGCTATAATATTACAGCGCCTCTGGCCACACCCCTTTACTGCGCCAGGTGTGTGCGCATGGTGAATGCACGTAACCGGAAGTCCTTGTGGGTTGTTGCTAGATCGGATAAGTTTGGGGCTGGAAGTTAATGAGAATTATTTATGAAATTTCCGATTGATTGTATTTTATTAACGTTTAATCGTAATGATATCGTAGTGGACCACCCCTTTAAGTGCTGTCCATTTATTTAAAGTCTACACTGCTCGTCTGTGTTTTCTCTCCAGGTGGGCATCCCTGAATGTGCAGTGAAGCGTTGTGCTGTCCAGATCTCCTGTGCTCTGGAGTTCATCCACCAGCGAGGCCTGGTCCACCGTGACATCAAGCCGGAGAACGTCCTGCTGCTGGATAACCACTGCCGGCGAGTCAAACTAGCTGACTTCGGCCTGACGCAGAGACAAGGAACTTTCATCCGCTTCATCTCCGGGACTCTGCCGTACATGGCTCCAGAACTGTGTGCAATGGTGCTGGAGGATGGCCAAAAAGAGCCCAAAGTTCCTCCGCTCCGCGTCGAACCCTCTCTAGACACCTGGGCCTTTGCTGTTCTTCTCTTCTGCATCCTCACAGGCTTCTTCCCATGGGAGCGCTGTAATGATAGCGACGATTTTTATGAGGAGTTTGCAGACTGGCGTCAAGCGGTGAAGAAATCACCAGTGCCGTCGCAGTGGAAAAGGTTTACACCTGTGTGCATGCAGATGTTTAAGAGAATGTTAACAATTGAGTCCAATGAAAGGTGCTCGATAACAGAGGTTAAAGGTTATGTGGGAAAGGACTGGGTACGAGAGAAGGATGCCAACGGATGGGTGGAAGAAAATGGGGATATTTGTACTTCCACACCGAGTCCATGTAGGAGCAGCTATAGTGATGAATAGAGAGGTGTTATGGTTCATTTACACTGAGTGGTATGGCTCAGCACAGCACGAACACATGTACTGTCCACAGCACACATTACAGTCAAAAGTCTAAATTATTCGCCGTCCTGTGAATTTTCTTTTTTTAAATATTTTCCAAATTATGTTTTAACAGAGCAAAGGAATTTTTCACAGTATTTCCTATAATATTTTTTCTTCTAGAGAAAGTTTTATTTGTTTTATTTTGACTAGAATAAACCACATTAAGGTCAATATAACTGTATATTGTTTCAGATTGTCTACAGCACAAACCACTGTTATACAATAATTTGCCTAATTACCCTAACTTGCCTAATTAACCTAGTTAATCCTTTAAATTTCACTTTAAGCTAATTACTAGTATCTTGAAAAATATTTAGTAAAATATTATGTGCTGTCATCATGGCAAAGATAAAATAAATCAGTTATTAGAAATGAGTTATTAAAACTATTATGTTTAGAAATGTGTTGAATTTTTTTGCTGAATAGAAATTGGAAAAAAAATAGACAGGGGGCTAATAATTCTGTCTTCAACTGCATGTCAGTTTCTTTCAGAAGTATAAAAAATAGTGAACCATACCACTGGCTTGTTTCCACTGACTGGTACAGTACGGTATGGTTCGGGTCGGTACGGGTCACCTTTATCAGGCTTGCGTTTCCACTGCTAAAAGGGTACCAAAGGTAAAATGTCTCGAGAAAATGTCTACAGTAAAGCTGTACGGGTTGCTCACATGTAATATGAGAAGCACTTCTCACAAAACAGACCCTTTTTTTACACAAATACTTCTGTATAAATGTTTATTACTAACTTTTCTATGAACGTAATTTGATTATAACTGCAGATCAATGACAGTGCGAAAAAGCCTACTGTAACGTCTGCAATTATATAAAATAAATAAAAAAAGCAACATATATGAACACATACAGACCCTTACAGTCTCCGATATGTTACCATACAGTAAAACTACACACAGCATACATTTAGTCTTTATTTGAGTTCAAAACAACACGAAAAAGCCGACAATCAGTGCAAACCTCTCATGATTAAATGTGTCTTTAATCTTCAGCAGCACGTGTAGCCTCTTGTTAGAAAGTAATTCCGTCATTCCGAGTTCATAATAGTCTAAAAGGTGATAATAGTTAAACATGGCAGTTTGTTCACGTTTGCTGAAAAAATAATGTTTTTTCCGGCTTCTTCTTTGTTTTTTCGCGCGTCACTTCCGCGTTTGTCAGTTTCTGACAGGATCGGGTTTCAAAAGCACATCAGTAATCAAGCGCACGTTATTATCATCAGCTCAAGAAGTTTCAAATATAGGCGTGCGGCGAGCGCAAGCAAGAAAGCGAAACCGCTCGCGCTTCAGACTGGCTCGTAAAAAACTACGGGGCACAGGGTAAAATCTGCTCTTCTTTTTGGCTTTATGGCTGTTCATCAAGACAACGACAAGGTTCGTTTGAGATATATAATTAGTAATTACGCCGTAATCTCTCTCGGATGTGTATTAAAAACATGGCGGCTTCTTTGTTTTCATTCTGCCTCGTTGCGTGGGTGAATGACGTATCTCTGTAAACCAATAGCGTTCATCTGCGCGTCTAGCTCCGCCTTTTGGTACCCTTTCTCGTCTTTGGTAGCCTTTCTCGTCTTTGGTACCCTTTCGAAAGGGTGCCGAAAAAGTGGTATGGTACGGATCGGTTCGGTAGGCTTTTATGGCCGTTTCCACTGTCAAACCGGCCTGATGCAGAGACAAGCGTACCGAACCAAACCGTTCGAACCGTATTGTACCACTCAGTGAAAACCTTTGGAACCCTTTTCATAAAGATACCTAGCACAACACTAATGACACAAAATGGTGGAGCTGGACTTGCTGCTGAATACTTTCGGTTTACAGAAAATGGTCACTTGCATGTGCAAAATTGTAAATACACATTTGAAACAAAACACTGTAATAATACAATGCGATACAATAATACACGCAGCAATGAACCATGCTAAATATGTGGCCTAATGTTTAGAAATTTGGACTAGTGATTAAGTCGCAGGTTCGTGTAAGGATTGTTGGTGGGGAAAGTCACTAATCCTGTTCCAATTTTAATATAACGTCTGAGGTGATTCCCTTCAGCAAGCCACTGATCCCACTGCTGCGGTAGTGAGTTCACGGGTGTGAGTTGCGCAAACATATTCAGGCTCGGAAGGCAAAATTGCAGTGTGGATGCAAGCTGAGGGGGAGAGGAGAGGAGAGGAGAGGAGAGGAGGGACAATTGCACCTGGACATGGTTCAAGGCAACCATGCCTATTGTGAGTAACGACCACACTAAGTGTTTCTGAATTTGACACATACTACAGTCATGTTAAGTGTAAAAAAAATTTCATTCATGTGTGTGGACCTATGGTGTGCATTGTCTTTTGCCCTTTTGAAATCTTAGGGCGTACTCACACTATGCTATCCAAACCGTGCCCAAGCCCGTTTCCCGGTTCATTGAGAAGTGTGAGTGCTCTGAATTGGGCTCAGGCACGGTTCATTTGGCCGGCCCTGGCCCGGTTGGAAGAGGTGTGCGAAGAGAGCGCGGTTCACTTGGGCGGTACGCTTGTAGTGCGAGTTTAAAGCGCGCCTGAGCCAGAAACTGAAGACGAGACGTGACTTTTAAGGGACTGTTTTCTATGGATTTATTAATCTTACTGTTCAATGAACGCGAGCTGTCGTAGTTTATTAAAGACGCAAACCCCTCGCTGCACGTCAGCTGCACCTTCAGGAAACCTCCTAATACCTGCAGCACGAAGACTTTATGGTTGTTTATGAGTGTCAAAAGTGGCTGATCTGTTCGGCGAATTATTTGACTGTGTCACTGCATCCTAAACGACTTAAACAATATAACAATATAAAGAGATCTCCACTGTGCTGAGCGAGAGCGCTTCTTAAACTAAACAGCGCATCATCGATGACGTAAGCGTGCTCAGGCCTGAATGCAATGTGAGTGCGAGCCATCGGGGGAGACCGGAGGGGGGACAAGCGGCCCGGCCCAGTTTAAGGCAATTGTACATAGTGTGAGTACGCCCTTGGATATCAAGTATAAACTGTACGCACAATTCAATCCCAAACAACAGACAGTCTGTGTAAATGATCCATATTGTTGTACAATTTTTAGATTAGTCAATCTGTCTCTAGCAGAAACAAGGGTCCAGAAATTATAACCAGACATGCAATTTCCATAAATGTAACATAGACGAGGGCTAGATTTTAAACTACTGTTGTATATTACTTATGTCTATATTAAAGTTTATTGGAATATATATTTTATAATTGTATACAATGTGTATATTGTTTGTCTTGCTGTGTTTACAATTGGTGTCTATTAAAACTACATATAACCAATATGTTTTTTATTATTTATTTAAAGGTGCAGTAGGTGATTGTCTTCAGAAACATTTTTTGTTGTGCTGGTTAAAAGTCTCACCACATTCCAATAGTACTGATTAAAGTAAATGGTCTAAATGTATTTATATGTATTTTTATATTCTGGGTAAGGCATAAAACTAAAAAATATGTTCATTCAATTAAATATTGTCGGCCGATAATTCCCATAATTCTAATAAGTAGCCCAAACTGTCTGTCAACAAATTAGATCTGTGCATCTGCAGCCGTTCACGCAGATCCGCTGTATTCCGAGCATTCATGTGCGTACGAGACAGTCACGGTAAAAACAAATGCTGATTCAATATTGGAGTTACTTTTGCACGAGGAAGGATGACACCATGGCTGAAGTATTTCTTGTAGACAGGTAATGTTGTGTTTTAAAAGTATTTTAGTCATGCAACGCTTTTGTAGATTGTTTTACGAATGGGTTATATGCACAGAAGAGTTGTTCAGCCACTGAAATCTTCCTGCAAAAGGCTATTCCACCTAGCCTGCTTTACTGAGCTGAAGTTGGTTTAATATTCACATTACAATGGTTCATTTTTTAACAATGACAACATGTGACACGCTCCCTATATTGTTTACCATGCTACTCTGAATATTTGGTCTGAATTATTAAGTATGGCTTAGTAATAAGAGTAATTCCTGCACGCCGCCGGCTAACCATTAAGCATACAGTAGTCGCTTTAGGACAAAGTGCGTGAGAGAGTGAGACAAGCGATCCTTGTATGCATGAAATATTGCACAGTATGACAAGTTTTTCTTGCTACACAACTGAAAATGTGCTAGATATTATACAGTTTTTCATTCAGAATTGTAGTATTATAAATACTATAAAGTTTTCCAACTGGCGAATGACATGATCTACATGGGAATGACATGGGACTCTGTCATCTTTAAGGTTTGCATTCGTGATTTCAGGAGGCTTGGCTTGGGACGGCAGGGAGGGATTGTGTTTCAAAGATATTATGCTAACCGGTTAGCATACTTTAAAATGCAAAAATGAAAGCTAATGTGTCAAAGAAGTTTGAGACAACGTATGCTATAAACATTTCCTGAGTAAAGCCACAGTCACACTGCACGTTTCGCCCCATAAACTTCCATTCATATCCATTAGGAAACTCAAGCTCAAGTTTTGCATGTCGCTGTTTGGTGAACTCTCATCACGTGATTGTGTGAGATCAATAGAAGATCAACACATGACCTCTCTGTACAGAATTTTTAAATATGGACCAATGGCTTGCTTTTTTAATGTCTAATCCTTTTCGCAGCGCCATACGGCAGAATTTTGCAAGCATAAACTGTAGTGTGACCGTGGCTTAAGCCCAAAAAAAATGGAAAAGCAACATATTATAAAATATATTTAGCTGTTGCTTTCTAAATATTAAATTCTAGAGTTGACAAAAATCCTCTGCATGTTAGAAAAATATAGAAATATATTAGACTAACTAAGATTAATTAAACCTCTGTCTTCTTATAAAAAAAGGACAAAGAAGTATATCAATTTAAATAATAAAAATAAAGATGGAGTTGAAAACAAAACAAGGTAAACACTTTTAAATCCTTAAAATATGATCTCAAAAACTGACAATGAAAGATTTAAAATTTCATTACATAATTTTCAATTTAAGGCGACGCAGTGGCGCAGTAGGTAGTGCTGTCGCCTCACAGCAAGAAGGTTGCTGGTTTGAGCCTTGGCTGGGTCAGATGGCATTTCTGTGTGGAGTTTGCATGTTCTCCCTGCGTTCGCGTGGGTTTCCTCCGGGTGCTCCGGTTTCCCCCACAGTCCAAAGACATGCGGTACAGGTGAATTGGGTAGGCTAAATTGTCCGTAATCTATGAGTGTGAATGAGTGTGTATGGATGTTTCCCAGAGATGGGTTGCAGCTGGAAGGGCATCCACTGTGCTGGAAAAGTTGGCGGTTCATTCCGCTGTGGGGACCCCGGATTAATAAAGGGACTGAGCTGAAAAGTAAATGAATGAATGAATTAATTAATTTTTAATTTGAGGAGGGTTTTACTGTTTCGGTGTATAATTCTTTTCCCTTTTACTTAAATGTTTTTAATATTTATCTACACTACCTGACAAAAGTCTTGTCGTTGATACCAGTTGTAAGAGCAACAAATAATAACTTGACTTCTAGTTGATCATTTGGAAAAGTGGCAGAAGGTAGATTTTTCCTATGAATCATCTGTTGAACTGCATCCCAATCATCACAAATACTGCAGAAGACCTTTTGGAACCCACATGGACCCAAGATGTGAAGGAAAAATCATGGTTTAGGGTTACATTCGGTATGGGGGCGTGCGAGAGATCTGCAGAGTGGATGGCAACATCAACAGCCTGAGGTATCAAGACATTTGTGCTGCTCATTACATTACAAACCAAAGGAGAGGGCAAATTCTTCAGCAGGATAGCGCTCCTTCTCATACTTCAGCCTCCACATCAAAGTTCCTGAAAGAAAAGGTCAAGGTGCTCCAGTATTGGCCAGCCCAGTCACCAGACATGAACATTATTGAGCATGTCTGGGGTAAGATGGAGGAGGCAGCATTGAAGATGAATCCAAAGAATCTTGATGAACTCTGTGAGTCCTGCAAGAAAGCTTTCTTTGCCATTCCAGATGACTTTATTAATAAGTTATTTGAGACATTGCAGAGATGTATGGATGCAGTCCTCCAAGCTCATGGGAGTCTTACACAATATTAATTCTTTTTCCACTGCACCATGACTTTATATTCTATACTGTACATTATTTCTGTTAAGTGACAAGACTTTTGTCTAGGCAACGTCAGACCTTACTGTCCTAAAAAAAATCATTCAAAATCAAGCCATGATCATATTTTATTTTGGTAAAATAAGCGTAATCAAGAGGCCTTTGCCTTTCATATAAGCCACTTCTAATACCAAATGATCAACTACTGTAGAAGTCAAGTTATTATTTGGTGCTCCTAAAACTTGAATAGGCGACAAGACTTTTATCAGGTATACATTTTTTTTCTGCAAAAAACAAATCCTGCATTTTGAAAGGATCCTTCTTTAAAATATATCAAGATATTGGTGTGTCAAAAGGTGCTTTGAAAGCCCTTCCAAGTCACTGCTGGCCTTTGCTTGTAACCCCAGTAATTTATTACAGTACATCCAAACACAGCAAGAACTACAAGCGTTTCTGTTTAACACTGCGAGACCTCCAGGCATCTGCCGCAGCTGCTGTGGTATTGATGGATTCTGGGCTGCTGTTTGTTTAGGCCGAGCTCTAGAGGAACTGTCCCGCTCATGATTTGACAGTCCGACAGCTCCCTTCGCTTTACAGCAATATTTAGAGCGTTACACTAGCTGGGATAATGTTACTGCAGTCCTCATGAGCTGCTCCAAACAAAGACCTTCATCACTAAATCCTCTAATGCAGCCCAAAGCCCATCATGAGGTAAAGGGTTTAGCAGCTTTCACTAAAGCTTGACCCCTCAGCAATGACTCATAATATGTTTCGATTGTTACCAGATTCTTCTATAAAGAGTTTTTGCCAATTACAGCTCTTTCATTATTGGAAATGAACATTGGATGGCTTCAATTGATGTAATGAACTTCACCAGTGGTGCCTCTGCTTGGACTTCTGAGTGAACTGATATGGAAGGCTTGTGAAATTTAGCACACCTGCTAATGAAAATGCTATATTTGAGACCAAATTTCTATTGTATGTAAAAATGACTGTAAAATTTGATTGTTTGTTGGGATATACTGTACATATATATGAACAGACAAGGTGTTTGTATTCATGAAAGAAACAGTAAACATCAGTTTGCCTTGTATAAAATATATCTTGCGAGTCTGAGTTGTTCCCAATTTCATCAAGAAAAAAAGAGAGATTGCAGCTTGCAGTTCTTGCATTTTTTCTCAAAATTGCAGATTTAATTCTCACAATTGCAAGCATTTTATTAAGATATTATCGAGGACGCATTTTATCAAGATTAAGTCACATTTCTGAGAAAATGTCAGGATTGCGAAATGTGATGCAATTGTGTTTATAACTTGCAATTTATGACATTAACCTGATATAGAACTCTGAGGCTATGTCTACACTAATCCTAATCCAAATAAATTGAAAAATGGCCTTTTCGACTTATTAACCCACTTTAATTTTTTTTTCTTTTTAAAATATTTTCCAAATGATGTTTAACAGAGCAAGGAAATTTTCACAGTTTGTCTGATAATTTTTTTTTTCTGGAGAAAGTCTTATTTGTTTTATTTCAGCTAGAATAAAAGCAGTTTTTTTATTTTTTTTAAACCATTTTAAGGTCAATATTATTAGCCCCTTTAAGCTATATATTTTTTCGATAGTCTACAGAACAAACCATCATTATACAATAACTTGCCTAATTACCCAAACTTGCCTAGTTAACTTAACCTAGTTAAGCCTTTAAATGTCACTTTAAGCTGTATAGAAGTGTCTTGAAAAATATCTATTAAAATATTATTTACTGTCATCATGACAAAGATAAAATAAATCAGTTATTAGAAATTAGTTATTAAAACTATTATGTTTAGAAATGTGTTGAAAAAAAAATCTCTCCATCAAACAGAAATTGGGGGAAAAAATAAACAGGGGGGCTAATAATTCAGGGGGGCTAAAAATTATGACTTCAACTGTGTATATATATATCATAAATCTGTTAAATCAACCTTAGTCCTGAAACTACTAAATGTTTTTAGAAATTACAGGATTTTAACTCTTTAGTTGCCAAGTTCACACATGATGTGACTGATTTGGTGAAGAAGAAAAAAACACACAAAATGACGTATTTTCAATATAAAAATTAGTTGTGGACTTGATTTATTTTACCTTTTATCACAGTCTTGTGAATGATTAGTAACAACATTGGCTTTGATACATTGTTTTTCTCCCTAATTTACTGTTGGTGGCTGTTTTTGCCCCATTGACTTCCATTATAAGCACATTTGATGGTGCATAAATACACAGTCTTTGCTTTTATTTAATTTTAATTTTATTTAATTTTGATTTTCTCAGACACTTCAAGGTAAGTGTGCAAATGTCACTCTCACACACACACACACACACACACACACACACACACACACACACACACACACACACACACACACACGTTAATTTGCTGTTATACTCCATATAAAATCCAGAAACCAAGCTTTTTTTTGTACAGCCCTATCTAAAGGGTTAATGCTGCCAACTGATGATCAACAGTAAAAAAATGAAAGAGTTTACCTCTTCCCAACAAGGAAAACTACCAACAATCAAAAATACATAATTATATGGTGTCATGGTGTCATCAAAAAAATGTGGTTATAATGGAAGTCAATGGGGCAAAAACAGCCACCAACAGTAAATTAGAGAGAAAATAATGAAAATAATTTAAAAACAAAGACAATGTTGTTTCACATGTACAAGACTTTGATAAAAGATTTTAAAAATCCAGTCCACAATTACTTTTTATATTGAAAATATGTCATTTTGTGTGTTTTTCACCAAATCACTGATATAATTTGTGAATTTGGCAGTTAAAGAGTTAAAATCCTGTAATTTTCTGTAATCCACACAAGCTGCATTTCCCGATCGTGGATCAATAGTGTTTTAAATGTGTAACACATGGTTTTATTTGATTTTTTGTTTTTGCTGTTATGTACTATAATTTATTTCTGTTTGGTTTCCATATTAATTTCAGTAAATAATTGAAATGAACAGTTCTGCCTTATGTTTCATTGGCAGTTTTATTGATCACCAAAATATGATTAACTTGAATTTAAGTTGCTTCGATTTTAAAATGAAAATTGTAAAAATAGCTTAGATGTATTTTTTTTTATTGCAAATGCCACAAAAATCACCCTGCACAACTTACTAACATTTTAATTTTGTAACAACAGTAAACATTTTTTTGTTATAAGGTCTGGTTTTGTGGTGGCTGAACTTTAAAATTAAATTAATATCATTTTAATTCAAGTGATGAAAGATTTTGATTCTAACAGTAAACAGAGCTACTGTAAGATCACACCTGCTTGGTATAAATGCTTGAAAATGATTTAGTTGAAAATGTCCATTATAAACTTAAAAGTAATCAAAAAGTAATCAGATGTAATTAGTTACTTTACTTTTATAAAGTAATTGAAAAGTAGTGTAACTTATTACATTTTAAATAGAGTAATTTGTAATCTGTAAGCTATTCCAGGTGTATGTTGCACACTGGTGGTGGATGAGGAGATTCCCCCCCCCCCCCCCCCCAATGTGTAAAGTGCTTTGAGTGTTCAGAAAAGCACTATATAAACGTAAGGAATTATTATTATTATTAAAGTCAGAATTGTAAGACAAAAAGTTGCAACTGCATCCACGAACACATTCAACTTATGAAATGTAAGTTGCAATAGTCTTTTTTGTTTCCTATTTCTGTATGATGTATGTATATCCACAAACAACACTGTAAAAAATGCTTCTCAACATTCCTTCATGTTGTGCAACACAAATTAAGTTAACAAATTAAGTGGATTTAACATTCCTTCATTTTCCTTCAGCTTAGTCTCTTTATTCATCAGAGGTTGTCACAGAGGAATAAACCGCCAACTTATCCAGCATAAGTTTTAACATGCTCTTCCAGCTGCAACATAGTACTGGGAAACATCCATACACACTCATTCACACACACACTTATACACTACGGCCAATTTAGTTTATTTAATTCACCTATAGCGCATGTCTTTGGACTGTGAGGGAAACCGGAGCAGCCGGAGGAAACTCACGCCAACACAGGGAGAACATACAGGTGACGGTGCTAACCACTGAGCCACCGTGTTGCCAGTGTATTTAGTTGCTGCCCCCAAAAAAACTCAAAATTAGTGTTAGTTCAGCTCATTTTTAATTAGTTTGAACAAGCAAAAAAAAAGTGAAGAGGGAAGACCGAGAGTGAAGTTCATTTTTGCCCAAAGTTTGGTTTAAACATGATTTTCCTCTCCATTGGGAATATATTGGATCATTTGATGACAAGAAAAGAGAAATGAGGGAGAAAAAGATCTTTAGAATAAAGATTGAAACGCCATTAATTTAAAAGCACAGGTAGACCTATTATTATACACGGTCAAATATAGTTGCGCACAGTGTGCATGCCCCCATCCTCTCTTCATTTCGTGATTTTATGCATGACCAATTTTATGATGACGTCAGGAGTCACTGAGCCAACATGAAGAATAAAAGTACAGTAAGATAAGGGAAAAGATCCTGCAGTACTCTGTTTCATGTTCTCTAAAAGCACTGCCATCACTTTCAGATATTTGAAGTGTCTGAATAGTTTTTGGGGGCCACTGGAGCAACAACGCTGGTAAACATGTTGCTACAGTGTCAGTTCCTGGAACTCTGACACCTGCAGAAATGGAAATGAAGTCATCAGAGAGAACTGCAGGAGCAATGTGTCGATATGAGGTTCTAATTGCCTGATACAGCCAATAAATGCCACTTTTCATGTAGTGCAACACAGACAAGCACAGAGACTGGAGTAAACCGTCATGCCGTGTATGCAGAAAATGCTCTTTGAGCTTCAGAACTCTGTTGACAGACTCGACAACTTGACTTTTATGAGTTTTACGATGACACTAAAATATGATCCACCACATTGGCCGGCAGTAAAAACAGTCACAACTATACTTGACAACTTTACAGTTTTATCCTTTATGTATATATATATATGTATATGTATATATATATATGTATATATATATATATATTAGTACACACATAGTATGTATAGTTTATACACTGTAAAAAAAAAAGTTGTCCTGAAGCTGGTTGCCCTAAAATTTTAAGTTGAGTCAACTTTTTTTTTTATCAGTGTATAATTTTATACTCCAAAAATATTTTTTTGCTGCTTGTTTACATTTCAAAATTTTGTTTCAAAAATCTTTTACTGAACTTAAGTATAAGTTTGGGTGAAATTGAGTGAATATTTGTTTTATTCCATACACTACCTGTCAAAAGTTTGGGGTAGGATGTTTAAATGTTTTAAAATAAGCTTATCCTGCTCACCAAGGCTGCGTTTATTTAATCAAAAATACAGTACAAATTGTAAAATGTTATTGCACTATAAAATAACTGTTCAAAAGTAGTTTATTATTTAATTAAAAAATTTATTCCAGTGATTTTAAAGATGAATTTTCACCTTTATTACTCCAGTCTTCAAAGTCACATGATACTTCAGAAATCATTCTAATATTAATTGTTGTTATTATTATCATATATTATTATTATTAATGGTAACAGTATTAAAAGCAATAATGACTGGAGTAATAATTTCAATTGAATCTACTTACAATAGGGCGACGCAGTGGCGCAGTAGGTAGTGTTTTCACCTCACAGCAAGAAGGTCGCTGGTTCGAGCCTCGGCTGGATCAGTTGGCGTTTCTGTGTGGAGTTTGCATGTTCTCCCTGCGTTCGTGTGGGTTTCCTTTGGGTGCTCCGGTTTCCCCCACAGTCCAAAGACATGCGGTACAGGTGAATTGGGTAGGCTAAATTGTCCATAGTGTATGTGTGTGAATGATTGTGTGGATATTTCCCAGAGATGGGTTGCGGCTGGAAGGGCATCCACTGCGTAAAAACGTGCTGGATAAGTTGGCGGTTCATTCCGCTGTGGCGACCCCGGATTAATAAAGGGACTAAGCCGAATAGAAAATGATGACTACTTACAATAAGTAACAAATAAATATTTAATAAATAAATATTTAGCAATTTAACTTTTTTTTATTTTTTATTATTAAATACGATTAATAATTTAAAAAAATATATATATAATTGACCCCAAACTTTTGACCAGTAGTGCAAGTCCAACAGATAACAATATTGTAATTGGAGGCTTTTTGTCCAGAAAATCTGGTTGGAATAAGAAATGTTTTCCTTAGTTGTGACTGAAAATTGGGGTTATCCAAATACTGATTTCTTAACGTTGATATTGTGGTATTGTGTATTCATCTAACTACACAACTTTGCAGCTATGGCACATTTTTTGTTATTTTATGCAAAATGCAAAATGCAAAAAAAAAAAAAAAAATCTCTAAATGACAACTTTATTATTTGATATTTAAAAGAAATATTATTATTAGTTTACAAAAGCAAACAAAAATAATGTTTACTCAACATCTATAAATGATAAATCCAGAGCGTAAATTGTAAACCCAGGTTTTTTGCAATTACATTAAATAACTGAAACTGATTAAATGTTTTATACTTGTTTAATATGATGAGTTTAAAATGAAAATATGTACAGTAGGGGTAACATAATTAGAATGTTTACCTAATATATTATCAGATTAAATGTATGAGTTTGATTTACATAAAAAACTTTTATTAATAAATAATAATAATAAACTGTATTAGATAATTGCATTGGACTAACTGAATTTTATTTCACAGCGGAAATTGTGCCTTTTTTGAGTTGGCGCTAAACATATTTATTGAAACTGCCCTTAATTAAATTGAGTTCATTCAATGAGTTATTTTGTTTTACTGTGTGTGTGTGTGTGTGTGTGTGTGTGTGTGTGTGTGTGTGTGTGTGTGTGTGTGTGTGTGTGTGTGTGTGTGTGTGTGTGTGTGTGTGTGTGAGTCTGTAAAAATGCTGGGTTCCACACAATTCCTTAATGTTGTCCCAACACAAATCGATAAAGTTAACTTAATTGTTTTTACAAATTTAAGTGGACTAAACAAAACAATTAAGTTGTCCCAAAAAAAAAGCTCAAGAATTGTGTTGATTCAGCTCATTTTAAAGAAGTAGTTTGAACAAACAGCAAAAATGGTGGCATTTTATTAAATGTAAAAATTGTTAAATGCCTATTACAATTTAAATAACTGCTTTATTATTGTATGTAGTTTCAAGTGAAATTATTACTCCAGTCATTATTGTTTTTGTTACTATTATTATTATTATTAATTAATATTAGAGTGATTTCTGAAGGATTATGTAACTCTGAAGACTGGAGTAATGAAGCTGAAAATTCATCTTTAAAATCACTGGATAAAATTATTAAATTATAAGCTACTTTTGAACAGTTATTTTATAGTGCAATAACATTTCACAATTTTACAATTTACAATTTATACTGCATTTCTGATTAAATTATAAATTAAATTGAATTTATCCAATAAGAAGGGTGGGTTAAACTTCTTTTTTAAAATATAATTCCTGAATTTAATAAATAAATATTCAAGAGGAAACAGGTTTCATATAACTTGACATCAGGGCATCACTCTCGCCAGTATCCCCTAAGGCTTTGAGGGACAGATGTCATGAAACAGCGGGATGACTGAAGGGCTGAAGTAGTGATGCCTCCCGTGTTTCTGACAGCTAATAAATCTGTCCTGTTATGGAAAATGACAATCTCACAGCCAACAAGTTCTTATATCAGCAATCCACAGGCATGTTTGTGAAGGTTATTTCTGCTCTCAGAGTACAGCACGTTGTTGTTGTGTGTCTAGACTCATGGAAACATCGAGCAAAGCATCATCTGAGATGACAGCTTGATAAGACTGCTACATTGCTGAGCGTCCATCATCGATGATACATGAAGGTTGTTTACAGGCCGTTATTAGCTTTAGAATCTACTGGATGTTGAGAAAATACACAAATTAATTATTATATAGATTACACCAAAAAAAGTAGCTGTTTCTTATAGAAAGTCAAAAACAATTGCTGGCATTTAGGGATCTAGACAGGGAATATATTCATTACATAAAAATAACTTAAAGAAAATTAAACTGTATTTGAAAAAAATTCAATTGTATTTCAAAGCAGAAAGGTATAAAATAGCTTTTGCAGTTGCAATCAGAATTATTCAACCCCCTGATTTATTAGCCCCCCTGTTTATTTTCATCCCCAATTTCTGTTTAACGGAGAGAAAATTTTTAGTAACTCATTTCTAATAACTGATTTACTTTATCTTTGCCATGATGACAGTAAATAATATTTTACTAGATATTTTTCGAGACACTTCTATACAGCTTAAAGTGACATTTAAAGGCTTAACTAGGTTAATTAGGTTAACTAGGCAGGTTAGGGTAATTAGGCAAGTTGTTGTATAATGATGGTTTGTTCTGTAGACTATTGAAAAAATATATTGCTTAAAGGGCTAATAATTTTGACCTTAAAATGGGTTTTAAAAAATTAAAAACTGCTTTTATTCTAGCCGAAATAAAACAAATAAGACTTTCTCTAGAAGAAAAAATATTATCAGACAAACTGTGAAAATTCCCTTGGTCTGTTAAACATCATTTGGGAAATATTTAAAAAAGAAAAAAGAATTCAAAGGGGGTTCAATAATTCTGATTGCAACTGTACGTCTAGTGATGCGTTTATATTTGTGATTACATTTATTTATATAGCATCATGGTCCTGCGAGACAGAACATTTCATTTCCCTGTATGTCCACACATGGTCTCTGCAAAAAGTGACCAATTGTTGAACAACTAACAAGTTAGTGAACATCAAGGTTGTAATGTGATTATGAAAGGCACACATAAGAGCAGTTAGCAGTTATGCGTTCTCCAATGGTAGAGCCATGAACCTTCTTTAGAATTGGTAATATTCATAAATCAGTCTATAGACTCACTATATTTTATATGAAGAACTAGGACTTATTTGGCAGGATAAATCATCACCAAAAAGAGGTTGTTTACACACTCCTGAAAGATTATCTTCCTTTCAATGACACATGAACTAAATACTTACAATATTTGAAAATGCAGAAAAAAAATTGCTAGAATGCAAGTTAGGATGCAATAGTTTCAAAACTTCCCTTACAGAAGTGTATACTAAGTGTGCAATTAGTATGGTTCTTTTAAACAAAACATTAAGTATACCTCATTTACTAAAGAATATTAAGAAAGTACTCTTCAGAATACTTAAAACTGTACTTAATTATACTTGACTTATACTGACAGAAGAGTCTTAACATATTTGGCCTATACTTTTTCATTGCCATACTTTTTCGAATTAAGTGGACTACTTGTGTATCTAAAATTTACTACGTTACATTTATAGAACACTTAAAAATATACTTTTAATAAATGGTCTGATTTAGTCCCAATGGGTATTGAAATAGTACACTTACATGTATATTACTACTGCATACTGTAGATCAGGGGTGCTCAACCCTGTTCCTGGAGATCTACCTTCCTGCAGAGTTCAGCTACAACCCTGAGCAAACACACCTGAACCAATTAATTAGGACCTCAACAACACTTGATAATTACAGGCAGGTGTGCTTGATATGGGTCATAGATGCAGTATATACACTAGATATCATATACGGACCCTGAGCATGCGTCAATACTGCTGCCATATTGGTACAGTGCTCCCAGGACAAAAGTCATTCAACCGCACTAGTCAAGACTAAAGCCAATCTGAAGATACTAAAGTTTTTTGCTGCATACGAGTGTAGTAATGAGCAAAGAAAGAAAATGAAGCATAAAGACAGAACATTTTGTAAGATTTTGTTTTTTTACGTTTTTGTACGTTACAAACTTTTGTGCTCAACAAGTAACGTTATTGATGATAATGCAGTCACTGCATTGGTCATAAGGCAAAGTAGCACCAGCTTGCACTAAATTCTAGGCTTATACTAGTTTTGTTGAATAAAATCAGCAAACAATGTAAACGGAATATGACAAGACGTTGCGCTGCCAGAAATTTAATGTCGGCTAGGTGAAGTAACGTTAGTTTTGGAAGTAACTTATAAGGGTGCCTGATAACATAACAGTGCCTGTGCCTCAATGTGCATACTGTCCACCCTAAATTATTGAATATTAAAACTGTCATATACCATTCAGAAAAAGTTGGATGTGCACATTGAGACGCAGGGATACTGATGGTTCATACGAGTCGTTCATACCGGAGATTCATTCACAAACAAATCGCTTCCTCCATTAGAATTAGAAGTGAAAGCGGAAGAGGTGGGTGTTTCAAGACACGGATTAGATCAAATTTAAAAGGGAGGGAGGGTAATATATTACCATGCACACAAACACATGCTCTTTATCGGCATTGCCTGTGCGACCACTGGGACAACTCCCGATCATACATATATGTATATATCATTGCTCCGGAAGGCCAGTCCACCACTGCACCTTGGTCCCACATTCATTTCAAAGGAGCACTACCCTGTACTAAAATGGCGGCTCTATTGATGCATTCCTTCCAATAGACAACAACAGCGTAGACGACATCTAATGTAAATATCTATGGATATGGGTGGCAAGTGAAATCTGCAGGAAGGTAAATCTCCAGGAACAGCTGCAGATGTAAGTATACTTACTATATCAAGAATACTTTAAAATATATAATTGAACATTACTTAATACAATTAATAAAATAACTTAAAGTATACTTCTTTTTCACATGGGGTTATTTTTTATATACAGTATGAACCAAAGACAAACATGTCCATCCACTATTTAATCTGCGTCACGTTCATTCATTCAATTAAGAATAAAACATGAATACACTTTTTAGCAGGCTGTTTTTTAACAGCTCTTCGCGGAACTGTAGAGAATGTTAAATATATCCCAGATAATCCTCATTTGAATTTTGGAATGTTCTATTCAGAGTTTCCGGCCCCTAAAGACACACAGTCAGTTCTCTTCAAAAGAAACATGTTGTGTTTACACAAACCACTTACTGTACAAATGAGCCCCTCTGGGTAAAGCAGATGACATGTGAACTTTACCACAGGACATCACCAAAATACAGTAACACTAGTACTACAGTACACACCAGCTGTTACTGTGTGTAAATATGGGCATGTTTCGCCATGACATACATTTGAAGTCAGAATTATTAGCGTCCTTTGAAATTTTTTTCTTTTTTAAATATTTCCTAAATTATGTTTATTAGAGCAAGGAAATTTTCGTAGTATGTCTGATAATATTTGTTTTATTTTGGCTAGAATAAAAGCAGTTTTTAATTTTTTAAACATCATTTTAAGGTCAACATTATTAGCCCCTTTAGGCAATTTTTTTTTTTCAATAGTCTACAGAATAAACCATTGTTATACAATAACTTGCCTAATTACCCTAACCTGCCTAGTTAACTTAAAAAACCTAGTTAAGCCTTTAAATGTCACTTTAAGCTGTATAGAAGTGTCTTGAAAAAGATCTAGTAAAATATTATTTACTGTCATGATGGCAAAGATAAAATAAATCAGTTATTAGAGATGAGTTAGAAATAAAACTATTATGATTAGAAAGGTGTTGAAAAAATCTTCTCTCTGTTAAACAGAAATTGGGGAAAAAATTGAACAGGGGGGCGAATAATTCAGGGGGGCTAATAATTCTGACTTCATCTGTATTTACCATTAAACACACCGATCATGGAAGATTTAGGGGAGGATTTCCTGGTGAAACACAGAAAGCAAACTCTTGTGCTGTGAATCAAACTATAGATGTTGTAGAGGTATACAGTTTAACACACAACACCAGAGCAGGTCTCCACTGATATCATTTCACCCTCCATCTTCACTGAGATTTACTGGCGATGCTAGACATTTAAAGAGTGTGCATTATAGTGTATACAAGAGTCAGAGCTATTAATTATTTTAATGTGAAATAAATCTTAAAAGGTAAAATCTATAAAGCAGTTTTAATAGCAAGTAGATCAAATGAAGGTAAAATGAAAAGAACAGCAAAAGCAAGCTAAAGACAAAGCTTGTTACAGTGGATTACTTGAGTTTGGGATTTAACAAACAAAACATAATTTTATCACCATAATTACATTTAAAATACATACGATCTTGAAAAAAATGTGAATTACATATTTGTCATAACTACATTTAAACATGTTCACGAGTAGGCCCATAATAATGCTTTTTTTTTTATTACTTATTAATAATAAAAAAGTCTGGATTCAAGTCTGGCAGCAGGTTTTTTTACATTCCAGTGCTGATTGTTGGATGCATAAAACATGGTTTTATGCATAACTATTCTTATCTTATTAGTATAATTAATGAACAGTTCAACCCAAGGTTATAATAGTTTTGGATTTTTCATTAGTTTTAGTTTTTATTTCGTTTTGACTTTGTTTTCAAATTCAGTTAGTTTTAATAAGTTTTTAGAGGCAGATTTACTAGTTTTTATATTTTGAAATTGCTTAGTTTTAGTTTAGTTTTTATTAGTTTCAGTATTAGTTTTAGTTTATTTTTTTTTTTTTTTTTGCAAATTAGGATATTTGTTAACATTCAAAATCATCAAAATAAATATTGTATAATAAAAACTAGGGATGCACCGGCCGATATCAATAACCGATAACTCTAAAGATTTGGAGACCGAAAACCGATAAACTATAGCCGATAAATAAAAATATTTAAAAACGTTAGATTCTTATACAGTACACAACTGATTTTATTTTAAAAACTTCATAAAAGTTTGAACTGATCTTATGAACTGAATGGTCTACTCAAAGCAAAAAAGCAATCATTTCAAAATTGCAAGGTGATTATATAGATATTTCCACGATTTCACATAAATCAGCATGTCAAAAACAAATTATTTCCTTTTCTTCACATATCAAATTAACATGCAACTTGACTGTTGCATAAAAATAAAGTAATAGGTTAAATAACAAAATGGGATTTAATTAAAGAAGTAAAATATATATTTTTGTAAATAAAATGTAAATGAAAGAGCTAAGAACTGAAACCAGCTTAAATGTTCTTGTATAAAAATGTGTTACAGTAATGTACATATGTACAAATATGTAATGTCCGAAAAAAGCACTTTGAGAGGTGTTTTGACAGTTCTGAGCCACTGTACAAGCCAAAAGCTAAACACAGATAGTATTACTTCAGAAAATGCGGCATAAATCAGTCCCATTTGGCGTTTTAGATTTTTTTGAACACAATGACACTCTATCAAACATATCTACAATGATCAGAAATATGATTACTTACTAATTACAGCAATACCACACAAAGAAAGGACAGACTTTGAAGGAATAAACAATGTGTGGAAAGCTCCCTTATAGTTACAAGTCTGAACAAGTTTGACCCACGCATGTGTGAGGCAGGCAGTTCTGTACAATTACGTAACCTATCAGCCTAAAGATAACCGCCTAATTTTCACATGGGACTGCTAACGATAACATTAAAAATAGCATTTATCGGCCAATAAACATATGGGCGCCAATATATCGTACATCCCTAATAAAAACTCAACCAAAGATCGGCTACATTTTTTTTAACACAAGAATGCTACCATGAATGCTACCATCTACCCATCCTCAAATTCAAACACAACAGCCCACAAGACAGCAGCCTGAAGTACAATATGTGTGCAAGGCTGCTTCTGAGGATAGATAGGGTTAGATACACAGTAGTGATGGGAAGTTCCAGCCTGAGGAAGACATTGTGCCGAAACGTTTGAGTTTTCAATCACCCGAAGAATGTAAAAATAAAAACAGCACGAAGCAATTACTTGATGAGTGCGAATCATTACTTTTTTGAATAATAGTATTGACTAGATTAACGCACCAAAAAGTTTCTTTAAAAAAACCGCGAGCACGCAGGGCAAATTTCATTATTTTACGCAAGTTCCAGCCTGATCTCACGAGGAAACGTAAGTATTTTACATTTTGTCAGTTTAGTGGCTAATTTGAATAAATTTGTACGAGTTCAGTCGTACAAAAATGTACGATTTAAAAAAAAGAGGCGTGGCACCCAACCCCACCCCTAACCCCAACAGGCATTGGGTGATGAACAAATCGTACTAAATTGTACAAATTAGACCGTATGAATTCATACGAATTAGCCACTAAATCAAAAAGTTACGAATTGCTGTGAAATTGCGTTGCAAGTTCGAATCTTTAACGCGAACCCAATCTCTGTGCACTGTTCTAGTGACTGAATAACTCTGCATATATTGGTTTATTTAGAGTCAGAGGGGGTATCAGGTATGTTAAAAATTAAGTTGTTTGTGGATAAGTGCTTAAGATTACTGGAGAAGCAAATCATTTTAAATGATTCAGTTGGATTTGGTGAATTAGTTCAACCGGTTCACTTAGAAGATCCTGTTAAAAATAATGATTCATTCACGTTCAGTATTACTAATACAGAAATAAAACCCAATACTGGGGACAAATGTGTTAAATTAATACTTTTATGTGTCTGCTCGGGTCGTATTTAATGTTGTCACCGTTCTGCTGTCATGTCCAGCCGTTGTTTTTGTTGCTGGAGCAACAGCGAGAATGACTGAAGGAGGACCGGCTTGATCTGGCCAATGGCATCAGGAGAACAGACTCTTGAAGTGCCATACGGATCACCTGGCAGCGCTAAGTAAATAGATTTACTTCTAAAAGGCTTGCAGTGTGTGTTAAAGACATTTACAAAGACGAAAACGAAGGACGTTTTTGCTATAATTTTAGTTCGTTTAAAGTTTTTTTGTATAATCCATATAGTTTCAGTTCTAGTTTTTAAAAACTCTCATTTTTATTTCAGTAACAAAAATGTTTTTTTTAATTCTAGTTTTCGTTTTTCATTAGTTATCATTAACTATAATAACCTTGTTTCAACCATGTTCATATTCTGTGAATTAAGTTCAGTATCCAGGTGTATATATTATATGTGGGCCTACTTATGAGATTCAACATCTTAAATTATTGAAAAGAATTTTAAAAGACATAGAAGCAACTACAAAGTGCAACAAAACAACAAAGTTTGACCATCCCGTCAACAATTTATCAGGTCATAACCTCACAAGTTTTACCTAAAATTAGTTTTACCTAAGACTACATCCATATTAATCCAGATGCATTTGAAAATGTTAATTTTTATTTAGAAATCAATGTTTTGAAGCGTTTCCTAAAATGCTAAAATCATTGCAATGAATGCATTAAATGTAATAAATGTTCTGTTATTTTGCCTTTTACACAAGACTTGAATAGAAGATTCAGGTGTCTCATAAATGTGTCGGTCAAGTTTGTGCTCAAAATACTCCATTAATAATTTATACCATAAAAGCCTCTTTTTAGGGGGAATCAAAATAATGCTGTTTTGTGTAAGTTCCTTTATATGCAAATGAGCTGAAATGCCCCTTTCCAGAAGAGGGCGAAGCCTTTACAGCTTGTGCTTCAGTTACTCCTGCAACAACATACAAAACATCTGCATGCATTTTATGGTCTGGTCACGTTAAATTCATGATATACCGTTTCCTGAGCAAACTGACACAGAAAGTTACTGTCAGATGTAGTATTAAACTTTTAAAAAAGTTATTTTTCACAATAGTTGAAAGACAGACACAAGATTATGTCAAAAGCACACAAAAACTCATAAGTTTACTTCTGTCAATACAACTCTCTAAGAGATTTAGTATGGAAATAAGTATGTGTATGGTAATGTTATTATGCCTGATCCTAGCGGTATAGATCTGCTATGCTGCTGCTTTGTTTACTGCCACAGAGCAAGTACAGAGACTTGCTACTTGTTTAAACTCACACTGAAAATGTCACACTTCTGCTGCAAACATGACACACATGTAACCCATGTAGCAGATTTATACACAGGTGGATCTGGGGTCTCTAAAAATGCGCTGCAGATTGCTAGTGAAAACGACACTGAGGCATTTCAAATGTTGAGGAGTAAGCTCATTGGCTGTGCGCCAAGTAGTTGATGATATAGGGAAAGATTAGATATGACCCATTAACTTGCGTAATTCTAATATTCTCTTATCATTTCAAATTCCCGATTCTGTGATGTCCATTTTCCTGAAAGTAAATTCAGGATTACAATAGAGGCCTTTTGAAGAAGTTCAGGTTTGTTTTTACTGACAGAGAAAAACTCTCTTTAAAGTGTCTTTGAATGTCTTTCTTACAGCAACATTATGCACTAAAGGAAAATAAAATGTAAAAAGCATAACAGGACCTCCCTAATCACCATTCCATGTACAGTCTTAATACATATCTTTCTCAATGTTGACATACATTTAAAACATACAAAAAAAATGTATATGGATTAATGGATGTAGTCTATACTGCATGTGTAAAATTTTAAGTTAAAAATCACTATATAAGTAAATTAGGAGTATCACTTATAATTTGGTGGTTCTTTTTGAACATCTTGTTGACTATACTGTAATTCTCATTAGAATATTAGCAGGTAGTCTGCTTGAATTCTGCTGATACCGTTCTACTTACATTCTTACACAACAACTTACCCCATCCTTACAGTCTACTAATTGATCTAATGAATCTCTACAATATGACAATCTCTAATAAGTTGGTATTAGTTGGTATGAAGATACAACAGAACTTATAATAAACATGTTAAAGGGACCATCAAAATAAAGTGATAGTCACATTAACAGTTGAAATGATGTCATGTTATCTTCCCAGTGAAGTACAAGAAGTTGGGTCTGCTTCATCATTCTGCTTGAGAATGAACCTCCACCTCTGTGGTCATCACCTTCCCATTTGCATTTGCGCCTGTACCTGCTTCTGAATCTGAATCTGCCCCTGCCTCCAGATCTACATCTACTCTGGCCTCCGGCTTTGTCGTCTCTACATTTGTAGCCTCGATGGACATGACATCATCATAGTCATCCTTCTCCGTCTCCACTTCATACAAGTCCCGATCTGGTGAGAGGACAGAGGAAACAGCGGACCATTATTTCCACAAGAATTCAAACCAAATGCAAAATACACACTGTGTGAGGTGTGGATTGTAGTGGCATACCGAGAATGTTCTCTGGTCTCTTGGGAAGGAGCGGATGGTTGAGGTGATCATCATTGAGGGTTTGGGAAGGAGATGTGCTATTGGCTTGTTCTTCAATGTCATCATATTCTGTTCCAGAGGAGCCTTGACTATTATCATCTTCTTCATCCTCCTCCTCTCCTGTTGGAGAAGTGAAAATGGTATTCTCAGACACACAAACACACAGCTTATATTTTTATGGGGACTTCCTAGAGACATGATGACTGTACAGACTGTATATACAGTCCCCTAAACCCAACACTCTCTCACAAGAACCATTTAGAGTTTTTACATATTCAAAATACTTCATTCTTTGAGTCTTTGACTGACGAGTAGGGCCAGACAGAATCTGCTGACATTTTTACCATTTCTGCACAAAATTTAGTAAAAAATCTGCGGATTTAAGCAAAATGTTTTTGTATATATAAAATAATATATTTCTAACTTTTATTTCACGTTTACAGCACAATCGCCTCACAACAAGAGGGTTGCTGGTTCGAGCCCCGGCTGGGTCAGTTGGAATTTCTGTGTGGAGTTTGCATGTTCTCCCCATGTTCGCAAGGGTTTCCTCTGAGTGGTTTCCCCCACAGTCCAAAGACATGCACTATAGGTGAATTGAATAAGCTGAATTGGCTGTAGTGTATGCATGTTAATGCAAGAGTGTATGGGTGTTTCCCAGTGTTGGGTTGCGGCTGGAAGGGCATGCGCTGTGTAAAACATATGCTGGATAAGTTGCTGGTTCATTCCGCTATGGCGACCCTTGATTAATAAAGGGACTAAGCCGAAAAGAAAATGAATGAATGAATGCAAATCCAATTAGATCCACTTATTAGGTAAACAAGGCAAGTCTCTCATATAATATAGACAGAAAATATTAATTTACAAACTGTATTGTAAATAAATCATATGAACATTTTCATATTAGTCAATAACAGTACTAAAATGAATTTAAAAACTGAATAAATATAAATGTACACACATTTGCAAAAGTAAATAAATAGACTTAATGATGGGTTAAAAGTCTGTGGAAATCTGCAGATTTTTGTGCGCGCAGATTCTGTGTGGGCTTACTCATGAGCAGTTTTCCTTATGGGGATCATGATGCTCAGAATATACTGGTAATGTAATGTAATGTATTTTTTATTTAATGCCATGTCAGCAACCAAGGCTATTTTCATGGCAGGAACATTTCAATAATAAATATACAATCAAAAATCAACAAACAAGTGAATACATAAATAATTTTTAGTGTTAATACATGATAAAAATTCTAAAATCTTTTCTGGTGTCACTTTGCTAAAAATGTCCTTAAGAGAGTTTCATAAAAAAGTCTTCTGGAATCATTAAAAGCAGAACAGTCCCAAAATATACTGGTAATTGCTATATTGTGGGGACATTTGGTCCCCACAATATAGCAATTACCAGTATATTTTAGAGCGCATACACATGTACACAATTACTCATAAACCAAGTAAAAATTGTGTGCACACACACACTATTCATTATTATGTCATGTCTTGTTGTCTGTCTCTGTTTTGTTTAACTGTATTTGACCAAATAACATGAAAAACAAAAAAACTCAGACACTGACAGGAATTTTGTGATTTAAAATTAGTTCAGACTTCAAGATTTATTTTATAGTTCAATTATTCATATGTTCATATTAAAGTAAAAGAAGAACTGAGTGGACAAACAGACTAATTGACTGTTACATTTAGAAATGAACAAAATTGTCCCATAATAATTATATATTATAAGCGTAATATTTTAATATCTCACTCGACTTCACGACAGAATCCACATCCTCATAGTCACCATGATCCAATAGTGAAGCCTTTCGTTCAGACAAGTCTAAAAAATGATTCATATCTTTGCTTTAAAACAAATATACATATATGAATGACAAAATGACAAAAATAATGTTTTGCAATGAAGGAAACCATTAACTTGAAAGTATAAAAATATAAAATTATAAAAAAGTATAAAATGAAGTACCTCCATCATCCATGCTATCCATTTCATTCCCATTAACGCTGATGTCTTTTTCTTTCTTGTTTATGTAATTTCTCACTGCAGGAACAAGTGGAACATTATTAGTGGAACATTGAACAAGTTTTTGAATTCAGGATGAATAAACAGAAACAAATAGACTTTTATATTTTGAGAGTGGATTGGTTCTATTGGTTATAATTAAAGTTGTAATGAGAGTAAAAGTGGGAAACACTGCCACCAACAGGTTAAAAACATGAATCCACTTCAATCCTGTAGGTAAAAACACATTTGCAAATGTTTCTGAATGCTGGAAGTGATACTCACAGGCTAAACGCAGACGTTTGCGATTTATCCACATAAAAACCAAACCCACCAACACAAGCACAGCCAGTATCAAACCCACGATCAGACCCGCTGAAGAACTCCCCTGTGGTTCAATATAACCTGCAGTTTCAAGATTAAGTTGAATAGGTTGAACTGTTTATTAACCTTTACTCACAGATATTCAACTTAATGCAAAGAGCAAGCAGTGCCAAAACAAAAACTATTTTCCTGTGTAAAACTTAATTTCAGTACCTTCACATTTGATTTCAGCAGGTTGGCAGGATGTTCCATTTGCAGACTCAACACACTGAGAAAAGCTGTAGTAACTTTGTGGGCAACGAATGAAAACGCTTTTATTTCTGGCTATTAGTTTTTCATCCACTGGTTCCTGTGCAGTATTTGTGCAGTCAAGAACACCACAAACCTCAGTTTTATTCAGAGTTCCACATATGTAATGCCACTGATCATACTTGATCACAAGCTTTCCGCCACACTTCTCAGTGGAGCTGAGTCTGGAGCTTAAACTGCCTGGAATGAAAATGCAAATTATTAGCGCAACTTAGGCATTGTGTACATCTGACTAATCATTTTAATATTTCAAAATGTGCATTACTCTGCTAAAAGAAAGTTACTATGCAAACATACAAAATGAATAACTAAGATTTTTTTTAAACTTTTTTCAGTAAAATACTGTTTATATTTCTATTTGAATTATTTTTTAAATTGTATTCATTTTTTTTTTTTATGCAAAGCTGAATTTTCAGCATTATTGCTCCAGTATTAAGTGTTACATGATTCTTGATAATCAGATTTTATTCTTCAAAAATGAAGATGAGGGAGTAATGTTAGTTGGGCTATTTATAGTGAGTTTGGAATGATCCGATTGGCTTACTAATGATTACAGATGAGAGACCAGCCGAGATCAATCATATCACATGCTCCTCTCGAAATTAGTTTCTGAAACTTCACTTAGATTCTTACTGTACCTCAGTATCATGTGCAAGACTTACTTTGACAGGCCACAATGACCTTTTCACATGTGGCCTCTCTCCGGCTGCATTGCCCCAATAACGTCTCTTTTCCATTGCAGCTCAATTGCCAGGAATTTTTAGTAGAGCCTGATGTGCTCCAGTTGTAGATAGCTTTACCGCACTTGAGGCTGTCACATAAATCATTAGACATGTCATAGGTCCATTGAGACTCTCCTTGACAAACTGTGTTGTTATTGATGAGCACCTCGCCTGAGCAGTTTTCGGAGAGCTTAACAGCTGGTTCAGCTGGAGAGGAGTGAAAAAACACATTTAGATATTACAGTACTACAAGGCCTGTGAGTTCAGAAATAAATCAAAACGACTGAATGTCATTTATTCTAGGTTAGCATATCTAGAGGATCATAAACCGAAATGACTAAACAACAATCCGAAGAAACTGTTTGAATACCCTTTGAGAGTCTGACATCTTCTGTTATGGTTTATAAAAAAGTAATCATTACTTAAAACAGGAAACAAGTTATTAATCTGGATTACTTAAGGAAAACACCTTCAAAGAGTGAAAGATTATAACTGAGATGATTCCTACCATCACATTCAATGTGTAATTGCTGTTGAAGGTGGACAGGCTGATCGTTTCTCTCACATTCCCACATATTCTTTTTTCCCGAGCAGTTAAAAGTCTTATTCCACCAATTGCCTGCATGTGTATTGTCTTTGTATATGCTTGAGTGATTTTTGTAGTTTCCACACTGTAGATACTGGCAAAGCATTTGGCCTTCTTCTTTGCCCCATCCCTGACTGCTAACGAACAGTGTTTCTTTTTGAGTATACATGTACACCGGACCCTTGCATGAATGTTCTTTATTTAAGAGGAGCAGTCGTTTGTGTCCTGTTTAAATATCAAAGGTTTTCGTTAGCATGTAAAGCAACAGAGGACAAATGTTAGTAGCAGAAATTACACCATTGACTGACAGAGACATGTCTGCACCAGTGGGAGGGGTCAATTTAATAATATTCATTCATTTTCCTTAGTCTCTATTTCAGAGGTTGCCCCAGCGGAATGAACCACCAACTATTTCAGCATATGTTTTACGCAGCAGATACCCTTCCAGCTGCAACCCAGTATTGGGAAACATCCATATACACTCATTCACACACACTCCTAGACTATGGACAATTTAGCTTACCCAATTCACCTATAGCGCATATCTTTGGACCGTGGGGGAAACTGGAGCACCCGGACGAAACCAACGCCAACACGGGGAGAACATGCAAACTGCATACAGAAATGCCAACTGGCCCAGCCGGAACTCGAACCAGCGACCTTCTTGCTGTGAGGTGACAATGCTAACCACTGAGCCACCGTGCTTCCCTTGATTCAATAATAATAATTCATTCATTCATTCATTCATTTTCTTGTCGGCTTTGTCCCTTGCGGGGTCGCCACAGCGGAATGAACCGCCAACTTATCCAGCACGATTTTACGCAGCGGATGCCCTTCCAGCCGCAACCCATCTCTGGGAACTTCCACACACACATTCACACTCATACACTATGGACAATTTAGCTTACCCAATTCACCTGTACTGCATGTCTTTGGACTGTGGGGGAAACCGGAGCACCCGGAGGAAACCCACGCAAACACAGGGAGAACATGCAAACTCCACACAGAAACGCCAACTGACCCAGCCCAGCCGAGGTTCGAACCTGCGACCCAGCGACGTTCTTGCTGTGAGGCAACAGCACTACCTACTGCGCCACTGTGTTGCCCTCAATAATAATAATAAATAATAATAATAATAATAATAATAATAATAATAAAATAATAAAAAAGAGATTTTTTAAGAGAAATCCTATGACATTCTACTGTGCATCAGTCTCAGGTTAGGACACTAAGATTTTGAACTGTGGTTTTGAAGATGATCAGGCTGCAATGCCAAGTTTGTAATGCTGTTGTGTTGAACTTGTGATGCAACTTCTCTGTTCATTTGTTTTCTTTACAAATAAATACACATAAATGCAAAAACTATTCTACAGCCAACCGGCCCTGCTCTCAAAAAAAAGAAAAGAAAGACTTTTGTATGGGATCAAATTCCCACCTAAAGTATTGCGGTCGCGGATAGGAAAATAATACGCGTAAATCAAAATATTGACATCGCTTGTAAAATTACAACACACAAAAGCATGAACTAAACGCAGAATAAGAAACAATGAGGTCTTGTACCAAAAGATAATGAGTGTAAATCAAAAATGAAAACGCATTTGGACAAAATCAGTTTTTTCTGCTTATATTAGAATGTTTTGTGTGCCTACAGTCTTTTCCCCTTCGCTTTTGCTCCCACATTCTGCGCTTGCATTTCCAAAACATGCAATGCGAGTTTTATTTAAGGCCCAATCCCAATTCTACCCCTTAGCCCTTCCCCTTACCCCTCGTTTAGTGTGTTCAAGTGAAGGGGTAGGGGTGTACCAATTCTCTTTAGCTTGAAGGTGTAGGGCTAAGGGGAAATGCTAGATACCCCTTCCAACTGAGATTTTTCAGGACCACACTCGAAACCAAGGGGAAAGAAAATTTCCCAGAATACACCAGCCACATTGGCAGCATAGCTGCACCCGGAAATAAGGAGATCCACAAATTTGTATTTTTTGTCATTATTACAAATTTTTACAACAAACAAGCATATGATTTAATATTTTCTTAACCTCGTTCATGTTTTACCGTCATGCTTTTATAAAAAAACGCTAAAATAAAAACAGCTAAATTTCGCTATCTATAATCTATAATGATAACTCCTGTATAGCAGCCCCACATTCTTATCAAAAATATAATTGGGATTGGGCCTAAATCACGGACGGGCTTCAGCATCATCATTGGTCCACTAGTCAAGATTGACAGTTGCTCCTCTAGCCAATCAGACGAAGGGGAGGTTGACATCACTCTAATGCAACTCAACTAATGTGTTTGTTTCTAGGAGTTTCAGATAATATAGACACCGATAGTGATCGCAGGGGGATTCATATGTTATATGTATTGTAACTTCATACGCATAATTCCGGGAATTTCATATTAATCCAAAATCTCTTTGGATTCAAAAATTATTTTTTGCTCATTATCTTATCGTATCTGCATTTAGTTCACGCTTTTGCGTGTTATAATTTTATAAGCGATGTCAATATTTTGATTTACATGCATTATTTTTCTATCCATGACTGTGATACTTCAGGCGGGAATTTGATCCCATACTTTTGCTGCTTGTTCAAACTGCTTATTTAAAAAAGCTGAAATAACACAATTCTTAAGTTTTTTGGGGACAAACTTAAATATTTTATATTCAATCCACTTAAATTAGTTAAAACGATTACAATAGCTTAATTGATTTGTGTTAGGGCAAAATGAAGAGACTGTGTGGAACACATTTTTTACAGTGTGTAAACACAAAATTAAAAATTCAAATGTACAATGTAACTGTCTTATCATCATTAAAATAAAATAATAAATATATACATAAATAATATGGTGGGTGCTAACAGATATTATGAGAAAACTCTGTTTATCAAAATGATGGCTAATTAGAAAGTCTAACACAACCTCTGCTCTGGATGCTATGGATTCAAAATAAAAAAAAATAAAATAAAAAAAAAAAAGTGTTAAATACCTGTGCATGTCAAATAGCCAACACGACATTTTTTTTTCCAAGAAATTGTTTTGGAGACACATATGGAAACAGAATTGGCATCTTTCGGACATAGAATTCCTTCCAATTGGAGCTTCTTATCCGAACTATCAGCTAACTCCCCACAATCAAGTTCCTTGCAGATTGCATTGTTAAGCTCTCTATTAAGATTTTCATGGCAGACGGGTGTCCATGTTCCAGCATAAAACAGTGACACAATTCCAGCACATTTGTCTCTAGGATCCTCCAGTCTAGCTTTAATGCTGCCTACAGGGAGTGTATTAAACAAAAGTTAATCAAATAGCTTTTACATTGTGCTGAAGAAGTAGTAGTTCACATACACAAAAAAACATTCAGTATACATTACCTGTGCATATCACTTGGGCTGGACTGTTGCAGGAGAAGCCTTTGATAGGAATAAAATTGCACATGCTCATTTTCTGCACATATTTTGAACAGCGCGCACTATAGTCATTCACAGGTAGTACAACTTTAATATCCGTCTGAAATGACTCGCTCTGAACTGAAACTCCACAGCCCAGATTCTGACAGACTTTGTCAGAGTGTTCAGAAGTCCATGTCTCACTGCAAACTCCTCCACACTTGTCTCCTCTGCAGATCTCCACTGCTCCCCAGCATCTTTCAGCAGCCAGGTTTTTAAGCATAACATTCACTGACCCTAGAAATAGCATCATAAAGAATTTTCACTACCATTGCACCATTTGTGTCCTAAAACATCCTACAGAAATCACTCTGCTTTGCTGTTTTACTGCTCAAAAACTATGGTTGCATGTTTTTAAAAGCAGCAGTTGAAGTGTTGCTTCATGTTTTTTAGACATCTGTGACAAAAACATTCAAAAGGAATGAGAAATAAAATAAATATAAAATACTTTGAAACAGAAAACAGCCAATTGATGTGTACAGCTTTAACAAACAGGAATATATTGCATTTTAAAATATATTTCAAGAGTCAACAGGATTTAAATTGAAATATATTTCAAAATAGGTCTATTTTATGGTATTTTAATCAAACAAATGGGAAAACACTTCTTTTAAAAACAATAATGAATAGTTTTTAAATATGAACATGCAGTGTATTTTACTCTATGATATGATGTGACATGTACAAAGGAATTTATGCAATTTCCCCAGCTGCTACAAAACATTAATTATTTTAATACATTTATCAAATTGTATTTGAGTAAAGACAAAGGTTGGATGATGGATTCAATTTACTATTAAAAACATTATCCAATTAAAAAAAACATGTATATTGTTGTTTTAACGAGAATACCCCTAGACTTTTTAATTTAATTTAATTTTATTTTATTTTAATGTTGCTGTACCTTGAAGACTTAAGTCTTCAATCATCATAAAACTTAAAAAAAATCATAAACCTTAAAAAAAAAGGTTTAATTCACAGCACTAAAATGTGCAATGAGTTATACAATATAAGTGTTATAAAAACATTGACTAAGCTGAAGAGAAAAGAAAAAACAAACAAATGAATGAACGCTCCAAAAGTAATACTGTCTCTGTAATCCTAAACTTACAGGTGTAGTATGCAAGTTTGACACCCAGTGGTTGAACTAGGTATTGCATTCCTGGATCAAAACAAACGCAAGCACAGGTTGCCAGATTGAGGACCAAAGAAACTGAGTTGGACTATCGAGCCTAGGCTGATTTAAACCATGCTCTATATAAAAGCAATGGTATGTGATAGAAGAAATATTCTCCATATTAAACAGAGTTTTTGTTCTAACCAACACCTCGAGTTGATAAATTAGAAAGGCTTCTATTTTTTGCAGCTGAACAGAAAACTGACAATGATCACCTCAGGTACACCTCATGTGTTTTATTCAGTGTTAAATCCTAACAATGTGAGTTTGAATGCCAATTAACATGACATTTATTGCCATGCTACTGAAAGCAGCAGCAGATAGTTCACCTCAGATCTTGAAACTATATAAATCATTTGAAATTGAACTTTAAAACCATGACTCAAAACAAACACATATCAGTATCTACTTTTAATAATGTTAAAGAGGTTTCATATGTATTAATTACAATTATAAACCTTACCATTTCGTGAGTGAGTGCATATTCTGTGCTTCTGCTTGCTGGCTGTATTTAAATTCATGTTTCGTCTGGTGCAAACAGCCAAATTGCTTATCACTGCAAATCTCTTCACGTAGCGTGTTGTTAGGACACAGGGTTACAATGTAACCTGCTCACCTAATGTTTACGCTAGTGATATTTATATTATTTGCTAATTAGTAACCTCATGTGGAACTCTGAATCTTCGGCTCATTTTGGAGTCTGCTACTGTCCACCGGTGGCCGCATCTTGGTCATGAGCGCATGCTATGAGAGCCTTTCAGACTAAATGAATTAATGAAATACGCTGTTTTCCATCAGGGCAACTCAGGGTGCTGAAATATAATTGGCTAAACTAGCGTTGGGTGGGTTAAAGGGACCAAAACAAAGACAGCGTTCCGACATGTAACTCACATTTTTAAAGCAGAATATCTGACTTCAGCGTTGTTTTTCAGATAAACAAGAATGTTCATTTGCCATGTTTTTTAAATATCTGCAAACATATTGTGGTATTTTTATGCTTTAGTAGAGTCAAAAACTTACATACAGCACCTTTAAGTCATATTCTGATTAGTAACATGTTTGCACTATACAGCATAAAAAACATGTACCTGAACATGTGACATTGACAGATGTGGTGTTTGGCTCTCTCTCAAGCGAAAGCAGATTTCCACATTGCATTGCGTTGCAAACATCGCTGACGTTTTTCCTAATCTCTCCCTTTGGTTCTGTGTCATCAACAGACGTGATGCGAACTCTTCCCCGGCAGGGCGAATCACCTTCAAAGAACATCAGCTGCTCCTCTGAAAACAAAGATCAAGGATTTGTGGTTTATATCTACAGGTTAATTAGAGTGGCATCTGAAACGTATGCTATATAAACAAAACTAAAAAATATTTGGATAAACAATTATGGCAATTAAAAGGTTTCATGTTACAGTAAAACAACTTTGGCAGAGTTTTGTTTTTATGTTTTGGAAAGACGTTTCTTTTGCTCACTAAAGTTGTGTATAGTTAACAAAAACAGTAAAACAGTATTGCAAGTTAAAAACAAGTTTAAAAAAAGGCATTTGCGGGCATCTGGGAGATTCTATAAATATGCAGGAGTCTCCCGGAGCTTCTGGGATACTTGGGATGTCTGCTTATAGTTACCTGCACTAAAAACTTTTTGTTTGTTTTCAGTTTTCATAATACATTTTTCTAAATTAATAGATGTACAGTACATAAGACCTGCGTTTTAAAAATATATTTAAAAGGTTTTTACCGTCACTTTTGTCCAATTGCTAAATAAGTCTAAAATTAAAAGTATAAAACTCTTACTTAGCCCAAACATTGCAATTGGAGAAGTTATAACGTTAAAAAAGTTAAAACAGAATTTCACAACATAACTGTTTTACTGTATTTTTATAAGAGCATTATAAAAATATTATCCTATATTATTTATTTTACCTTCACATATTATTTTCATTGTTTCTTGTTGTGTTTGTGGTAAATTTGTTTTCTCAAAGCACTTATGAAGCTTCGCTGAAGAGCTTTTACACTTAAGGCTCCATTGCTTCAGTGTTTGCAGATTCCCGTTGGTGAAGAGTTTTTTAGGCATTGTGCCAGAATTTCCACATCCGAGATGTTTACACACCATATTGAAGTTTTCAGGGGTCTGATCATGGTAAACGGACCACCATGACCCTTCCCATTTTACCTCCACAAGTCCAGAACATTGACCCAGACCGTACTTTAAACGCACATCCAAGCTGCCTGCAGTATGCAGGAAAAAAAAACAAGAGATTATAATAGAAGATATGGGTGATTTGGGTCTTTTTTTAAAGAAGAATATTTTAGAGTATTTTAAAGGCCGTCTCAGTTACCTGAACATGTAACTCTAGTTGTGTCGCATGATTTACGCTCATGCCTTGCCAAACAATGCCAAAGTGACTCCTCGTCACCCTGACACTCAACATTACTCAGCAAACCATTATTTTTAATGGAGCCCTTCTTCACAAGCTTCACATCCTTCACCTCACCACAGCCGAGCTCTCGACAGACCACCTTCCCCAGCAAATCCGGACTCAAATCAGGGTAGCAAACTCCATATTCAGCTCCATTCACAACAACGAAAACATCTCCAAAACACTCTGATGTGAAGTTGCGAAGCCGGACGTTGTCTGTAAATGCAGAAAATGTTATTTTTATTTCTACAGGCTTTATACATTTTATTAAATAAGGTATCTTAATGGATAAGTAACCTACAAGTATTTATGGCTTAAGAAATCACTTTTATAATAATAATAATAATAATAATAATAATAATAACATTACCCTATTATATTTTGCTGTCTACACCTTTTAAACCATCCATATTTATCTAAACATTGCTCTTAGTAGTGCGAACGATGTAACGATGTGACTTTGTACAAAGTAAGAAACCAAGCATTACCTGAGCATGTCAGGATGTTAGTTCCATTATCATTTGTGAAACTTCCATTGGAGCCACAGTTTAGTTGAGTACAGATGTATTCGGGGTTAACATCTTTCTGCTTGAGACGATCCCATGATTTTTGGGGGACATTGTACTCCTCCACTGATCCAGAGCAAACATTATTTCCATCCCTAAGACGGAACCTCCTGTGTTCTGTGTAATACAAGTATTGCAGCATAAATATCACAGATCAATTGTACAAACAAACCACTGGAATAACGTGAATATTTCAGATAAATGTAAAACATCACAGGGTGGAAATTTGACCACAATTTCAGTTACCTGCGTAAGCTTTGCTATAGTTGTTAACTGGTTGTATACATTTTTGTTGAATCCATCTGACCACATTAAACTAAAACGGAGACTTCCACCAATCAGAGACTTGCAGTGAGCAAAGCATGACAAAAGAGATCTTTAGCTCCACCCACTCCCATGACAGACAGCTAATAATGTTATCCAGTTGGTCTCCTTATACCAGGGGTGCCTAAACTCTGTCCCGGAGTTCTGCAAACTTTAGCTCCAACTTGCCTCAACACACCTGCACGAATGTTTCTAGAAAGCCTAGTGCAGCTGTGGTCACACTAGAGTTTGAGCTTGCGAAATTCTGTAGTACAGCGCTGCGAAAAGGAGCGGGATTAAACAAGATGATTAGACTTTTAAAAAATCAAGTGATTGGTCCATGTTTTAAATTCTGTCCAGAGAGGTCATGTTTTGATCTCCCTATAGACATCCATTCATACACATGCGAATGCATCAGACAGGAAACACAAGCTTGTGCGACAAGTTTCGCAGTTCGCTGCATTGCCAAGGTTCAAGCTTGGTGAACTCTGACCTAAGAAATCACATCACTTGACTGCGTGAGACCAATCGAGGATCAAAGCATGACCTCTGTGGACCAAAATTTAAAATATGGACCAATCACTCGCTTTTTTAAATGTCTAATTACCTTGTTTAATCCCGCACCTTTTCGCAGCGCCATACGAAAGAATTTCGCAAGCTCAAAATCTAGTGTGACCGCAGCTTTAGAGCTTGATTAGCTAGAACAGGAGTGTCTGATTGGGGTTGGAACTAAACACCAGGGTCCGGTTGCACCAGCAGGGCGCAAGTTAAAACGTAGCCTAGTTGTAACTTAAAGGGACACCAAGTTACAATTTACACACTACTAAATATTTTTGTGCTGCATCACTGAACTTAGTTTAAACGTAATGCTACGTTCCAACTAAATATTTATGGCAGCCTCCCTCCATGTATAACGGTAGAAAAGAGACAGATTAGTTTACATTGAGGAGCTCGAGATCATAATGAAGAATGATCTCCCTATTCTCACAGCCATCATTTCCTCCCAAATCTCAACTTTTTTTGGTTTATGAAAATGTTTTTCATAATTTTGGTTTAATTTTCTTTCAAGGAGTGTCTTGTGTTTATTGTAAAACGAGAATTTCTTCATGACTGAGTTTTTCTTCCTGCTCTTTTCTCTTTCATGTGTAGGATATAAAAAAAGTCAAGTTTAATGTTTTGATAACTTCATGTGCATTCAATTTCACGTGTATTCACAACTCGTGATGCAGATGTGTGCGTCGTCTGTTATTAGTGACTGATTGTAATTTAATGTGCTATAAAAATGTAATTAATAATTTCATTTTCATAGGACAGTTATATATAGATGCATTAGCTGCAAAATTTTAAAGCAGTTTAACGATTGAAAAGCTTTTTATTTAGATATTACGTCATTCAATGCGACTACGCATGACTTTACGGAGAGCTTACGACCTACTAACTACGGTTTGCCTTAAGAGCATGTGGTGCAACCAAAGTGAGAACAAATTTAGTTACAAACTAGCTAGTATTACAAAGCTTAGTGTGGACTTTACGTTCCAGTTTAAGTAAGAACTTACAATCAGCTGGTGCAACCCTACCCAGCCCTTCAGGACGGAGTTTGGGCACCCCTGCCCTATACTCTCAAAATACTTAAATATTTTTATGTGTATTTTGTTATAAACAATACAAAGAACCAATGATTTGAACAGTTTTGTTTTTATCCATCATTATTTGCAATAGATCATGCCACTGTAGTTTTTCCTTCATTAAAACCGCTGATTCTCTTTTAAATTTCATGTACAGTACATCTTTTTTTCAAGTTTACAATGTTGTTATTCACCTTGTAGCTGATTGGTTTAGATATTGACTTGTATGTCAATCCAACAACAATAATAATAATAATAAAAATAATAATGATGATAATAACCATAATAAAAATATGTATGATTATTATTATTATTATTATTAAAAACAACACATTGTAAACCTAAAATGAATTACAGGACATATAATTAAATGTATTACTTAAAATGAATAATATCAGGTCAATGTATAATTAGATATTCATGTACATTTGCTGTAATTTTATTTAAAACAGTTTGTAATATCATTGTACCAAAGCATCACCTTCTCAAACTATGCATTTCTGATGAGTCTTGGTTTATAACTCTTGGTTTATAGTGATTTAACAAAGAGGAATAGGAAAAAAAATTCAGAACCAGCAGTGCTGGAAAAGTGGGCGATTGACCAATCAGAGTAACGTACAAGTAAACATAATAGTATAGACATTACTTACTGCTGCAGATGACATTGGCTCGATCCTTGCAGTCTGTTGTCGGCTCCATACACTGCCAAGAGTACTTCTCATTCCCAACACAATTAAGCTTCACATTTTCTTTGATCTGTACTGTTTTAAATATTTCAGCTTTGGGGATATAATAATGATCCCCACAACCAAGTTCCTTGCATACCATGTCTGCTTTTGCTTTATCTGGCCAAGAATAAAAAAGGAAATACGTAAGACAAAACTTTTCATTACTATAAGTGTCAGTTGTCACTATGAATACTAAAGCATGAATGCTAAACTTTTTCTCAAATACTTTACTGGTCAAATTTAGATATAAATAAAAGAAGGAATGACTATTATGCAACATGTGTTTACAATAGCAAGTATATAGTCAAATATAATTTACTCTAACAATGTTTTTTAAATTGTGGACGAATATGAAGAAATCAAATGTAAGATAAACCACCCTCATCGTCTTTAAACCACAAAACATATATTTAAATATTAAGTCGCCATGTTATTTGTTTGAATAAATAGCAGTTTTATTTACTCCACAAAAACATACTCAAGAACCTGAGACGTCCTATTTCAGTATCTCTCGTTTTATGATACGAGTCATATTATGATCTTCATCTGCTCTGAGAGTCAAACCAATCACTAACCATTGCTTATATTTTTAAAATGTAAGAAAACAGTTTGTAAAATAATATACAAGCAAACTCAAGCATCTTCATGACCACCAGTCAAAATAAGTTTAGTTAAGCTAAACTTGTAGAAACTGTAGATCAGTGTTTCTCAACCGCGTTCCTGGAGGTCCACCAGCGCTGCATGTTTTGGACGTCTCTCTTGTCTGTCACACCCAATTAAAGGTCTTTCAGTCTCTGCTAATGAGCTAATTATCTGAATCAGGTGTGTTTGGTGAAGGAGACAAGGAAATGTGCAGAGCTGGTGGTCCTCCACGAACATGGTTGAGAAACACTGCTGTAGACAATGTACAGTAGGCCTATAGAATTTAACTTGTGTAGGGAATGCACTTCTCAAATAAGAAAAATAAAATAATAATTAATAATATAATTAAATGGGAATAATCACACAATTTTATTAAGTTTTAATTAGCAATGTTCTAATTGGATTAAAAAACAGAATCTGAGAATAAAACTAAATCATTCATTAACATTTTTTCTCTAATTCATAGAACCTATAAAATGTAAAAAAAAGTAAAGAGTTATTGATGTAATTGTAAAAGGGATTATTGTATGTACTTGTAAAATATGTTTTATGCTTTTAATAAAACATACAAGCATTTTTGGTTACTAAAACTGACATCAATGTTTAAAATGAAGCCCTGAAAATTCAAAAATATAAGAAATGAATTGAAAAGTATTTTGTGAAAAATAAAATGGCATTCACAGGATCTTATAAATGACATGAAATTTAAATAGTTCTTTTGGGGGTTGCAGTCTGTCTGTCCTAATAATGATCACTGTATTAGATTGGTTTTTATTAGTAGTAATTTTCAAAGACGATGACAAACAACTTAAACAAAATTACATGTTTAATTTTAATAATCAAAAATAACATAATATTGAAAAAAATATTCTACTCAAGTAGCATTATGCTAAATGTAGCTAAATGTTAATTTGTGTAGCTAAATGACCAAAAGTGTTTTTAGATCTTGAGTATTTTTATGAGAATCCAGTAAAATTCATACACTTTCTCTGCACTTTGACTGATAACAATTTAGACACTAAGAATAAAACCCAAGAAAATAAATTATGGCAAAAATTTATAATCAAATTATTTGGTTTAATTGATTACAAAAACATGATTGATAGAATTTGTGGCAATCCAAGCTTCGTTTACAAAAAATAAATAACTTTAACGCATGTTAAACGTCCTGCCTATAGAAGAATTATTTGTTTTGCTCGTTATATTTATTTTAATTAAGCAATATGCAGCTCATTTTTATTTATTTTTTCCTGTAATAATAGTTAATGTCATTTAGGGTGAAATAAAAAAATCCATTGTTTAAAGTCAGAATATAGTGCAGTAGCTGCAAATTGTTATAATACACTCTCAGAAATAAAGGTATGTGAGCTGTCACTGGGGTGGTACCTTTTCAAAAGGTACACATTTGTACTTAAAGGGTCCGTATTGGTATCTCAAAAGTAAATATTAGTTCCAAAAAAAAAAAAATTAAGAGGTACACTTTTGTACTTTTTAGGTACTAGTATGTTCCCTTGAGGTATTAATATGGACCTTTTAGGTACAAATTTGTACTTTTTGAAAAGGTACCACCCCAGTGACGGCTCACTTTATTTCTGAGAGTGTAGGTGTGTGTCTGTAACTGGCTTTTATACACTTTTTACTGCTCTGTTGAATTTCAGTCACAATAAAAATTATTCTGCTCAAAAAGTATTTAAAAACTTATTTTTTGGAGGGAGGGGGGGGGGGTAGCTAAATGATGAAAAGTGTTTTTAGATCTTGAGTAATACTGTAAAATTCATAGACTTTCTCTGCATTTTGACTGAAAACAAAGACACTAAGAAACAAAACCAAAATAAAATAAAATATGGCTGAAAGTTATAATCAAATTATTTGATTTAATCGATTAGAAAAAAATAAGTGTTTAAATTTGTAGCAAACAATGCTTGGTTTACAAGAAATAAATTTATTTAACGCATGGTAAACGTCCTGCATGTATAAGATTTGTTTGATTTGCTGGTTCTATTTATTTTAATTAAGCAATATGCAGCTTGTTTTTATTTTATCCTGTAATTATATTATTAGTTAATGTGAAATGAAATTAAATGAGTCATTTGAGTCAAATGAGTCAGCACAGTGAAATGAAATGAGTCTTGGGTGAAATAATTAAAAAAAAAAACATTGTTTAAGTCAGAATCTGTAATTGGTTTTCATACACTTTTTACTGTTCTTTTGTATTTCAGTCTCAATATCTTAAAAATGGAAAAAGCTTATCAGATTAATCTATTGATTACAGTGGTAGATCAATCGATTATTAAAATAAGCGATAGCTGCAGCCCTAAAACAAACATATTGTTTCTTACCCCAATTAGAATTACAGACACCAATGATGCTGTTGTATGTTTGAAACTCGACTGCTCCAGCACATTTATCAGTCTGACCATTCAGATTCAAATGCAGTGTAACATTTTCTATAGTGAAAAGTACAGATTAATTTCTGAATATCCTCAATACAAATAGAAAACCTTATTTTTTCACACTTAAAGAAAGATTACCCACCAGAACATTCAACAGCAACAAAACTGTCTCCTTTGCATTTTTTTGTTTCATTTAGTTGAACAAATAGGCATTCCCAAAGGCTCTTTCCATCAGATTCGCACTGCACTTGATCCATGAAATGTAGTTTTGGTCGAGGTTGTTCTTTGTAGCGAACCACTTCTATACCAGAGTGCACATGGTCTCCACATCTTAATGATCGACAAACAACCTGTCCATTTTCTTTTTTCCAGCCGTAATGACAGACCAAACCCCATTCACTGTTACTGTTGTAGACCTCCAGACGGCCTTGACACGGACTGGTAGATGAGCGCAGAGTCACATTCAGACCTGTGATTAATCAATCAAATTTTATTGTAATTTGTTTATCTATTTATTTATTTATTGCCGATCTCAGTGCATCTCTACAAGGACGTGACAGCCTGTTCTTGTGCATTTCAATTTTCTGTAATATTATTTGCAGTGTGTCTTGCAGCTAGCTATGCGTTTTATTTTAAATAATTTAATTAAAATAAATAATTAAAAAAAAAACTATATATATATAAATACTTTACAATAAGTTTTCATTAGCCCCGGCTGTGTCAGTTGGCATTTCTGTGTGGAGTTTGCATAATCTCCCCGTGTTTGCGTGGAATTTTTTCTGGGTGCTCCGGTTTCCCCCACAGTCCAAAGACATGCGGTATAGGTGAATTGAATAAGCTAAATTGGCCATAGTGTATGTGTGTGAATGCAAGCGTGTATGGGTGTTTCACAGTGTTGGGTTGGGCTGGAAGGGCATCCTCTGCGTAAAACATATGCTGGATAAGTTGGGGGTTCATTCCGCTGTGGTGACCCCAAATTAATAAAGGGACTATAAGCCAAAAACAATTACGTTTTCATTAGTTAATGCATTTACTAACATGAACTGATGAACAATACTTGTACAACATTTATTAATAATCATAGTTCAACATTTACTAATGCATTATTAAAATCCAAATTCATGCTTGTTAACATTAGGTAAAGCACTGTGAGTTAACAAACTAACAACCAAAAACTGTATTTCCATTACCTAACCTCTAACTAACCAATTAATATGAACAAATACTGTAATAAATGTTTTGTTCTGCATTAACTAACATTAACTAGCATTAATTATTTAAAATAAAACACATAGGTAGCTGCAAGACACACTAAGACCTGCCAATTATATTACAGGAAATTAAAATGCACAAGAACAGGCCGTCAAATCCTTGTAGAGAAGCACTGAGATCGGCAAAAATAAAATAAATAGATAAACAAATTACAACAAAATTAAATGAATGAGAAGCATAAGAACAGGTTTTCAGATCAATGTAAAGACATATTGTACTGAGCCTTGCACAAAATGACATAAAAATAATTTAAATTAAAAAATTAAACGCAAGTTAGAAAAACAAACAGACTATGAGATCGATGTACAGATGGACTGAGGCCTGCAATAAATTAATAGACAAATACAAATAAATGAAGAATAACTTTCAAACAAATTACATTAAAATAAAGTGCATAGGAACAGGCTGTCAGATGGTTGCAAACACAAACTGAGACATAAATAATAATAAAAAACGTAGTTAAAAAGAAATCAAATTAAAATAATATTTAAACAAATAAATAAAAGAATGGCCTTAAATAAATTTAATTCAATTTAAATAGTAAATGATAATAAAATGCTTTAAAAAGGCTATATGGCACCAACTTTATTTTTCAGCGACATGAAACGAAGAAACGAAGGTTAACTTATTAAATGATATACGATTATGTTATTGGAGTCAAGCTGTCTTTTTTAGCCTTATATGGTCACTGGAAAATGTGGCTGTGCAGTCTGAGAACAGATGAACCACATGCTCTGCAGAAGCTGCTGTGGTCTCTTATCTGTCAGTGGCTTCCAGCGCTCAAATTTTCACAAGTTGCATGTTTATGCAGATTATGAGATAAAGCCACTACACATTATCGGTAAGAAAACCACAGGTGTAACCGTGCCTTTCCACAGAGAGTTATGAAGAACACACGCATTAGAGACAAACCACTGCGTGATCTTGGTTTCTTGGTATATTAATGTCTACATCTTTAATTAAAATCTATAACATCATTAAATTAGCAAAGTCATATAGATAATTTAATATAATACATACTTTTATCAACTAAATAAATATTCAAAAAAACTACACTATCATTTTCATATTAATCATTTTAATTTAGAATTAATTCAGTTTAAAGTTTTTTTATGTTGCGTTATTATACCGAGAGGAGACAAAAAAAGCTAAAGACTGAAAGATATTTTCAGGTATTTATATTATATGTGTAAATAAATAACATTTTTCTTTTTGTCTGTTATTTATTTGTTTGTTTGTTTTCCATTTTTAATTCCAGATTTTATTTTAATGTACTTGTTTTGTTGCATTGGTTAAATAAAAATAAGTACATTTTACAGTGCTCAACATATAGGAATATACCCCATTTTGAAAACAAATATTTTTTATCCATTTCTCAGTGAGTATAACGAATTAATATATTTTGGTGCATTTAAACAAAACAGATTTATTAAACAGATATATTTATTAAAATAATATTTTAGTCACTAAACTTCTTTAGAAATAGAAAGATAATACATTTAAATTCATGCAAAATATTGAGAAAAAAACTACAAACTACAAAATTTTATACTTTTTTTTTTCTTGAACTTTGCTCTTTTTAATTTATTATATTTTTCCTAACATATTAATGTGGGTGTACTAATTTTGGTCCGTTATCATTAGTTATTTTGTTAGATTAGCTCCAGATTTGCCTTTAGTACTTACTAATGTGATGTATATGCACACATATAGTATTGTAAAGCTTCCTATATTCATTCATTCTTTATTAATTTTTTTTTCGGCTTAGTCCCTTTATTAATCTGGGGTCGCCACAGTGGAATGAACCGCCAACTTATCCAGCATATGTTTTACACAGCGGATGCACTTCCAGCTGCAACCCATCTCTGGGGAACACCCATACACTCTCATTCAAAAGCTTCCAATAGAAAACATTAATTTAAATGAGAGATTTGTGAGGGGTGTACTCATATATGCACTGTATACAACAACACTGCATTGTCCTATTCTATATAATAATAATCAATATGGCTACTTTAATTTAGAATTAATTTAATTTTGTGATTTAAATTTTGTAGCATAAAAAGAGATCAGAAAGAAAAAAGAAAGGCTGAAAGATTTGCGTTTATTTAAGTATTTATGTGCATGTACTCAGTCTGTGAATGCCTTATTTATTTGTGTGGTAAATTTAACTCGTTTAAATTTATTCAAGTACTTCAAAAATATCTAAAAAGTACATTCCAAAATAAAAAAAAAAAAAAAAATACCCTTTAACAAAGTTGCATCATACACATACAAATCCCTGCGGTTGATTTAATTTAGAATAAATACTAATGATTTAGATTTTGCTGTAATTAAAAGAAAGGTTCAAATACTTATATTTTAAATACAAGTATTTAATTATTGAACATATATAACACCAAATTTGTTATTTATTTATTTACTGTATGCGCAGAATGCATGCAAAACTTGTTTTCTGTTTTTTCTCAGTTATACTTGATAGTAGTTACATAAAGTTATAGTCATACACAAAAGATATTTGACTTTTTATTTTTATAAGACGTTTCTTTAAATAGCTTCTAGTGATTATTTGATATCCCTTTAAAATGGTGATACTGAATAAATAAATCTTTTAATAACAAATATTCACATTACAAAAGAATTATTAACACTTTCATTGAAATACTGCATATATTCTGTTCTGTGGCGTTATGAAGATAAATGTAAATGAACTTATATTAAACAAATAAATATAAAAATATTGAAATAAACTTGATAATTTCTTTCCATGTTCAAAACAATATTATTAAGTATATTACTTAAATCAAAGTTTCTTTCATACTACATGTTATATACAGTTGAAGTCAGAATTATTAGCCCCCCTGTTATTTTTTTCCCCAATTTCTGTCTAACGGAGAAAAGATTTTCTCAACACATTTCTAATCATAATAGTTTTAATAACTCATTTCTAATCACTGATTTATTTTATCTTTGCCATGATGACAGCAAATAATATTTGACTAGATATTTTTCAAGACACTTCTTTACAGCTTAAAGTGACATTTAAAGGCTTAACTAGGTTAATTAGGTTAACTAGGCAGGTTAGGGTAATTAGGCAAGTTATTGTATAACGATGGTTTGTTCTGTAGACTATCGAAAAAAATTAGCTTAAAGGGGCTAATAATTTTGACCTTAAAATGGTTTTTAAAAAAGTAAAAACTGCTTTTATTCTAGCCGAAATAAAACAAGACTTTCTCCATAAGAAAAATATTATCAGACATACTGTGAAAATTTCCTTGATCTGTTAAACATCATTTGTGAAATATGTAAAAAAGAAAAAAAAAAACCGAAGGGGGGCTAATAATTCTGACTTCTGACTCCATGTGAATACACCTTTTATAAGGGTTTTCTTATTTTAAAATCAAAAATAAATATAGAAATTTTGTATACATACATATGTATATAATTTAAATAGAAACAAAAATGATAACTTGTACTACTTTATTGTCCAATAAGTCATTTCACCATACTGATTATAAGAAGCTGGTACTTTAATCCTCTTAAATCACTCTGGAGAATATGATCATCAGATTTTGTTGATGTTATGAAAAATTACCCAAATATTTAATAAGCAGAATATTTTTCTGCCGTTTACATTCTATAATAAAATTACATAGTGTCATACCATTTATTTTTTAATTAATAAAATAAATATTTCTATAATATAACAAAATCATTTCTTTGAATTACACACAATAAAAACCAAAATAGACATTTCCATTTTAGTCTTTTTTATCATTTTCAACATAAATCTCTTTCTTTTAAACCTGATTTATTTCATTATTTAAAGTCTTAATAATTGTAATTTCTTGTTTTTATTTCTTGTACTTTTTTGTGATTATTTTATGATTTTTAATCCTCTTGTTTATGTAAAAGACTTTGAATTACCATTATTTATGAAATGCGCAATATACAATTGAAGTCAGAATTATTAACCCCCCCCCTTTGATTTTTTTTTCTTTTTCAAATATTTCCCAAATGATCAAAAGTCTTATTTGTTTTATCTCAGCTAGGATAAAAGCAGTTTTAAATTTTTAAAAAAACATTTTAAGGTCAATATTATTAGTCCCTTTAGCAATATTTTATTTTTCTATAATCACAGAACAAGCCATCCTTATACAATAACTTGCCTAATTACCCTAACTTGACTAACTAACCTAGTTAAGCCTTTATATGTCACTTTACGCTGAATACTAGTATCTTGAAAAATATCTAGTAAAATTGTATGTACGGTCATCACGGCAAAGAAATTAGTTATTAGAAATTAGTTATTAAAACTATTATGTTTAAAAATGTTGAAAAAAATCTCTCCATTAAACAGAAATTGGGGAGAAAATATACTAATTATTAAGCTAATTATTAAGGAAGGATAATAATTCTGATTTCAACTGTATATAAAATATAAAATAAAAACTTGCCTTAGAAAATGTTTGATGTCAGTTTAATTAGTCACTTATGCAAAATTAATTATTATGCATGTTATTTCAGGATTTGTTAAGCATTCATTAACTGCCTCATTTACAGCAGCCTGGAACACAAAGCAGCATGTAAACGGGTTAAAAAAAATTAATTCTTTAATTTAGAAAACACAATTTCACTTGCCTTGAGTAGCTGGTATTTGCAAAAACAGAAGCAGGAACCACATGATGGCAGAAAAAAGGAGGACGGAGAAGAGGACCAGGCCGTATGCTGTACCTGCTTTTAAGTTATCTGTGATGTCACAATTTTCTCAACATCCTGTTCGCTTTCCTCATCTGCATTTCATTTGATTAAATGAGCTTTGATTTATTTCAGCCAATAGGATATATGCTGAACTAACATAAAAAACTGCATCAGCTTTTATGAGTAAATATGAACTGATCTATGGACTTTTGGGGTAATCAGATATTAATCTATCCAGTTCTTTGTACTGTTGCTGTTGTGTTTTAATATTGTAGATGTGATTATGAAGAGAACTGCAAACGTTTTGATATCACTCAGAAAATGTGCAGATGTTTGGTAGCTTTTTGGAGAGAATATTAAGTAAATCTCCATATTTAGCTATCTAATAATTAAAATAAACAATTAAACAAATAAATAGTCATAAAAATAAATAAATGCAATTAAAATAATACTTTTGAACCATTAACACACACAAAAACCAGATGCAACCCATTTTCCAGAATAACGTTTGCTGAGCATCATATTCTCCAATGTCAACGCTTTGAAATCTCATTCGTGTCTACACTTTTAAAATGTTTTTGCACTGTTTCCAGTCATCATTATTTAGGTAAGTGAATTAGTGATGATAAAAATGTAATCTTTTCGTCTTGACCTACCTGTTGTTGCTTGCGCTGCAGTTCCTCCATCTGCCGCTAGATGTCACTGTTGTGTAAACATTCCAAACCCTTCATAGGCCTTCACTCTCTTTCATTTACTGTATACACTTACAAGCTAAAAATAAACTACGATTATTTCTGGGCTTAGGTGTGTTTCTGTTCGTTCTGGCGATCGTGGGAGGAAATAATATGCAAGACATCGAGAGAGGCGAGATGGACACAGAAACATCGATACTAGCCTACTCGGTGCGTTGTGGCTTCTTTCTGTAGATCTGTGGGCTGTTGAGTTGACGATGAAACGATTCCACAAGATTAGATAGGCTATCTGAATTTTTCTCAAGGTGTAGAGAAAGTAAAAGGGCCATATTAAGCAAGAAACTTAACGAGACTGACTTAACTTATAGAGCGTGTGGTGTTTTCCTTAAAACTTGTCACCCAGCTTTTGGTTCAGGTCTGTTGTTTGTGCTCCGTTAAATGTCGTCGTCAGTTCATGTTGTGAACTCTTTCTTCGGCAAGCAGATGCGATTAAACTAGTTTTCTGAGTCTGTTTAACGTATTTTTCGCTTAGTGAGGGGGATAACGTGAGAATGTCCTTTAGTTTGCTGTCTGTGTGTTTAGGAGTGGGTGGGGCGAACTTTTGGCGCGCTTTGCTGACGGTGACTCTGATTGGTGGAAGTTTCTGTAGTCTGCTAGTTTATTCATAAATGTAGATATTTCAAAACATCTCCACTACCCAGTGTCTTTATAAAAGAACTAAACATATATATATATTTTTTTAATTGTACCCTGGCTAAAATGAAAACAAAATTTGTCTAAAAAATGCTGTCGCCTCACAGCAAGAAGGTCGCTGGTTCGAGCCTCGGCTGGGTCAGTTGGCTTTTCTGTGTGGAGTTTGCATGTTCTCCCAGTGTTGGCGTGGGTTTCCTCTGGGTGCTCCAGTTCCCCCCACAAGTCCAAAGACATGTGGTATAGAAGAATTGGGTAAGCTAAATTGTCTGTAGTGTATGAGAGTGTATGGTTGTTTCCAAAACATATGCTGGATTAGTTGGCAGTTCATGCCGCTGTGGCGAGCTCTCGGCACTAAGCCGAAAAGAAAATGAATGAATGAACTGTACATAGCCAATATTTCTTTTATATGGTTTTGGGAGGGTTTTCTTAATTTTTATTTTAGTTTGGATGATTTTTGTAATTTACACTTTTTGTATTTCTTTTTTTGTATATTATTTTGTGTTGAGCCTTCCATGTTTAATACATAATTTGTAAAGTTGAATGTCATTTTGTTGTATTTGGATTTTGTATTTCCAATTTTTTTTTTTTAAGTATGGTTGAATAAGGGCAACCCAGTGGCGCAGTAGGTAGTGCTGTTGCCTCACAGCAAGAACGTCGCTGGGTCGCAGGTTCGAACCTCGGCTGGGCTGGGTCAGTTGGCGTTTCTGTGTGGAGTTTGCATGTTCTCCCTGGGTTCGCGTGGGTTTCCTCCGGGTGCTCCGGTTTCCCCCACAGTCCAAAGACATGCAGTACAGGTGAATTGGGTAAGCTAAATTGTCCATAGTGTATGAGTGTGAATGTGTGTGTGGAAGTTCCCAGAGATGGGTTGCGGCTGGAAGGGCATCCGCTGCGTAAAATCGTGCTGGATAAGTTGGCGGTTCATTCCGCTGTGGCGACCCCGCAAGGGACAAAGCCGACAAGAAAATGAATGAATGAATGAATGGTTGAATAATGTATTGAGAACGAATACAGGTTCAGAGGGCAAACATAACAACATACAGAATCCAGGTCTGTCTGTATATGTTTGCCAGTTAGGCCTATTATGAAACATCCATTTTGCCATGAAGTAATACAATGAATGGAGTTTTTACTTCCAGCATACAGCTGTTGCTTTTTAAGAACATTCTGTTTTGGTTTTCAAGGTATATATGTCTTTCCAAACTACACTCACCGGCCACTTTATTAGGTACACCTGTCCAACCGCTTGTTAATGCAAAATTCTAATCAGCCAATCAACAATCAATGCATTTAGGCATGTAGACATGGTCAAGATGATCTGCTGCAGTTCAAATCGAGCATCAGAATGGCAAAGAAAGGTGATTTAAGTGACTTTGAACATTGCATGGTTGTTGGTGCCAGACGGGCTGATCTGTGTATTTCAGAAACTGCTGATCTACTGGGATTTTCATGCACAACCATCTCTAGGGTTTACAGAGAATGGTTCGAAAAAGAGAAAATACCCAGTGAGTGGCAGTTCTGTGGGCACTAATGCCTTGTTGATGCCAGAGGTCAGAGGAGAATGGTCAGACTGGTTCAAGCTGATAGAAAGGCAATAGTAACTCAATTTACCACTCGTTACAACCGAGTTATGCGGAAGAGCATCTCTGAATGCACACGTCCAACCTTGAGGCGGATGGGCTACAGCAGCAGAAGATCACGCCGGGTGCCACTCCTGTCAGCTAAGAACAGGAAACTGAGGCTACAATTGGCACAGGCTCACCAAAATTCGACAATAGAAGATTGGAAAAACGTTGCCTGGTCTGATGAGTCTCGAATTCTGCTGTGACATTCTGATGGTAGGGTCAGAATTTGGCGTCAACAACATGAAAGAATCGATCCATCCTGCCTTGTATTAACGGTTCAGGCTGGTGGTGGTGGTGTAATGGTGTGGGGGATATTCTCTTGACACACTTTGGGCCCATTAGTACCTATGGAGCATCCTGTCAACGCCACAGCCTACCTGAGTATTGTTGTTGACCATGTTCATCCCTTTATGACCACAGTGTACCCATCTTCTGATGGCTACTTCCAGCAGGATAATGCACCATGTCATAAAGCGTGAATCATCTCTGGTTTCTGGTTTCTTGAACATGACAATGAGTTCACTGTTCTCAAATGTTCTCCACAGTCACCAGATCTCAATTCAGTAGAGCACCTTTGGGATGTGGTGGGGTGGAACAGGAGATTCATATCATGGATGTGCAGCTGACAATCTGCAGCAACTGCGTGATGCTATCAATTCAATATAAACCAAAATCTCTGAGGAATATTTCCAGTACCTTGTGAAATCTATTCCATGAAGGATTAAGGCAGTTCTGAAGGCAAAAGGTGATCCAACCCGGTACTAGTAAGGTGTACCTAATAAAGTGGCCGGTGAGTGTATATGACTTTATTATTAATCACCACTTTTAGTAATTATTTGATGAATTTAGACCCAAGAGAAAATAATCCATGGAATAATTATCCATTAGACATGGAAAACAGGTCAACTTCATCCATGGACAGGTTGCAGATGACAGTGGAGATTTAAATTCAGATCACATTTCTGAAGGGTAAAATAAGTGCTTATTAAATAAAAAACAAACCCATAATTAAATCAAAGCAAAGCCAATAACCTGATCATATATAGTAAATAATCAGAATCAGATTCTAAAGTTAGCCCAATTAGAGGGTCGAAAAGTCAATATGAATGCATTTTCTAAATGCATGTTATCTCATTATGAGCAATTTGTCCATCAGAATATCCTAACTGAATTTTCCATGAAAACTACAGACTTTTTTCTGGTTTCCTTCTTTTAATAACCCATTACCCTCCGATATACGTCACAATATGGAAAAATATCAGTTGACATTATCATTGGAATTTCAACATCAACATTTCCTCCACCACATTTGATCTTCCAATTAATTCCCAGAAAATAAGATCAAGCCTCACCCAACAAATGTCCAGCACTAAATATTTTGCTTCTCTCAGAAATTTCACATTATGAAATTCAAGTTAATTTTCAATGTGTTTCATGTTGACTTAAAATTAAAAGATTTGCTGCAGTGTGGGTAATTAGGCTCATCTAAATTATTATGATTTAATGGCAAATTCCCACATTAGGCAAATTGATAGTCAATTACACAGTGCTCCCTCAGGAGAAAAGCAGAAAACAATTAGCCAAGAGACTTTTAAGTGGATATCTGAACCTTTGCATTCAAGATTAGCACTACGAAATATCATACAGTATCACCAGATCTGAAATAAAAACATAGCTGAAGACATGACATTAAGAAAAAAAAAACCTTGTCTGTTCAATTACTTACCCTCAGGCCATACAAGGTCTAGGTGAATCTTTTTCTTCAGCTGAACAAAGAATATTCTAGTTGCAGTTCTTGGTCATTCATAATATGCAAGTCAATGGTTACCAATACTTCAGAGTTGAAAAATAAAAACATACAAGCAAAATAAAAATAATACTTGTGGCTTTTTTTTATAATTCATTGAGGTCTTGTGAAGCAAAATGGTCAGTCTGTCCAAGAAGCTGGGCCCAGTTTTCCAGTAATCCAGTAAGAAATTCAGTGGGATTTTGGATCACGGATTGGATCAAATATTGCAAATGGGCTTTTCAAAAGTAACAGAGAGATTTTGAATTAAGATCAGACCAAATAATCCAATCTTACATTTGATTTAGATCAAACCTGCCCTTTGGGTTAATCAAAACTTTGAACTTAGATTCAGATCTATTTGATCCAAAAAAACTGGATTATCCTGATCCCATCAGAAGGCTGGATTCATTTGTGTTTTTTTTAAACAAAATAAACAAAATAAAAAAAGTTTATTTTGTTTAAGTAAATGAAAAAATGTCAATGGTTTCTTACAATTAAAACAAATAATGGCTGTTTGTGGCCACTGGTATTTTGCCTACCTGTTGTTCTTTGCTAAACCAGTAGGCTACACTGACGGTTCCATTTAAGGCTCTGGTAAACAGGATTTGGTATTCCAGAAATTTGGCATTTGGATAAAAAGTAAAGACAGATCAGTAAAAAGTAAGATCATAAAAGTAAGACAGATCAGTTAATTCTGGATAGCAAAACATGGATTTCCAAATCTGGACCAATTTGATCCAGATTAATTATTTCCAGTGGTGTAAAGTAACAAATTACAAATACTCAAACTACTGTAATTGAGTAGTTTTTCTCAGAAATTGTAATTTACTAACTAGCTTTAAAAATGTATACTTTTACTTTCCCTTGAGTACATTTTTAGTGCTGTATCGGTACTTTTACTCAACTATTTTCCTTCAAACTGCAGCCACTACCTTATTTTTTGTTGTCTATGGGGACTAGAAAAATCAGTCCTGTGATTCTTGTTCAATCAAATCACATAGAAGGTAAATCTCATCATAATGAACTACCTCAAGACATCTTTACACACATTGACCTAGAGACTGTTTAGATGCATGTCACTGATGAGAAGATGACTGATGTTTACTGTATGATGACCGAAATGACCTTAAACACCCAGCAGGCACAGAACATTGACTTGACATCAGGTTGACATTGTACCCCAATGTTATGGGGACGTTGCATTTTGTTTGGTAATGAAAATTGGGTTGACATCAGAACCTAACGTCAGGCTGACGTCAATGTCCAGTGACTAACCTAAAATCAACCAAATATCAACATCTAATGATGTTACAGCTTGACGCTGTTTGGACGTTACCACTTTGACGTCTATCGGACGTTGGATTTTGGTTACCTGACAAATAAATGTCAGTATTCGAGATCAATATGACGTTGGTTTAAGATGTTGGTTTAATTTTGGATAGTTTCTAACACAACCTAAAATCAACCAAATATCAATGTCATTTAATGTCGTTATTGAACATCAAAATAATATTGTCCTTAGATGCTGGCTAGACATTGAATTTTGGTCACCTGACGTCACAACCTAAATCTAACCTAATATTAACGTCTTGTCATGATATATGCCCGCCGGACAATATCTGAATGCACTACGGAATGTTACGTTTACTCACATCCCTAAATTACATGTAAATGCATCAGCTTTTTACAGCATCTTACTTACTACTCACTACTCTTGAGTACTTTTGAAAGGTCTACTTTAACTTAAGTATGATTTTTCAGGACTCTTCCCACCACTGATTATTTTGAAAAACTGAACATTATTTGCAAAATTACCTTTAATCAGAGACTGATGAATTGCACTAATAACAATTTCCTGTAGAGTCTGCAGTAAATTACTGGCAGCAGTTTGCCAGTAATGTACTATTAATCAAGTACAGCAAAAATACTGTATTTACAGCATCATTTATCGTGCTGCATATATATTTACACTTTTGTATATAACTTTACTGTAAAATATACTGTCATTTTCACAATGCAATTTTAAAATACAGTAACATACTGCATAACTGTCCTAAAAATCATCACAGTTCATATTACAGTTAAATACTGTCATTTAAAAAAAATCATTAACAGTTTATGTATGACTTATGACTTATAGGGGAAGTTATGGCCTAATGGTTAGTGAGTTAGACTTGTAACCCAAAGGTTGCTAGTTTGATTTCCGGTCTTGGCACAAACTGAAGATGGGGGAGTGAATAAACTGCACTCTCTCCATTTTCTACCTTCTTGAGTAAGGCACCTAACCAGGGTGCGAATAAGGGGGGGGATGGGGGGATTTTGGGGGGATTGGCCCCTCCTAATTCACGCTTGATCCCCTCTGAAGGATGTCAAAACAAGATGTATGGCCGGGTCAGCCCTTTAATAGTAAGAAATGATCTGATCTGTATCTTAAATAATAATATTAATAATTAAAATAATAGATAATATAAATATACATTTGACCACCCCTATAATGGTTCATACTATTATAGGGGTTCATGCATAATTGCGCCAGTCAGTCTTTGCAAGAATCATTCAACAATCTAAACCAGCAGATCTAGAGCAGCGATGGATATCTTAAGTGGTCACGAGACACTTTGCTTGTAAAACAGGTGTTTGTATTTAAATATAGCCTAAAAGTAGTCAAATTAGACGCATAAACCAAACGTGTTTGAGGGCCGTGGGCTGAAGGTAAATATAGCAAACTGTATTACATTAAATTTGCCATTCCTAATTTATTTTGCTAATATAAAAAATTATATATATATATATATATATATATATATATATATATATATATATATATATATATATATATATATATATATATATATATATATATGCATACAGTTGAAGTCAGAATTATTATTATTATTATTTTTTTCTCTTTTTTAAAAATTTTCCAAATGATGTTTAACGGAGCAAAGAAATTTTGTCTGATAATATTTTTTCTTCTGGAGAAAGACTTATTTGTTTTATTTCAGCATAAAAGCAGTTTTTAATTTTTTAAAGAACATTTAAGGTCAATATTGTTAGCCCCTTTAGGCTAATTTTTTTTCGATAGTCTACAGAACAAACCATCGTTATACAACAACTTGCCTAATTACCCTAACCTGCCTAGTTAACCTAATTAACCTAGTTAAGCCTTTAAATGTCACTTTAAGCTGTATAGAAATGTCTTAAAAAATATCTAGTCAAATATTATTTACTGTCATTATGGCAAAGATAAAATCAATCAGCTATTAGAGATGAGTTATTAAAACTATTATGTTTAGAAATGTGTTGAAAAAAAATCTCTCTGTTGAACAGAAATTGGGGAAAAAAATAAACAGGGGGGCGAAAAATTCAGGGGGGCTAATAATTCTGACTTCAACTGTATATAACTAATACCGTATATATATATAACTAATACCGTATATATATATATATATATATATATATATATATATATATATATATATATATATATATATATATATATATATATATAATAAACTTATTACAGTAAAAACAAAAATAATCCCATTTATTACACAATGGAGTTCAATGCCAAATAGCAACACAAGTCAAGCTTTTGCATTGATTTGCTCGTGGTGTTATGTGCATTGTCCTACATTTGTCAAGAGACTGTATTTACATTATTAAAAATCCTATTCATTTACAGCATTTAATTGAAACGCTTAATTTCAAGTTGGCTATAAAACAGACAAAAAGGTTACTTTAAATTCAAAATGACGATCTCTGTTAAAGGGATTCTCCCCAATGCTAATTCTCTTTTCAGATAAGGTGGTGGGTCAAATCAAAGTTTATTATGGGCCAACTTTGGCCCGTGGGCCCTAGTTTGGACCTCTTTGTCCTGGATGCTGCAGTATATAAAAAATAAGATTACATTTGTGTACACAATCTCAATTGAGAAGGTTGACTTTCCACAGATACCCAACTGGATTAAAAGTAAGAATGTAGTAAAAAAAAACAAAAATCAAGTCATTTTCATTAGACCTCTGTATATCATCAGGAGTCAAAAGTATTACTTTTGTGTTGCCTGTATATGTTTTATTGACTCTCAAATGCCCATTAGCCATTGACAAGCATTTTGAAACATTGATTTAACTGTATTTCTTCGATTGAGAGCCGACAAAGTTGTATTTTCTGAGTTCTGTTCACTTTATTTGTGGAATAGACTTTACACCTCTGTGCTTTTGATATCTAACTCTTTAATCTCCTATCGGGAGCCGTTTCATCCAACACCGCCTGCCGAAAATGAGCAGGTGCCTGACCAATTACTAAATTTACCACTTCAAACCGTTTTATGAAGCTTGAGAGAGAAAAAAAAAAGACAGACAGAACCAAAAATGAACGTAAAAATAACTTACTAACAATGCTTGTAAACAGTAACAAATATATTTCTCATCACAGTCAAGTGCAAATTTGCATTCCTCCTTTTTTTTTTCTTTACTTTCATATATATATCTGCATCTTTCATTTCTGCTGTAGTAAAAAATAATTACACTATTATTGCCTGTCTCATTTGCTGCTTATGATTTCTTTAAATAAACATTAACAGATGAGAAATGGCTCACTGGACCGTTACACAGCCTTGTTTTTTTTTTTGATGCATGAACTACCGTATAAAAATAGCCAGCCAGGGTTTAAAGGTTACACTTGATTACCAAGCCAAATGAAAGATAAGTTGAAGTGACTCTAATTACTGCTGTAAAAACTCAATGACAGTGGTAAACGCCCTCCAGTCGCTTTAAAATGCTAAAGAAACCCTTCATTTTCCCATTGGAGAAACACATAAAAATACCTACAACGGTATCCATGCATATCTGTGATCAAATAACACAAGTTCTTCCCAATCGCAGCCCAATCGCACATTCACGCAAACACACACACACTCACAGCCGCACTTGTCTGGCTTCATTTTTGCAAAAACATGCCTGAATTTTTTTTATTGTTTTCATTTTTCTTTGTTTATCGATCTTTTTTTTCCTAATGTGCACATCTAGTGCATCACGTTTGATCATTAATACTCTGTAAATATCATTTCTTTTTTTTTCTTCATAGATGTTAGGAAAGAAAACAGGACAAACGAAACGGAGGTAAAAGAAGTACCATGCAAAAAAGTATGTGCGAGTAGCATGTTGGCGGCTCCATTCTCTGCCATGGTATCTACAATACAACATGCATGTTTGGGTAGGATTGCTCATGAATCTCTTCTCTTTTTTTTTTCCTCCTTGTGGGGGGGTTTGAAGATGCATGTGATCTAAAGAGGTATGATACAAATATTGATACATATACACCATCTGAATCTGGTATCTTTCGTCCATTCCATATCCGTAAAAAAAAAAAAAACAAATTTTGGCTTGATTTTCGTTTTTTGGTTTAGGGTAGGAAAACGGATAAACGACTTTAAAAATCATTATACACATGTAGGCTGTGCTGAAATGCCCCTTTTGCTCTCGTTGGCCAACCAAATCTGAGCTCATGATACCATCTGATACCACCCTCAAAAAAAAAAAAATATATATATATATAATTATATATAATATATTATATATGAGAAATATCACACTCGTAGCAGTGCGATGTGGCTGTATATCGGCACTAAGGCCGAATGCCTTAGTCTCCCACCAGTGACAATATACAGCCACATCGCACTGCTACGAGTGTGATATTGCTTATATACAACAGTTCGATGGCATAATCGTGTGTATAAAAAAAGAAAATCAAACACAGAGAGTCTCAAAACCCTTTTGTAAGAGGAACTACTTTTTTCCGCCATTCATTTACATCTGCAGCTGATGTCAGAACAGCAGAAACCGTTGCTAATTCACCAATGTTATTTTAGAGCTAGTGTTTTAATGATTTTGCTCACATTTTAAGATTATACGGCTGAATGGCATGAAATGTCATCAGTCTACAGAGATTTCCCAGTATTTCTCTGTTGCAATCGGGAGATCACAATTTTACTATGGTATTACTATGGTATAAATACAGCACTACAACATACAAAAGAGACTTAGAAAGTCATTTTCCTTTTTAATAATGATTTGATCAGCTGTAGTGTGAAATTGCGCAGTTTTTCTCTTAGGGTTTATTATGCGGTCTCTGTCGCCATCTTGTGGATGAACATTGTCAATTGTCTTTGGTCAAAGAGAGGCTAATGACCGCAGACGCGCTGTCTCTCAGAAATTTTAAATATTTTAAAATAGGCACTTTCCTTATAAATAAACTGCATAGTTGCAATCTAAACAACATTCTCACCTAAATGAGCCTCAACAAGTACATTATGTTGTCCAACAGCTGCAATATTTGTCAAACTGTAGAGTGTCCTCAGCTTGTTGCTGTATGTGGGCGGAGTAATACACAAGAGTGAAGGGTGAATTAAAATAGGAGGACATAAAATAAAAACAAATGGTACCCTTTGTTATAGCCCCAGGATCCAATGTCTTCTTATTACCCATTCGCACAGGGCGTCAGCGTCAACGCTTCCCATTTACTTTAAATGGGTAATGTCTAGCGTTTCCGAACTGAATTGTGGGTCCGTCGGCACTGCTTCATAAGCGTTGCTCGCTGCAGAAGTTGAGACTTTCTCAACGTTTTAAGCGCTAACAGATTGCTGAATAATTTCATTGGCTGATGCTGCCATGACGATTGCGTCAGCCACAACTTCAGACACGCCCTCTGTCAAGCGTTGATGCTGAAGCCCCGTGTGAATCGGGCGTTATTCTGGCCCTGCAAACAACTATTAAAAAAACTAAACAATCAAAAAAACACTAAGTAAACAATATTAATTATTATTATTAGTCTATTATTATTATTATTATTATTTAGGCCTACAGTAGCTCTGAAACAATCATGCAAACCAGGTGCTGCTTTGGAAATGGTTTTTCTTTGCTCAGCATCAGGTGCACAGCAGCAAGAAGATTGGCAGCAAACTATAGGATTATTATTAATATTATTATTGTTCATATTATTATTATTATTATTATTATTATTATTTTTATATAGGCCTTGCTCGGAAGCAATCATGCAAACCAGGTTCTCCTAGAAAAACGGATAAACGACTTTAAAAATCATTATACACATGTAGGCGGTGCTGAAATGCCCCTTTTGCTCTCATTGGCCAACCAAATCTGAGCTCGTGATACCACCTGATACTACCCTCAAAATAAAATATATATAATTATATATAATATATTATATATGAGCAATATCACACTCGTAGCAGTGCGATGTGGCTGTATATCGGCACTGGTGGCTATCTTTGCTCAGCATCAGGTGTACAGCAGTAAAAAGTCTGGCAGCAAACTATGACCTTATTTTAATGACAAATCTGTAATAAAACGGCTAATTTACGTTTTTATTTAATTTATGCATAAATAATGAATATTAAGCCTGCTAACTGATCAAATGATAGAATATGTAAACTTAGTTTATATATATATATATAATTCAATAATAATAATTAAAAGCCTTGGTGCTGATTCGCAGAGGACGATTATTTTGAGGGCGACGTCAAAAGCTCAGATTTGGTTGATCAGAGTAAAAAGGGCGTTTCAGCACCGCCTACATGTGTATAATGAATTTTAAAGTCGTTTATCTGTTTTCCTACCGTAAACCAAACGAAAAGCAATGATATTTTGCTCGATTTTTGTTTTTTGTGAGCAAAAAAAAAAAAAAAACGTCAGTTTTCTTAAGTTTTCCTTTTTTTGTTTGTAAACGGATATGGAATGGACGGAAGATACCCTGATTCCTCTGCCATCATTTTTGTTGTTGTTGTTGTTATAGCTTTTTTCCCTGCAAAGATCTACGGGTTCAATAGTTCCACTTTTTTTTTTTGTAATCTCTCCCGCAACTGTATTACGCAGTGGACATATAGGCATAATTCCAGCTTGTTGAAACATTGCATATCTTTAAAAGTAAAAGGCCTTCAGTGCCGCTATAACTGCTGATTTGCGATATGCGATCGAGTTTTTATGCAGTCTTTTCCCCCCTGGAATTGTTCAAACTCTGACGCACATCAGCTCATGCGAGTCCATGTGGAAATGTCCATTTGGAATGAAGCAGATGCACTTTGTCCATCACGTCCTTTCCGTTGTGCAATAATAGGGGGATGCTCGTGTGCTTGTGGCGGTTATAAGGAGGAGATCTTCACTGTCTCGTGGGTGAAGGAACTGGAGCGAGAGTTGCGTAAGATGCCGGGAATGGCAGGAGAGGGCGGCAGACTCTCGTCAGGGGTGTTGGCAGGAGGGGTTGGTATACTGATTATAGCCGCTGTGAAATCCCGGTCATCACAGTTTAGCTTCAGGTCTTCTGTCCGGGCGTTCAGACTGGAGCGGCTGTTTTGTAGATGCATAAACACACAGAGTTACAGTAATATTGTGACATATTCCAATTTAAAATAACTTTGAGGTTGAATATGTTTTACAAAATACTTTACTCTTAGAATAGTCTGTAATACAATTTAAACATAACATTTATTTAAAATATAATATCTCAAAAGTTAATATGGATGATTATAATATGGATAAATGTTAATATAATATTTGGCAACCTTTTTATCTTTCAATATACTTTCTGCAGCAAATTGGTCTCAGCATTGCTAAGCAGATACGTAAAACGTTTTTGATCCACTTTATATATGATCAACTACTATATATATCCAATAGTGGGTCCATAAATACAGTAACACATCAGGAATTAGGAAAAAGAAAAAACAATTACATATCAAGTTATATATGGTATATCGATGTGATTGTACTTTTAACTTTTGTATTATGTTGCAGTTTTGTTTGTATTTTTATGTTTTCATAATTTTAGTATAACAGTTTTAGTATTTCATGTTTTCATCATTTTAAATTTGGATTTTGTTATATCTTGTTATGTTTTTATTAGTATTATTTAGACAAGGCAAGTTTATTTATATAGCACATTTCATACACATGGGTAATTAAAGGAGCTTTACATAAACATGAATAAAAGAAACAAGAAAATAAAAATGATTAAAACAGATAAAAACAGATTATAAATGTGTTAAAACATGTTATAAAATAATAATATTATTTTTAAGGAGAATATAATATGATATAAGAAGATAATATAATATATGAAGTATTTACAGTAATTTAAGTGTCTCAACTTGTTTCTAAGTCATAATGTTCAAAATTGATCAAACATTTTTGGAATTTCATACTTATATCAATGAACAAAATAGACTTTTAAAAAAGAAATAAAAAATATTAGAAATATGTAATTTATAATATAAAAACTGTGATATTAATGAACTTCCCAGTACCTGGTTGCGGCTGAAAGGGTATCCACTGTGTAAAACATATGCCAGAATAGATGCCGGTTCATTACACTGTGGCGACCCCTGATAAATAAGGCATTAAGCCGATGGAAAATGAATGAATGAATGAATGAATGATATTAATAAAGCAATTTTGTTTATGTGTGGGTAAAAAATAATCTTTTAGAATTTCTCATTATTTATTTAATCGCTTATTGAAAACATTTTGTGTAAATGATGTGTTATGGCAATACCATGCATTATATATTAAACTAATATAAAGCAAAACATACACTACGAGCATCTAATTTATCATCTTTAGAAAATGTTTTGGATATTTTAAGAAAAAAAAAAATTCAAATAAGAAATTTAAATTAGAACTCATCATAAATACTCATTCTTATTACGGTAACAAAAATGTATAAAAATAATTACTTAGGGGCCGATTACACCGGACACGATTTTACCTTCCAAAAACGCGATGCGCACCACACTGCTTTTTTTTGTTGACAAGAAAAAAACAAATTGTGCGAGAGTGTTGCTGTTGATATTAATATAATTGTAATGTTAAATAATATTGTGAAATTTAAGATTTGTGAGTCATACAGCACCGGATAACACAAACACTGCTGTCACCTCAACGGAAACCCCGCCTCAGCTTTCATTTGATTGGAGAATGAAAAAGACGCGACTGACGTAACATGCTTTTTCTGCTCAGAGTTAAGTTTTTTTCAATTGCGAGTGCACAGTGTGCAACGGCTAAAACCTGAGGCGCAGCAGGCGGTTAAAATGCGAGGTGTGCAGGGCAGCGATCGCGGTCATTAGTAAATCATTCAAAAAAGGCGCCTTTCAATGCAAAAAACGTGTTCAATGTGATCAGCCCCTTATACAGCAATATGCTGTACAGTATGCACAATAATAATACTTTTAAACAATATTCTAATAAAAAGGATGCATAAATAAATTACATATAATTTACATAATCTATATGCTAAATTTACATATTAATTATATATTAAGTAACATCATAGTATTATTAGTAAAAATCAACTGGGTCTATGTTTGACTTACTACAGTAATCAGAACAAATAAAATGCGAAGTTAACTGCCATAAAATACAGAAAGAATAAAAGAAAATAGCAAGAATTTGCTAATAAAAATATTCTTATGACTGTAAGGAATAAATATAAAATAAATTCTTACATTTTATTACATATTAATTATATGCACTCAAAAAATCATTTTTGCTGTTTGTTCAAACTATTTATTTAAAATGAGCTGAACCAACACAATTCTTAAGGTTTTTTGGCCCAACCAGAGCCAGCACTCCCTATAAGCCAGGGGTGTCAAAACTCGGTCCTGGAGGGCCGGCGTCCTGGAGAGTTTAGCTCCAACCCTAATCAAACACACCTGAACCAGCTAATCAAGCTTACTAGATATACTAAAAGGTTCCTGGCAGGTGTGTTGAAGCAAGTTGGAACTAAACTCAGCAAGACACCAGCCCTCCAGGACTAGGTTTGGACAGCCCTGCTATAAGCAAACTAAGCAGCTGCTTAGGGCTCCTGCCACCACTAGGGCACTAGGGGGCCCCACAACCCACTAATGGTCTGAGCCGTTTCCTAGCTGAAATAGTTTTTATTTGCATTTTACAAATGATCCTCATTGACATTGCTTTAGCAAATAAATATCTATAAAAATCATGTTTAAGTTTGTTTTTTCAAGGTAACAAGCGAGACCGACCGGTCACCACAAAAACACGAATCTGTGCACAGACACAGCCATGACCTTTGCTTTATTGCCTGCCTCATTATATATACCTGATGTATTTTGGAAATTGGACCGCGAAAATGAAACGGATCTAGTGCTATTCTTCAGGTATAGAAAAACTGAGGGGAAAAATGACGTGAAGAGACAAGCACAAAATCATTTTTAGCATTGCTTTTAAGTGCTATTGATGATGTTAGAGACAAAATCTAGTAGCACATTTATCGAAAATAGGCAATTACATGTTAATAAACATCGACTGCTTATATGATATATTTTATTTTTGCCTGGTTTTACAGACCCATTTTTTTTAAACGTATTTGTTATTTATTTTCTCTTATATGCTTTTTTTATTAATATTTTTTCATATTTACTTTATATTATTTGCCTATTGATTTTATTATTTATGGATCAATCTCTGCATTAATGTTAATTGATTTTAGTTCTTTTGAGTTTTTAATGAGTTCAGAATGTATATTTTATGACTAAGTAATGCATTTTCACTTTTGTCTAATTGTTCAGTGTCGTTTCATTGCAGGGTTTTTACTTTTGGAATTTATAAAAATGAAATAAAAACTCAAACTAGAATCTTTTTATAGACTCTTTAATCTGTTTGCTAAATTAATAGAATAAGTTTTAAACACTCCACAAGGACGCAAAGTAGGAATCACTGGTCCTTTTATTAAAGATTGTTTAATTCTTCATTTTTGAAGATGGCAGTTGACAAAAACAGTGCTGTTTTAAAATGCCCAAATCATTAAGACAGCCATTAAGTAGAAGAAATCAGGCTTTACTTTTCTCTTTCACTGATTGTATTTAATAAGCAATAAAACCACTGTGGGCCGGCTTGTAATGGAAATACTCCACTATTTAGAGCAAGGCAGGGTCCCAAAGTTATTCTGCTTAGGGCCCCCGAATGTAGAGGGCCAGCCCTGGGACCAACTTCCACTTACATTTGCAAAAACAATTCAGTTAACTTAGGGTGCTTTCACACCTAGACTTTAGTTCCGTTTGCCCAGTTAGCGCTCGGATCCGCGCCAAAGCAATCGCTCCGAGATCGCCTGAATGAGGTGGTCTCGGTTCGATTGAAAAGAACTCTGGAGCGGATCGATTGTAGTGAGAAAGCCATACGATCTGAGCCCGGCTATATCACAGTGTTTTATAGATATGTAATGAAGAGAGAATTATGAGTAGGGCGGGAGGTCATTCCAGATGTCCCAAGTCTCCCGGAAGTTCTGGGAGTCTCCCGCAAATGCACAGAGACTCCCGGATGCTCCCAAACGAGTGATAATCTCCCAGAAATCGTGCATCTCCCTCCCGGTCCTCAAATACATCGCGCACTCTTCTCATCACCCCTCCCTACCGCATCCCTCCTCGCTCTTCAGACATGTCGCGCGCACCCTGTCAAACACCACCACCCCACCCCGACCCCCCCGCCCCCGACAGCTTCGCGGGACTGTGAAACTGTGAAACTCTGACCAATGCGAGGAGAGTTTACTCACATGTGACTTGTTTTAACCATTTTGGTCCGTTTAGAAACTTTGCGTGTGAAAGCGAACCGCACCAAGAACAAAGAGCAACAAATTAACAATTTTAATCCCTGTTTCGGAACAAATGAATCGATTCACAGGTGTAAAAGCACCCTTAATCTATTTGTGTTGGGACAACATGAATAAATAGTTTGGAACCTAGCATCTTTTAAAGTGTATACTTTACATTTAAACTAACAAGTGTAAAAATATCAAGATATTAGACAAAAGAACTGTCTTCATTTTCATTGTTCTATTAAAGATACTGAAGGGATATTTGCTTAAGTGTCGTCAAAATGCCAGAATGATGTCTGCTGTTTGCAATCTCCTCATTTGAAATGAGCTCAAACACCACAACTCTTGAATTTTTTTTGGACAGCTTAATTGTTTTATGTTCAATCTACTTAAATTTGTGAAAACTAACATGCTGTCCCAACACAAATTGATTGAGTGGTACCCAGCATTTGTTGCAGTGTATTGGGCTACTCTAATGTGATTTCTCTTAATGCAAAGTCAAGTCTAGTTCTTAGCACTTTTCAAAACATATTTCATAACACACATCTGCATTTGTAGTGAAATCTGGCATGTGTTGTTGTACCTCTGTGGTCTGATGGTGGTCTTGTGCACGTGCAGAGTGTCGAGCTCCTGGACGCTGCCGCGGCTCACAGAGACGGTGGAGTTGGCCAGGCGGATGGCTCTTCTCTTGGCTCTGCGCGGGCAGCAGGACGTGGAAACCCCCTGCTGGCTGGAGATGGAGGTGCTGCGGCTGGTGCGGTAACCCACAGACTCTGTCATGCACATCTCACTGAACGTCAGCTCGTCTGTGAACTCATGATTCTGGAGGAAAGTAAAAGAAGATATGCTTCATGATATACACATTTAGATGGACTCCAATACAGTTGAAGTATTAGTATATTTCCCAAATAATGTTTAACAGCACGTGGAATTTTTCACAGTATTTTCTATAATATATTTTCTTCTGGAGAAAGTCTTATTTGTTTTATTTTTTTAAATACATTTTAAGGTCAATGTTATTAGTCGCTTTAAGCAATATTTTTTCTATTAGCTACAAAACAAACCAATCATTATACAATGACTTGCCTGATTACCCTAAAGGCTGATTTATACCAAAGTCTCTTTAAAGCAAGTCATTTCACTCTGTGGCCATTTTTGAAACGCCTTTCGGGCAGTATGCTTGGAATCACCAATAAAATTAAACAACAACTGTCCCTTTAGTTTCATTTCTAAACGTCCAAATCACACAAAATCTGCAGAAACTCATGTCTGGTCCAAGCCCCTCCCCCACAGTATCATCAGTCTATAGCGATTGATGATTGGCTCATGTATCAGAAGGCGGGCTTTTTTCACCATATAGCGATCAATGATAGGCTCCTGTACTAGTAGGCGGGGCTTTATTTACCATATTGACAGTTACACTTTTCCCCATTCGAAAAGATACGAGTGACATGTCTTGTGTATTCTCTTGTCTTTGTTTATACTTCTGCGTCGAACAAAGTAAACTTCAGCCTTCGCGCGGTCGCATAGCCCTCGCCGTGGCTGACGCTGACGTGCACCTCTCAAAAAATGTAACTACACGTCGCAACAACGCGTAGCCCAAGCTCTGTGATTGGTCGGCTTGGTAGCGCTGACAAGTGTGGGCGGGGGTGAGAGCAGCACAAACCCGTTGAAGCGAGTGTTTACAAGTGTTGAAAACTTTTGTTTTGTGTTTACCTTATGAATAAAGTTGTTGCACGTCCGCCGGTTCCCGCCTCAGAATGAGCGAGTTTATCTACCTGTACATTAAGGTAGCGTTCAGAAAAAACAAAACACCAGCGATAAAACTCGACACAGAAGAACATAACCTACTGCCAGCTAGCGGTTCAGAAGTGTTGTTGCAGAGCAACACAAACAGCACAAAGAAGTATAAATGCATGGCAACGCGAAAGGCATGTGCCGTGGGTCATACCGTTCACTCGACGCAGAAGTATAAATCAGCCGTAACTTACCTAGTTAACCTAGTTAGACATTTTAACTCACTTTAAGCTGAATACTAGTGTCTTGAAAAATATTTAGTGCAATATTATATACTGTCATCATGGCAAAGAAAAAAAAAATCAATTATTAGAAATGAGTTATTAAAACTATTATGTTTAGAAATGTGCTGAAAAAAAACTTTTTTCTGTTAAACAGAAATTGGGGAAAAATATACAGGGGGGCTAACAAAAATTCATTAATTCATTTTCTTTTCGGCTTAGTACCGTTATTAATCTGGGGTCACCACAGCGGAATGAATCGCCAACTTATCCAGCATATGTTTTACGCAGCAGATGCCCTTCCAGCTGCAACCCATCACTGGAAAACATCCATACACACTCGTTCACACCAAGTGTGCCACAAGCCTGCTTTTGAGTGAAGGTCTCAGCCGTTAGATCGCCCCCTGGGGGCTGGCTGCAGTTCAAGTCATAAAGCCTGTCTCCTCCGTGTTAATGAAGGAGACATGAGACCAAATAAAAAAATTAATTAGTTATCGTGCTGATATAGGTGCAGATCTTCATTTCTGTAAAGAGTATGTTTTGAGCAGTAATTTAATGCTGGGCGTGTCATCGTGATTGACAGTTGTGATTGACAGTTTCTCAAAGCAGATGTCGGAGCTTTGGCAGGAGACTGAAGTGTTATTATTCGATTTCTGTGTTATTTTACCATTTTTCCGTAGTGTATGTGTGTGAATGAGTGTGTATGGGTGCTTCCCAGAGATGGGTTGCAGCTGGAATGGCATCCGCTGCGTAAAATATATACTGGATAAGTTGGCGGTTCATTCCGCTGTGGCAACCCCTGAATAATAACGGGACTAAGCCGAGAAGAAAATGATTGAATGAATGAATGAATGAATGAGCCTCATGGTTAAAAAATAATATACTGTAGTTAAAATATTTTTTCGCTACAAAAAAGTACCATTTGTGAACAAGACTTTAATAAATGAGTTTATTTCCCAGTAGTGATGTTAAAATTGAAATATTTAATAAAAGCAGGTTAATATATATAGTGACAAAAACTGAGCTGTGATGATCAGTTTTCGCTTATTATAACCTTACTTCAGTAATGAAAAGGGTCTAATGCGTATATTGTACATGACAACATGCATTGTCACCTTAAGCATAATCCAATGAAGAATGTGCATATAAAAACACTCATTGATTAGTGTTCACTAACAGAAGATCTGTACTTACTGTTGTCTTTTCCAGACAGTGGAGTAGATGATGATGTTGGTGCTCAAATGAAGATCTGTTCTTCAGACACAGAGCACCGTCAAGGTCCCGATCCTGACACAGAAAAACAACACCAGAACAGAAACCTTAAAACATCAATCTTACAGTGCACACAGGCCTATTTAAAGAGACTATTTCTCTTCAGAGGATGGCAGCATCATCAAGACGGGTCTATTTTAGTGAAATACACTACACATTTCGTTCACTGTCATCTCCAAGTTATATTTTATAAGCTGTGAATGTTTCACCATAGAGATATTGCTATTGATTATTTTCGCAAAACAATTTTGTCTTGAGAACAATGTTTTGGTTAAACCTTTATTACGGCTCTTTATACTTATATATTGTTATAACAGGGCTGAGTTTATTAAATTGGGAAATACAATAAAAACAGTAATAATGTGAAACATTCTTCCGATTTAAAATAACTTTTTTGAGTTTGAATATGTTTTACAAAATACTTTACTCTTAGAATAGTCTGTAATACAAATTTTAAAAGCACAACATCTATTTAAAATATAATATCTCAAATGTTAATATGGATTAATATAATATAGATAAATGTTAATATATTATAGTATATATACTATATATAGTATCCATATTTCAATATAGTTTTTGCAACAATACGATCTCATTATTGCTAAGCAGAAATGTAAAAAAAAAAAAATGATCTGAAAGCAGTTTTTGATCCACTTCAAATGTGGACTACTATATATATAGCAATATAACACGAGTAGCAGTGCAATGAGTCTGTATATCGGCACTGGTGGGAGGTGTGCGTTGGCTCAAGGCCGCAAGCCGAGTGTCTAAGTGTCCCACTAGTGACGATATACAGCCATATTGCATGCTACGAGTGTGATATTGCTTTTATACAACAGTTCGACAGCATAATTGTGTGTATAAAAAAGAAAATCAAACACAGAGAGTCTCAAAACCCTTTTGTAAGAGGAACTACTTTCTTCCGCCATTCATTCACATCTGCAGCTGACGGTCAGAAGAGCAAAAACCATTGCTAATTTACCAACGTCACTTTAGAGCTAATATTTGAATAATTCTATAGCCTAAAGTCTAAAGTGATGACAAAACAGGTGAGTTTGCTCACATTTTAAGATTATAAGGCTGAATGGCATGAAATGCCATCAGTCTACAGAGATTTCCTGGTATTTCTCTGTTGCAATCGGGAGATCACAATCTTACTATGGTATAAATACAGCACTACAACATACAATAAAGAGAGATCGACTTAGAAAGTAATTTACCTGTTTAATAATGATTTGATCAGCTGTAGTTTGAAATTACGCTGTTTTTCTCTTAGGGCTTATTATGCGGTCTCTGTCGCCATCTTGTGGATGAACATTGTCAACCGTCTTTGCTCAAAGACAGGCTAATGACCGCAGACGCGCTGTCTCTCAGAAATTATAAATATTTTAAAAATAGGCACTATCCTTATAAATAATCTGCATAGTTGCAATCTAAACAACATTCTCACCTAAATGAGCCTCAACAAGTACATCATGTTGCCCAACAGCTGCAATATTTGTCTGTAGCGTGTTCTCTCTTTGTTGCTGTATGTGGGCGGAGTAATACATAAGAGTGAAGGGTTAAGAGGCTAGACGAGTGCTGTTACTGGCAGAATATTGCACGACTATCAGCCAATCAGATTCAAGAACCAGACAGAACTGTTGTATAAATGTTAATATAAAATGTGTCAACCTTTTCGTGTTTCAATATACTTTCTGCAACAATTAGTATTGCTAAGATATGTAAAAAAAAAAAAAAAAAAAAAAAAGGCAGTTTTTGATCCACTTCAAATGTGATCGACTACTATATATATATATATATATATATATATATATATATATATATATATATATATATATATATATATATATATATATATATATATATATTATAGGTGGGCATAGATTAATTTTTTAATCTAGATTAATCTAGATTAAAATGGCTCATTTGAATTCTGCTGAAGGCATTCAGAATATGTGTGCTACCCAAATAATAAGTCTTTGAGAACGGGTTTCTCAAGCCAGGTGACGCATTAGACAGGGGCTCATCTTCTGTTTCAAAATGCATCACAAACTGCTTGAGAAACTGTTCTACTCTGATAATTGGTGATGATAATAAATGATGTTCAATAAGATGTACTTGTGTTTACAAACTGTTTATTCAGTTAAACATGAATGTTGAACTGTAGGCCTACATCCAAACAGCGATTTCATACTTGCTTTTGATGTACGTACATACAGAAAATGCTGCTTCGCAAAGGCAAGTTCACAGAGCCCTGACGGTGTCAAACATTGAGTATGTTTACATGGGCAACAATACTTTAATACAATTTTAATATGATTAAAACAATACTCTGATTAAGAGTCACCATGTAAACAGCGATTTTTGATTGCTTAATGCGACTAAAGTCATAACTGAACTAAACAGAAATGGAATTGAGACGTGGAGTATGCAGATATTAGTGGCAATACTGACAAACTATTCCCGTCATGTAGAACTTTTCGCCATATTTTCGCTGTCAGTAAAGGACCGCACAGACACACAGACGCACACACACACACACACACATCGCGAAATGCGGAAGTTTTTTTTTCTTCTCATTTGGCGTGCGTTATTAAATTCCATAACACTCTCACCTGTCCTTACTCATTTATTTGCGTCTAATACCCCAGTTTGTCACGAAGGCATGAATTAAATGTTCGTGAGTTAAAGTAAAACTGCTCAACTGAAGTTAGAGTCGGGCATCCTGCTGATTTGATTCAGAAGGGCACTTCTTTCCCACGCTAAACTATCAAGGTGAAAGTCATCATAGCTTGCGTAGAATATACCCAGCTCCCAACACAACTTTGAGAATAGATTAACGGCGATATTTTTTTTTATCGCGCGATAAGAGTCTCACGTTAACGCAGCACATTAACGCCGATAACGGCCCACCACTAATATATATATATATATATATATATATATATATATATATATATATATATATATATATATATATATATATATATATATATATATATATATATATATATATATATATCCAATAGTGTGTCCATAAATACAGTAATAAATACAGTAACACATCAGGAGTTAGAAAAAAAATATTAGAGATCAAATATGTGGTGAAAGAGTTGTGCTAAATATGATCCTGATCAGTCAGCAATGTAGTGAGTAGGCAGTGACCGTGTTGTGTGTCTCTGGCATACTGGGAGATTCAAATTTTGTTCCTGCCAAACTTGTTGCTATGATACACTGTTCTGTGTACTTCTATTCCAAAATGTCTGGGAAAAGGCATTAATGAAAGGTCTTTAAAGGTCCCCTGAAGTGCCTTGAAATGGGCAACTTGATCAATGTGATGTAATTTCAACTAAAACATGAAGACATGGCGGACATACTGAGCAACTCCTCCTCTTTCATTTATTTTAAATAGCTATTAGCCAGAAGTTCAGTTTATATCACAGCTCTGCCAAACAGAATCACTGAACTAAAGCCAGATTTCATTCACCCCAATGGAAAGCATATTTACACGCTCTGAATTGTTTGTTGCCTAAATAGTGCACTTTTTGCCATTCACAAGTTGCTAATCCAAGTTGCCTTTATGCTAACTGTGTATATATATGTGTGTGCAGCACATTTTTCCCTTCTGGACTTGCCATGTAGAGGTGAGTGTACTTGGGTACAGAGCATTTTAGCATCCCAGCTTTTAAGGGCTCCTCTTTGCATTGTTATTACTAATAAGTGTGTAAATGTTCAGATCAACACTGCATTGGCTAACATTTAAGATTTTCTTTACTGTATATGCAATTGTTTAAGTCAACCCTGTATGAATGCTCAGTTAAATATGAATAAATGAACAATTTCAGTCATAGTTTTAGCTGGACACTTTAGATAGTAAAGAGAATTTGAATCGTAAGAAAATCAGAAGTGCAGAAGAATCGGATGAGAAGCTGAAGTTCAGAACGATGTCCTAAAAATGGTTGATATTGGCGAAAGTGAAAAACACTTTTAAATGCTTATATATATTATTTTATTAGATTTATTTTTCATTGTTATGGAGCACACTAGCTTATAGGTAACCTTAAGACTAACATACTGTAAAAAAGAGATTAGTTACTTTACTTTGTAAAAAAGTGTCTACCAGTTGCCTTAAAAGTAACAAGTTGACTTCTTTAAAAGGGCGAGTAAAGGTGTTGAAACATGGAACTCTTAAGTTGACTTAATTATTATTATGCACAAAGTTAATTTACTAAATTTGTGTGGCAACGGATTCAATAACTAAGTAAAGACAACTAATCGCTTTAAAAAACAGGTTCACTCACCTTTTTCAATGTCAACTAATCATTTTTAAAGCAATAGATTTACTCACTTTTTTTTAAAGTAAAGTCAAATAATCACTTTAAAAGCATCCGGTTTACTCACTTTTCCAAAAAAGAAATTCTACAAATCGCTTTAAAATCAATGGGTTTACTCAGTTTGATAGTAAGGTCAATTAATTGCTTTAAAAGTACAGTATGTAAGTTTGACACCCAGTTGATGAACTCGTTATTGCATTCCTGGATCAAAACACATGCAAGCGCAGGTTGCCAGATTGATGACCAACAGTAGTGAGTCTGATGATCGAGATGGAAGAAATGTTTTCCATATTAAAAGGAGTTTTTGTCCTAACCAACACCTGAATTGATATATTAGAAACGGCTTCTATTTCTTGCAACTGAACAACAGAAAACTGACAATGATCACTTTAGGTACACCTTGCGTTAAATGCTAATAATGTGAGTTTGAATGCCATTTTACATGACGTTTATTGCCATACTACTGAATGAAGCAGCAGATACCTGTAGTTCACCTCAGATGAAAATAAACCATTTGAAATTGTACTTTAGAACTGTGAAATACTACAAACCAACACATATCAGTGATTTCTGTCGGGTTTTGTCTGGTGCAAACGGCCAAATTGCTTATAACTGCAAATCTCGTCATGTAGCAAGTTGTTAGGACACGGGGTTACAATGTAACCTGCTCACCTAATGTTTACAATCATAATATTTATATTACTTGCTAAATAAGTGGAACTCTGAATCTGCGTCTCATTTCAGAGTCTGCTACTGTCCACTTGAGGTCACATTTTGGTCATGGGCGCATGCTTTGAGAGCCTTCCTTCCTTCCTTCCTTCCTTCCTTCCTGACTGACTGATTGACTGACTGACTGACTGACTAAATGAATGAATGAATGAAATACGTGGTTTTCCAACAAGGCAATCCGGGGTGCTGAAATATAATTGGCTCTACTGGCATTGGGCAGGTTAAAAGAACCAAAACAAAGACAGCGTTCCGGCATGTAACAGACATTTTCAAAGCAGAATATCTGACTTCAGCATTGTTTTTCAGATAAACAAGAATATTCACTTAGCTTGTTTCTTAAAAATCTGCAAACATATTATGGTATTTTTATGCTTTAGAAGAGTCAAAAACTTACATACAGCCAGGGCTTGACATTAACACCCGCCAACCTGCCAAATGCGGGTAGATTTCAGCTCTGGCGGGTTAGACAGACACCTCCACTAGCCACTTTGGCTGGTTGAAAATCCTTTTTAAACTGTAGTATTCTTTAAAGCAACAATAAGGTTCGACAATAAGCATGGGCCAATATTCGTGCAAATGGAATCTTAGAATCGAGAAGCAGCACAACGCGAAGTTCGCGCGATCAAAAGAAAGAGGGTGAATACCAAATGAGAGGATGATCACACGCGCGCACAGGTGATGTGATGCGCACGACTGTTAAAAAGCGTGCGCGCTCCCGTTTACTTGCGCGAAGCAACCGTGCCTAGAGGAAGCGCAACTGGTGCAATCTGTTCCCTTTGAAATGGACTGGATAAAGACCGACGATCGTGCACCCACAGTCCTGCTGCTTTCAAGAGGTCAAGATTAAAAAAAAAAATACACATTCTTTTGTAAGCAGCAGCGGTCACTGCTTTCATTTGAATTATTCTTTGAACAGAATATTAACAGGCCTGTATTAATCGTGTGCGCGTGATCATCCTTTCATTATCAAACACAATATGTTTCACCTGCTTTCTTTTGCTTACAGTTATTTTTGTTAATATAGTTTAATTATATTTTTTTACAATAACATTGCTTTAATGGGAGATTACTCCCCGTTTATGTGTAGTTAACTGGTGATCTGGGATGTTTAGCCAGGACAGATTACTGTGCATATTTTAGATTCTTTTTTTAAATGTCATGTTTTTTTAAAAGAAAAGTTTTGTTGGATTAAAAAGTGCACCTATACAGCTATATTTTCCTTGTGTTGACACATTAAACAATTGTGGCTAAGAAATACTTATTTGGTGTGGTCAGAGAAAAATTTGTCTTAATTTGTCTTAAAATCCTTAATTTTGAGCCCTGAAAAGTCATGTGAAATAAAAACTAAGTGCATTGCGACACAACCCATTTGCTCATGCACACTGAGCAAGCTAATACAAAATACACACAAGAAGTGAAATGAATGAGGAGGCATGTGGACATAACATCTAAATCAAGTCATTTTAGCATGTCAAAGTCAAATTTATGCATATAAAATATATTAAAGTGTGGCTAGTAAAAATGGTGAGTGGCTAGTAATGTTGGAAATCTACTAGCCACAGTGGCTGGTGATCAAAAAAGTCAAGCCCTCATACACACATTTAAAAGCAAAAGGTTTAATCAATTTATAAAATAAAGTCAACTGATTGCTTTAAAAGCAAGGGTTTTACTAAATAATTGCTTTAAAAAACAGTGTTTATTCACTTTTTAAAAGTCAACTAATCGCTTTTAAAGCAACAGGTTTACTCACTTTTAAAAAGTAAAGTCAACTAATATCTTTAAAAGAAAACAGGTTTACTCACATTTTTAAAGTAAAGTCAACTAATTCCTTTAAAAGCCACAGGTTTACTCACTTTTTAAGGTAAAGTCAGCTAATCGCTTTAAAAGCCACAGGTTTAATTACTTTTTAAAAAGTCAAATAATCACTTCAAAAAAAATGAGGTTACTCAGTTTTTAAAGTGAAGTCAGCTAATTGCTTTTACAGCAACAGGTTTACTCACTTTTTAAGTCTACTAATCATTACATAAACAATTTCATTTTGATTTCAAACATTTTTTCTTTAAACATTTCTATGCAGCAGTAAGCTTCACTGACCTCACATTACCCGTGATCTGACCTTTACTTCACAACACAACTACCTCTCAAGATAGCCCGCTGTCCTTGATGCCACTGGCACGTATCTGGTAACCTCTATAACCTCTGGTTGTAAAACGATCACATGCAAGGATGTCGCGTTCTGAAGAACAAGTCTCTCAAGAAACATCAGTCCCAGAGTCTGCCTTTAATGCCTCCTGATACCATCTAGCCTTGAGCTCTTTGTAGTTCAAGTCAAGGTGGTTTATCGCAATTCCGGCCGCCGTCTAGAAGCAGCCCATCGGAGGCCTTTAAAAGCAGCAGATCTTATCGAGGAACGAGAGGACGGGATGTTCGGAGTGGCTCTGACAGTCAGGAAGGAGCAAGGACGGCTCTGTCTGCCACGGAAGTGCCCTGTCAGCCCAAACCAAGGGTGGCTGAGGGATTCGGGACGGATAAGATCATCAATAACTGGACCCAAGCACAATTATGTTTGTTTTAGCTAAACTAAAAGTCCCAAAAAGGGAATGACACAGCTGTACTGCTGAAAACATTTGTAAAAGTTTGCTCACACAGGGTGCGAGTGTAAACAAAAACAGCAGTTTCTGTTCATTTGTGGCACCAAACAGACTAGATCTGGAACTGATCCGAACAAACACAAAGCGTTTCACTACAATATAATTTAGTACATTTAAAAGACGCCCCAAAGCACAAGTATACGAGAGAACAAATTCTGCAGAGCTGTTTTAATAAAAGATCCACTATGTCATGTTGACTTACAGCAACAATACAGCAGGAACTCAATGTGATGCATATTTACTGTAGCTGAGAAAATTAAAGAATCTCAATTTGTCATAATCTATTTTCTGTTTGACCCCAAAGTCAATTTCTCTGCCACCCAATCGCAGGTATGTGAGCAATAAATCGCAAATAAATACATTTCAGTAAAATCTACAGGCTGTGATGCTTTCTTCCCGAACACTCCATCAGGAAAAGAGATTTTCTCCCAGCGGAGGAACCTCAGAGGGTATTAAACCATCAATCACTGACAATTCCATTGTTAAAAAAAGTGCTGATAGGGACGTCACGTTAACGACACAATTTTCTCAGCTGAGACAAGAGATACAGACACTGGATGACAAAACTATCTATGATTAGCATCTATGCTGGCTATGTAAAAAAATTTAAAAATGTATATATATATATATATATATATATATATATATATATATATATATATATATATATATATATATATATATATATATATATATATATATATATATATACAGTATATGTGTGTGTGTGTGTGTGTGTGTGTGTGTGTGTGTATACTCACCGGCCACTTTATTAGGTACACATGTCCAACTGCTTGTTTACGCAAATTTCTAATGAGCCAATCACATGGCAGCAACTCACTGCATTAAGGCATGTAGACATGGTCAAGACGATCTGCTGCAGTTCAAACTGAGCATCAGAATGAGAAAGAAAGGTGATTTAAGTGACTTTAAACGTGGCATGGTTGTTGGTGCCAGACGGGGTGGTCTGAGTATTTCAGAAACTTCTGATCTACTGTGATTTTCACGCACAACCATCTCTAGGGTTTACAGAGAATAGTCCAAAAAATAGAAAATATCCATTAAGTGGCATTTCTGTGGGCGCAAATGCCTTGTTGATGCCAGAGGTCAGAGGAGAATGGCCAGACTGGTTCAAGCTGATAGAAAGGCAACAGTAACTCAATTAACCACTCGTTACAACCGAGGTATGCAGAAGAGCATCTCTGAACGCACACGTCCAACCTTGAGGTGAATGGGCTACAGCAGGAGAAGACCACACCAGGTGCCACTCCTGTCAGCTAAAAACAAAACTGAGGCTATAATTCACTGAGGCTACAATTTGCACGGCTCACCAATATACATGCCAACACTCCCGTTTTTCCCAGGAGTCTCCCGTATTTCAGACCCGTCTCCCGTATTGGTCTGTCTCCCGGTAAACTCCCGGAATTCCCCCGCCCCCCGCTCCTCAGCATTTTGGTACAGTCCGGGCTGAAACTTGGCGCTTGTGCTCTTTCGGTGACGGTCGCGCGCTACAGTTCGCGCGCCCCCATCTCCCTAAACCTCTCACTCCTCCCGCCCTTCAGTTTGCGCTAGTGTTGCCAATTTAGCGACAAACTTTCAAAAAAGCGACTAGCGACAAATCTAGCGACTTTTTTGTGTGTTACTGGCGATTTTTATATACTGTCGTTTGTCCATTACTGTACCGTCCCTACTCTTCTCAACGAGCCTTCCCTGCAGCCTGAGAGCAGAGCACCTCTCAGCGTACCGACGGCAAATGATTTAGAACAGGTGGCAGTTTGAAGGTATTTCCCTTGTACAGTCAACCCGATCTGCTTCTCCTTTATTTTAACAATTTAATTTGACCGTTTATTCTTGTTGCACAATCAGAGATGTTTTAAGGGAGAGTTTCAGAACTTGTCTGAGTATATTACGTCTGAGAGATTACTGCAAATTCCCCCCCCCCAGGTGGTCTCCCGGAATTTACGAACCAAATGTTGGCAGGTATGATATATATATATATATATATATATATATATATATATATATATATATATATATATATATATATATATATATATATATATATATATACATACAGTTGAAGTCAGAATTATTAGCCCCCCTTTTCTTTTTTAAATATTTCCCAAATTATGTTTATCAGGGTAAGGTAATTTTCACAGTATGTCTGATAATATTTTCTCTTCTGGAGAAAGTCTTATTTGTTTTATTTCGACTAGAATGAAAGCAGTTAATAATTTTTTTAACACCATTTTAAGGACAAAATTATTAGATTTTTAAGCTACATTTTTTTCGATAGTCTACAGAACAAACCATCGTTATACAATAACTTGCCTAATTCCCCTAACCTGCCTAGTTAACCTAATTAACATAGTTAAGTTGTTAAATGTCACTTTAAGCTGTAGAGAAGTGTCTTGAAAAATATCTAGTAAAATATTATTTACTGTCATCATGGCAAAGATAAAATAAATCAGTTATTAGAAATGAGTTATTAAAACTATTATGTTTAGAAATGTGTTGAAAAAAATCTTATATGCAGCATGTGCGCAAATATAGACCTTGGTGGAAAAAAAAACAGGAGTACTAATGTTTAAATGTAGTTTAGTATAGTAGATTATAGTAGTATAGTATATTGTATAGTAAATGTAGTTTGCTGATGGTATGTATAGGGTGTTTTCCTGTCACTTAAGTGGTTGTGTATTGGTTTAAGTCAGCTGGTGCAATGGTCCAGGGTATATGGAGGAATTCTAAAGGAAATTTCAATGCCTTTTTAAGACTTTTAAAAGACATTCTCAGAATATTTTAAGACCTCATCACCATTTCAAGTTCTAATCAGTATCAAACCTTTAATTTAAAGGGTCACAAAACCCCTCTGTCTCAGCAGGGTGTTTTCACACCTCTAGTTTGGAAAAAGTCAGGAAAGTGGGAGTGTCCAGCTCGGTTTAGGTGGGAGTGTCGTGGGGAGGGAAAGAGGGAAGATATGTAGAACGCATACAAAAATGCATACAAAAACGCCTACAAACACATTTCTGTTGCGTGTCGCGTGCACTGTAATCTACACATGAGTCCAGCTGCGCTCTCATAGCGGGAATGAAAGCAAAACCTTAGTTGCAGCACATTTATTACCACAACACTGACAACCCGTGTCTCCAAATTCTTGTTCTTCCACTTGTTTTGGCAACACAACGTGGCATCTCTCTGTCGTCTGAACACTGTAACAGGTAAAACAGTCTTCGAAGCTATCATGCATATTAATGAAGTTGCGCCGCATACACAATAGAGCGTGCTGATTGGTTTGAGCCAAGTCTTTTTTTATGAATTAATGCTGCACACTCAGAGACGTCACGATGTACTCACAGGTACAGACATCCAGTCTCCACACTGGATTACACACAAGTATCTCATCGCCGTGACGCAGCTTCAAAAATTTGTTTCAAACCGGAAGAACGAATTTGCTCAAAATAACACAAGTATAGTTTATATAGTTTGTCATGGGGGCCAGTTCATGAAAAGCATCCCAAATGAGGGGCCGGAGTTACAACAAATGTTGTATTTCAAAGCACAACAAAAGCAGTGCATCGCTTAAATAGGCTTCTTCTACATTCAAACACATTCATATGGTATGTTTTGAACTGCATAACAATTATGGATGCAACAATTATAGATTTTGGTTGTACGATTATATAGTCTGAAGAATAATCAGGGTTTCACGGTTATCACGTCTAATGTAAATTTAAGCTGTATATTAGGTAAGTATTTAAATTAACTGTTGTTATCATCTGCGTTCATACATACATAATCAGTTTAATAATTTGTAATAATTTGTCTAACATATCTTTTGTTTACATTGCACTGAAAGGCACGCACAACTCTCACTGCTATGGCGTGAGATGTTTTCTACTCTGTGCATCTGGGAGGCGTGAGCGCATCGTTCCGCTTGCACGCGAATATTGGCATATATTCTAATATTGGAAATAACGAACTTGCGCATGGAAAAGATGCGATATGTGAATGGCCCGCTGCTATAGTTAATCTAGTGTCCGTGCGTATTAGCCTTGGTGTAGCTACAAGCTCGGAACTTTAAACTAGCGCACAGGTGGTATAACTTTGTTTAGTTCCAGCAGTTTCGATCCATGCAACAAAAACGCAGAGAATCCTGTAAGCTTAAGTTTCCAAATGTTTTCGGCTGCTTGCGCCACTCACTCACTTAATGTCAGGTGACTTGCTCTGCGCAGCCTTTAACTGCAGCTCGTGCTGTATTGTACAGACGCACGTGACTTAATAACTATAGCGGCTGTTTTTCAGCTGAACTAAATTTATATTTGATGTCTTGGTCACACTATTTGGAGGGTCGGAACAAATTGCCTCGTGGGCCAAGTTCGACCCACTGGCCGCCAATTAAATAGCCCTGCTTTATGGTTTTGCTGATGTGGAGAGCGTCCCATCACCTTCCCGCCTTTGTCGCAAATTACGTGACATCAACAGGACAGAGAAGCTTGGCCGGACACACCCGGCCTGAACCAATCGAGGAAAATAAATATATTTCTGCTTTTTTGGAGTCAAAAACTTTGGACAACACTTGAACAAAATTTAAGACCTCGTAAAAACGGGATTAAGACTTTTTAATACCTTTTAAGGGCCTTAATTTTCTCAGAATTGATTTATCAACTTTTAATACTTTTTAAGACCCCACGGACACCCTGTGGTCACAGAATGAGTCACTTAATTACAGGATTTCAATAATACTAATTATATGTTTGATAGTACTATTAACAATCATATACAATATATAGTATTATACAGACACTTCAGTGTTTCCCCTACCATTATATAATGCCCCGCCCTCCCAACGGCTTTCCCCGCCCCCCTTGAAGTCAAACGCATAGCCTACAGCAGCCACAACACAGGTAAATGATGTGTGGAGGGAATCAATGTGCTCGCGTCACAATGACAGCAGCTGAAATATATACAGATGCGATGGGACCTCTGTTTAGTTTATTGGCGCGACTCGAGCGAGAGATGCTCTCTTTGATGCAACTGCAGCCATTGTATTTCCACTAGTTTGAGCTGATGTGACGCGTCCGCCCCTAACTAGCATCTCATCCAACCGTTATGACCTCTCCCGGACGCTCCGCGAGTCTCCCGCAAATTTATACCGAGTTAAAATACCCGGAAATCATGTCGATGAGAGTGAAAGAGCAGGAGAACAGATGGAAAGAGGCACAGTGATGGTCTAAGCGTCACATTTCTTCAGTTAAATGAATAGAGCAGTAACGATATCGCGAGTGCAAATCCCTCTATCTCTCTCATTGAGTGATCTGCTGTCAATAGTTGGAGACGAGCAAAATATTTGAATGTTCCTGCATGTATTTAGGCCTTTTACATATATAACAACTGAAAGTTCTGTTTTGACAATATTGCAAGCTCACTAAAAGCTGGCTGGAATTATTAGATAAATAAAACTTTATTTATTTTTTAACATGAATTTTTAATAATAGAAATTCTTGTAATACAGTCATTGCTATAAACAGTAGTTTATAGGTCTATTTTCTTTTAGTAAAGAAGTATTAGATTTATAGGTGTGCATTTTAACTTCTTATGCATCAAATGTGAGCTCCAAACTTGTTCTTGATTGAGACATGTCGAATTCTTCTCTCATCATTTGCAATGTTTCCAAATTGCAAAATTGCATTGTAATTTTTCATAACAATTTTTATATATGTGTTTTATATATGTGTTTTGTGTTTCTGTGGTGGTTCATTCCGCTGGGGCGACCCCTGATAAATAAGGGACTAAGCCAGAGTAAAATTAATGGATGAATTATTTTCTGTAAAGCTGCTTCTGGCCATGACACATTCACACCTAAATGGTTAGAAGAGATGTATTTAAGGGAGTATTTGCAGCATCCTTGATTTCTTCTCTTAGGTAAGGCAAGATCTTCTCTTAAGGTTCATACTTAGAGGAAAAATGTGCTTAATTCATTATAAAGCGTGAAGCATTAGAATCAGTACTCAGTGTCAGCCGATCACCATGACAAGGATTCAGTACTCGTATCGGCTGCAAAACTCCTGATAGGAGCATCACTAGCTTTGACTCAACTTGGCTGTCAGAGTGGCAATACTCTCCCTGGCTGTACAAGACTGATCTTAGTAAGTAAGTCAGTAAATACACCCTTAGGAAAAAGAAGTATACTTAAGTGAAGGTCAAGTATAAAAGTATACTTTTTTAGTAAGTATACTAATATCAATGTACTAGTAGTGTACTTGAAATGTTCTTCCAAAAGTCCATTAAGAAACACTGCAGCAGGACTGGAGTGGGACTCCTTTTCAGCCCTGGAGTTTCAAGCCTTAGACCGGCCCACCTCAGTTCACGACTGACTATATTAAAATAACGTCATTTCCAATTCAGTTTCTAATGACACTATCACGTCTTTTTCAAGGAAACAGCTTCTTTAGAACTTCAAATGTTTTTCATAAATATGAGAACATTAAAAGGTAGCTAAATCTCCAACACTATTCTTTAAAACATCACAATGTCCTTTCTGAATATATATTCTGTGCAAAATTCTTTATAGTTTTCCAGTCCTTTGTAACGGTGGTCACACAAAAAATAAAAATAAAATATGTACACATACATAAGTAACCCAAACAGTATTATATGTCTTAACACTAAAAATGAAAATAAATAAATAAATAAATAGTTACTCAGGTGAGGTTCGAACTCGGGTCAGCGGCGTCGTAACGCAACGTGCTGACCACTGGACCACAATGGCGTTTGGAATAAGTAAGTATTGTACTGTTATCTGCAAGAATCTTTAACCACAGTATTACTTTCGATTGATGGCTTAATCTTTTTCTCCCCTTTTTAGATTTCTGATCAAGTTATGTCAGATTTATTACTGTAGTGAATCATCTGATTTTCATTGAGCAGGTGTATTATTTATTAATATTAATTATTTGAATTCTTATATTCAATAAGGTGCTGCTGTTTGGGGTCGAATGATAGTTACGTCATCATTAACCTGCAGGCTGCATTTTGCTCACGGGGATGCGACAAAATAAATAAAAAGAGCAGAGCTGCTTCAAAATAATAAATAAAAAGAGTGAGGCTATGTTCAAATATATAAATAAATGAAAAAAGTGTAACTGCTGAGAGTGCAAGCAGCTAGGGACACCGGCCCTCGCGGCCAAAAAATGGACCGGCTCACCAGGAATTCTCCCGGTCCTTCCGATTAGCCAATCCGGGCCTGCACTGCAGTGACAAAAGCTGCACACTTTGTGGATAAAAAAAGATATAAAAATAAATGTTAATTTTTAGCTTAATGCTTGTAAATTTCAAATAATTGTTCAGTTTTTTACTGCCGTCATAAAAGAAACAAATTAACACCATGACTCCTTGTATCAGCGTCAGTCTGAACAGCCATGCCACGCCGCACCCCTAATCCCCCTTCAGCAATGTAAATCTAGGGGAAACAGTGCACGTACACCTCATATTCAAAATACAGGCGCTGACTGAAGCAGCTGATAATAATAATAATAATAATAATAATAATAATAATAATAATAATAATAATAATAATAACAACATTTAATAATATTATTATTATTATTATCATCATCTTAGAAAAATTTTTTTATAGTATTTATTACCAATATTACAATTATAATATTAATAATAATAATAATAATAATAATAATAATTATTATTATTATTATTGAATTAAATATTTATGGTGCAAAGGCAAATATAATGATGATCAATAACATTTTTACTTTAGTAAGTAACAACTAAATATACTACTGCAATAATATAGTACTAAATGTAGTATATAAATATAATACTGCATTCTATAAAAATCTATTGAGCTAAAACATCATCTGGTTTTTATATTACACATTTGTAAATACATGACAAATTGGTCCACATACGCATTTTCTAACATCCTTTCATCAGAGATCAAGACCCGCACAGACTCTTGAGTGCCGAATAACAGCATGCAGAGACAAAAGCAAGACCTAAGTAGAAATTCAAAGCCAGAATAGGCTGAAGAGTTGAAAAAAAGCCTTCGTCTGGTGTATAAATAGCACTGCAGGCCTGTTAGTAATGGGTTTATAGATCCATGCTGAAAAAAATACCCCCTCGCTGGGGGATTGTAAATATTGGATTATTGTGGGTTTCACAACCTGAGAGGATCGCGGAGAACTCTACCTGCCGCATTAGACACGGACTGAATCTCTCTCCTGCTTTTGACTACAGCAACTTTTCCTGCATGCTGAAGATGGGTTTCAGAATGGTGTGTTTATGGAGTGGAGCCTTGCTTTAATCCCTGCAGTAATGATCTGATTAAGTGACAGGCCATGAGTATGCGGCAGATGCCTTTTCAAGAGCAGCACAACACAAAACACTTACAAAAAAAACAAACAAACTGTAAATCCTGCTTTATACAACATGGTTATCCATCTTAGTTATCTGACAGCAGTGGTCAACATTCACTTTCTCTTTATGGAAGAGCAAATTGGACGATCACACACCAGAAATAAAGACACACATTCAGCAGGACATGAACTCTTTAGCAGTATATTGTTGCCAGGGTTTTTTTGTACATGGCTGGTCATTGTTGGTGGGTTTTTTTTAATGGCTCATACCACTGAATGGCACTATACGAAGTGGTACAGTACATATTTATTTCCGTTTCCACTATCAAAAGAGTCATACCATTGACTTCAATAGTATTTGTTTTTGCCAAATAGTATTTAGTATTTCTCAGAATAACTTTTTTTGTGTTCAACAGAAAAAAAAGAAACTCATAAACCACCTGAGTGCGGGTAAATAGTCAATAAATAATGGGTGAACTATCCCTTTAAGGACCACTTTTCCTGGATCAGAGCCAGTGCTTAGAGCGTCAAAAGACAAAGAACTGATTTGGAAACAAGACTTTGGCTCCGAACCAAACTGGAGCTGTTCTGATGGAAAAGGGGAATAAGTGGGCATTTGTGAAGGGGATTTAGGGTCTTTGCAAAAAAAAAAAAAAAATAGTTGTATTCCAAATGAAGAAACAAGTGCAACGCAGTGGTTCAGTGGTTAGCACTGTCGTCTCACAGCAAGAAGGTCGCTGGTTCAAGCCCCGGCTGGGTCAAGTTGGCATTTCGGTGTGGAATTTGCATGTTGTCCCTGTGTTTTCCCCGACAGTTCAAAGACATGCACTACAGGTGAATTGAATAAGCTAAATTGGCCATAGTGTATGAGTGTGAATGTATAGTTGTTTCCCAGTACTGGGTTGCGGCTGGAAGGGTATCCGCTGTGTAAAACATATGCTGGATAAGTTGGCGGTTCATTACGCTGTGGCGACCCCTGATAAATAAAGGGACTAAGGGTGTTTTCACACCTGCCTTATTTAGTTGAGTTGAATCGCACTAGAGTTTGATTTCCCTCTTGGTGTGGTTTGTTTGGGCAGGTGTGAATGTAGCAATCGTACTCAAGTGCGCACCAAAAGCGGACCAAAAAGGTGTACCAAGACCTCCTTGAAGAAGTGGTCTCGGTTCGGTTTCAAACGAATCCTGGAGCGGTTCGTTTGTGGTGAGAACACGATCCAAACTAAAACAGACCCAACCACAAAAAGTACTGTGCCTTTTTGGACTAATCCAGCTGCCATAGTCCGATGCGCTGTCTCATCTTATGGGGTGTGGAGGAAAAATATTTGCTGACAGCGCTTTACCATCACTTTTAAACAAAGTCAGAATTATTAGCCCCCTTTTGAATTTTTTTTTCTTTTTTAAATATTTCCCAAATTATGTTTAACAGAGCAGGGAAATTTTCCACAGTATGTCTGATAATATTTTTTCTTCTGAAGAATGTCTTATTTGTTTTATTTCGGCTAGAATAAAAGCAATTTTTAATTTTTAAAATGCCATTTTAAAGACAAAATTATAAGTCCCTTTAAGCTAATTTTTTTTTCGATAGTCTACTAAACAAACCATCATTATACAATAACTTGCCTAATTCCCCTAACCTGCCTAGTTAACCTAATTAACCTAGTTAAGCCTTTAAATGTCACTTTAAGCTGTATAGAAGTGTTTTAAAAAATATCTAGTAAAATATTATTTACTGTCATCATGACATCAAAGATAAAATAAATCAGTTATTAGAGATGAGTTATTAAAACTAATATGTTTAGAAATGTGTTGAGAAAATCTTCTCTCTGTTAAACAGAAATTGGGGAAAAAATAAACAGGGGAGCTAATAATTCAGGGGGGGGCTAATAATTCTGACTTCAACTGTATACAAACTATATAGTCTACCATGACCAAGGATACAATCAGTCAGCGCAGTCGTCCCTCCATACTAAAAAGCGACATTTTGTGTCTGCCGGTTTGTTTACTTGCTGGAGTTCCATTGGCTTTTTCATGCTTGTTAATTCTGACCAATCGAAAAGCAGTTTAGAAAATACGTTTAATAACATCCAGAGGTGTAAAGAGTACCTGAAAACCATACTTGAGTAAAAGTACAGATACCTTACTGTAAAAATTACTCCATTACAAGTTACAAGTCACTAATTCCAATAAGACTTGAGTAAAAGTATTAAAGTATCCGATTTTAAAAGAACTTAAGTATTTTACTCATACTGGATGTAGGCTCAAAGAACACCAAGAAAGATTTTATTTTCCTAATATACAAATTAAATTTAACACCTCAATGCTTCAAAACGGCAGAACAAAATATATTTAAAAAAAAAATAGAACAAAAAGTCTCAGTCAAACTCAAATATTCAAAAAAGGCACAAACAATTTTTCAAAAAAATAAAATAAATAAAATAAAAAGTAGTAAAACGTAGTAAAAAAAAATTCTGATTCACTTCTCAGTCTCAGATGGGGGCAATATTTTTATTTTGAGTAGTTTTTCAATTGATTAGGATGTTTTCTCTGTATTAAAATTAAACAAAGAGAAGCAGTGTTATTTTTCAACTTAGTAAACTAGCAATGTCATGTCGCAGTGGTTTTTGCCATATCAGTAACTGTATTAACTTTTGGTAACATTATGCTTACAATACCATTGTAAAGTCAGACATAATTTTACTAAATTCACATTAAAATAACATTAAATAGACTCTTACCCAGGGTTTAATTTGTGCCGGAACACCTTGGATCCGGATACGGCACCTCATTTTACCAATCCCCCGTCCACTGTTCACTTTCAGCAGTTTTTTCCGCGATACCCCTCCGCCATCCACTGCACCAACACCTCCCACCCCCCGCTCCCCACTTTCGTGCGCGACGTTCACATGATTTAGCTCATAAATATGAGGCGATATCGCCACGTTCGCCCAACAAATTATCCGGGGTAGATAAAGATGCCGACTTGTCGCGCACAATCACAATGTAATGAGTAACGGTAAGCATCCGTTCAAATGTAGTGGAGTAAAAAGTACATATATTCAATCTAAAATGTAGTCAAGTAGAGAGTAAAAGTTGCTTATATTTTTGATACTCAGTACAAGTACAAAGTAGCCAAAAAAATACTTAAGTAAAGTAACGAAGTCCATTTACTCAAGTACTTTACACCACTGATAACATCTGGCCAATAAGTAATGTGGATTTTGTCACATGTCTGCATTTTGGTTCTTTTCAACTAGTTCGGACGAAAGCAATCAGTGTGGTGTGAAAAGATGGCAGAAAAATGCTACAATGTATCATTTGTTGCCCTTGGTCCGGACCTAATGAAGCGAACCACAGATGTGAAAGCACACTAAACCGAAAAAAATAAAGAAACAAAAACATCCCTCTGTCTTCCTAGCAAAAAAGTCACTTTAGCAACCACAAACAAAACTTTAGCATTATGTTGGCAATTTCATTCGAGCACCACTGACGTATCCTTCAGAAAAGCCTCAGCTTCGTTTTTATTCCTCCTTGGTCTTTAAGCAACTTTGAATTTATGTTAAACAAATGGGAAAATCCATACGCTGTTATTTACACTGTATATCTTCATTTTCCACCCTTAACCATGAAGTAGACTCTATATTCAGAATGTATTACAGGAGAAACACGATCAACGACAGGCACAGTAAACACACCCTGGAGCGAGAGGAACTGCAACGAGTGCAATAATTATATAAAACCACAGAGAGAAACAGATATTTAAACAGGTTTGTTTTCCCTGGGATGGCAATTACCGCAGAATAATGATAACCAGGGCTTGCTCATAAAGCCAGGGATTAGAAAAGGGCAAGGGATTGTTTCCATTGGAATAAACATTGTACTTAATATTACTTAATGCAGCAGAGAAAATGCTATTTGAGGATGTCAAGCGTATCCACGCGCTGGAGTGAGAAAGAAAACCTGTTGAAATATGTTACAAATTGCTGAATCATACTGTGATAAATGACTTCATGAGAGAGGAGATTCAGGTCAAAACTACACTGCTGGTCAAAAGTTTAGAATAATTATTTTAAAAAAATATTAAGTATCTACTATTAACAAAGATGGCATTTATGTGATCAAAAATACAGTAAAACAAGAAATACTGTGATATTTGACTGTTTTATTAGTGTAATATATTATCTCTTCATGTGATTCAAAGCTGAATTTTCAGCATCATTAATTTAGTCTTCAGTCTAATGTGCTGATTTTCTGCTCAAGAAACATTCATTATTATAATACAGTAAATGATGAAACAGCTTTTAATTTAAATTAATAATTCGAAAAACTTATTTTTTTATGGTGTAATAGATGCCTTAACTGTCACTTCTGATCAATTGAATGCACTGTTGCTATTTTTATTTAATTACATTTTATTTAACTTGCTGTAAAATGTTAGATTAAGTTATTTATAATACCTTTTTAGGTTATTAGGTTAACCCACCAAAATATTAAGTAAAATTACAGTTTCATTAATAATAATCACAAATGTTTTCCTTTGTTTGTTTGTTTTAAGCAGAAAATTATCCATTTGCATTTTAATTTACATTACAAATAATTTTACAACAGAAAAACACTATTTTGTAACAATATTCCCTGTAAATGTTACTGCTTTATCTTAGTTTAACTAAATAACGTCATCTCGGATTTATTTATTTATTTATGTTTTAATGTCATATCAGCAGCACTGGCTGTACAATCTAGGGACAGTATAAACACAACTGTAAAACATCTCAATTAGTAAGTAACATTACAGTTTTATTTAATCATAAATGTTTTTTTGTTTGCTTGTTTTTAGCAAAAAATATATATATTTGCATTTTAAATTTCATTTGCATTTTAAAAATCATTTTAATAATAATTATACCTTTTATTTTTAGGCGCCTTTCAAAGCACTCAAGGACACCTTACAGCAGATCACAAGCACATCATAAAAATACAAGCAGGTAACTATCCTAGCCGCTGAATTCTGAATTAACTGTAGTCTATGAAGGTGTTTATCAGGGATGCCAGATAGGAGCGAGTTACAGTAATCAATCCATGATGTAACCAAAGCATGAACAAGCACTTCAGTACTTTGTTGAGATAGTGAAGTGTGAAGTCTTGCAATGTTACGCAAATGAAAAAAGGCAGAACGTGAGATATTACTAATATGAGAACCAAACGAGAGCATGCCATCCAGTATAACCCCAAGACTTTTCCCGTGGGTTGAGAAATTGACTGGGGAGTTATCAATAAACAGGGTACAAGATTGAGCTTTGGATAAAACAGATTTTGTAATAATATTCTTTGTTAAATTTACTGTTTTATCTTATTTTAACCAAATAATGCCATCTTGAATTTATTCATTCATTCATTCATTCATTCATTCATTCATTCATTTATTTATTTATTTATGTATTAATGAATTATTTAATGAATTATTTAATTTATTTATTTATTTATTTATTTATGTTTTAATGTCATATCAGCAGCCTTGGGTATACAATCTACACGCAAAAATGGCTGGTTATTTCAACCCAATTCTGTGTGTAATATAGTATAACCCAACTGCTGGGTTAATTTTTTTAATTAAATAATAGGACCAAATTTAACCCAATGTTTGGGTCTGTCCATGTTTTAGCCAATTTGGGTTTAAATAACCCAGCATTTATTATAGTGTAGGTATAGTATAAACACAAATGTAAAACATCTAAGTCATTAAGTAACACTACAGTTTTTTCCAATCATAAATGTTTTCTTTTGTTTGTTTGTTTTAATCAGCAAATCATACAATTTGTATTTTAAATTAAATTATAAAACACATTACAACAGAAAAAAAGCTATTTTGTAATAATATTCTTTTTCAGTTTTACCGCTTTATCTTATTTTAACCAAATAATGCTATCTTGGATTTATTTATTTGTTTATGTTTTAATGTCATATCAGCAGCAATAGCTATACGATCCAGGTACAGTATACAGTTCAAGTTCAAGTTCAATTTATTTATATAGCACGTTTCCAACTGCCACAAGGCTGCACAAAGTGCTTTACAGAGAGAGAGAGAAAATAAAAATAAAAAAATAAAAATAAATAAAATAAAATAAGATAAATAAACAAACGCAATGTAATGTAAATAACCACAAATGTAAAACATCTCAATTATTAAGTATCATTGCAGTTTTATTCAATCATAAATGTTTTCTTTTGTGTGCTTCATTTTAGCAGCAAATGATACATTTGTATTTTAAATTACATTATAAAAAATCTTACAACAGAAAAAAACTGTTCTTTTGTAATAATATTCTTTTCTAAATTTACTGTTTTATCTTATTTTTGCCTTCTTATGTTGTTTTCTATTATTCCATAGGCTCCCATTATAATGTGATCCAGGCTCTGATTGGCTGCTGGTCGCGAAGACCTATAAAAGGGAACTTCCGGCAGGGTTCGGGGAGCTCATTTGTGGTGCGACGGTTGCTGGGAGTGGAGAGCTCCTGGATTTCCCTACCCCTCCGGCCGACTACCAATCTTTAGTCTTATACAACTGTTCATGTACGCTTGCAACTTTTTGAGAGTTTGAGTTTGTAGTTGTTTTGATTACTTTTGACTTTGTTTATGTTTAGGCAGTGGCGGTTCTAGACCAAAGTAACTAGGGGGGCCGGGCAGGGGCCAAACTACTTAAACAATTATTTGAAGTCATTTTTTTATGCATCACTCTACAGTCTTCATAAACATTCATTCATTCATTTTCTTTTCGGCTTAGTCCCTTTATTAATCTGGGGTCGCCACAGGGGAATGAACCACCAACTTATCCAGCATATGTTTCACACAGCGGATGCCCTTCCAGCTGCAACCCATCACTGGGAAACACCCATACGCTCATACACCACGGACAATTTAGTTTACCCAATTCACCTGTACCATATGTTTTTGGACTTGTGGGGGAAACTGAAGCACCCGGAGGAAACCCACACCAACACGGGGAGAACATGCAAACTCCACACAGAAATACCAACTGACCCAGCTGGGGCTCAAACCAGCGAGCTTCTTGCTGTGAGGCGATTGTGCTACCCGCTGCGCCACCGTGCTGCCCTGTCTTCATAAATAAGCTAATTAAATAACTTAAACTCAAAATAAATTTCCATGATCATTTATTTGACAAGTAACTTTGTATTGTAGGATAACACATTTAACATTCAAGTACATCAAGGCCCATTTTTACACCTGTAAACTTTAACAGATGCAGTTGAAGTCCATTTTTTTACCCTCCCATTAATTTAAAATGATGTTTCCCAAGTGATCTAAATCAAACCAAGGAGACTTTCACAGTAGTTCCTATAAAACACAAATAATTCTTCTGGACCCAGCCAGGGCTTGAACCAGCAACCTTCTTGCTGTGAGATGATAGTGCTATCCACTGAGCCACCTTGTCGCCACTACTACTTATCACAAAAATGTAAAACGTCAAAATTATTGAGGCCTCCAGACAGTGTAGTTCCAGCATGCACCAGCAGGGGGTCTAACTGAACCGCTCTCACCTAAACCTGACCTTATGAAGAAAAGACAAGAGCCAAATCAAGCGTCCTGGGTCTCCGTAATTACTTCCACACCTCCCGCCTGTCCGGCATCACCTGTCTTTCCTGTTGTTAATTGCTATTTCCTCGCAGCAAGGACATGGCGCCCCGAACCCGGCCCTGAAAGAGTGTTTAGCTGACTCTGAATGTCAGCGGCCATATGAAAAAGCTGTTATTACAAGACACTTGTGGGACCGAGACATTCATTCAGAGGCCACATGACTGACCTTTACACACACTGTAACACTGTTTGATGAGATCAAAAAGAGCGTGTGATCATTAATATCTAAGGAATGGCTTCTGCCGGCAGCCCAATGCTCTACTGTAGTTTTTACGAGCTGCTGTGCTGCTCTTTAATGGCCCTTCATGTCACGCTGAGAATCTGAATACTTTGATGCTGGAGCTCAGATTCTCTCGCTGCTTTCCGCTGTGATTTAATGTGCTGTGCTAAATTTTTATAGATTGTGTTTTTAAAAATTGGTGGAATTTAGATTTAGTCGTCGCAGTGTGGTTATTAATGAACAAAGATGTCGTGATTAATATTCTAATGATTCATATTTTTAAAGAGAATGATTAATATACCCTCGTGTCTTTTCTTTTTTTGTGTTAAACTGAATGAAAGTCAAACAGGCCAGATTAAAGCCTATGTAACCCCACCGGTCCTACACCACCCAACTGGGGAGCTGGGATCAAACCAACGACTTTCTGCATGGGAGTCAGTTGCTCTACCAAGGAGGCTAAAGACCATGGCCTCTAGCGTCTGTCGCTAGAGCACCTTTAGAGGTCAGAGAAGTGAGGATTACCTGCATAGCACTTCACTAGCTGGCCTAAGTTACACTCACCCCCCTAAACCCCATCCTTGTCACGGCACCAATGTAACCCCACTGGTCCTACATCACCCAACCCGCTCTGAGCTGGGATCAAACTTTCTGGCGACTTTCTGCATGGAAGTCGATTGCTCTACCAATAAGGCCAAAGAAGTCAGAGAAGTGAGGATTACCTGCACAGCACTTCACTAGCTGGCCTCTGTTACACTCACCCCCCTAAACCCCATCCTTGTCACGGCACCAATGTAACCCCACTGGTCCTACATCACCCAACCCGCTCTGAGGTGGGATCGAACTTTCCGGCGACTTTCTGCATGGGAGTCGGTTGCTCTACCAATGAGGCTAAAGACCATGGCCTCCAGTGTCTGTCGCTAGAGCACCTTTAGAGGTCAGAGAAGTGAGGATTACCTGCACAGCACTTCACTAGCTGGCCTCTGTTACACTCACCCCCCTAAACCCCATCCGGGTCACGGCACCAATGTTACCCCACTGGTCCTACACCACCCAACCCGCACTGAGCTGGGATCGAACTTTTGGTTGGTTGCTCTACCAATGAGGCTAAAGACCATGGCCTCTAGCAGCTTTCGCTAGAGCACCTTTTAGAGGTTTACCTGCACAGCACTCTACTACACCTACATTAAATAAAAAACACTACATTTGATTGTCAGTGCACCTTTAAAGTGCTTAATCGTGTTCTTTACACACACAATGAGGACATTTACAGCACTGACAACTGCATTTAACAACCAAATTACATTATTACAGGTAATAATAGAAGTAATAACCATATTTACAACAATTATTTGCAGTGAATATAGTACAGAACTGGGTGGTGCGGTGGCAAAGTGGTTAGCATTGTCGCCTCACAGCAAGAAGGTCAATGGTTCAAGTCCCAGCTGGGCCAGTTGGCATTTCTGTGTGGAGTTTGCATGTTGGCATGGGTTTACTCCGGGTGCTCCGTTTTCCCCCACAGTCCTAAAGCATGCGCTATAGGTGAATTGGGTAAACAAAATTGATTGTAGTGTATGAGTGTGTGTGTGTGTGTGTGTGTGTGTGTGAATGTGAGAGTGTATGGGTGTTTTTCAGTACTGGGTTGCAGCTGGAAGGGCATCCAATGCATAAAACATATGCTGGAATAGTTGGCGGTTCATTCTGCTGTGGCGACCCCAATCAGGGACTAAACACAGAACTAAACTGTTAGTTGTTGATGGTAACATGTTAAGTGAATATCAGTTTACTCAAAGTCAATCAGTCATAAATTCATGAATGAAAATAAATGTATATTTGTATAAATGTCTTGTTCAACCTGCTTTATCATTTTAATATTCTTGGTGTAAGCAACACTGAACTCCATTCACTTTCATTGTATAGACTAAAAAATAAAATAATAAAGGTTTCACAGAAATAAATAAAATATATACTGGTGTCATTCCCAGCCTGTATGACTGTGCAAATGTTGAAGTTATTCTAAGAGGAAATCACACTGGACCCCATTCACTTCCATTGTACAGTATGGACAGCACTAACATAGATTGGTACATTGGACTTTCCATAGACATAATGATTGTTATACTGCTGCATATTCCATCCCATATCCCTTAACTCAACCCTCACAGAAAACATTCTGCATTTTTACACTTTTTAAATACTTAATTCTGTGTGATTTATGAGCAGTTTTCCTCATGGGGACCAAAAAAGGTCCCCACAAGGTCAAAATTTACTGATTTTGCTATATTTGTGGGGACGTTATGTGAGAAATACAAGGTATACACACACACCCACACTGTGGGCATTAAGGACACACAAACACAAAATTTATTTTGAAAAGAAATTGGGGTGCAGTTAACAGTAACTCTACCAACTTTCACTGTATGAAAAAAACATTTTGTCAGTTGGTCAATATTAATATTCATCCATTCATTCATTTTCTTTTCGGCGTAGTCCCTTTATTAATCCTGGGTCGCCACAGCGGAATGAACCGCCAACTTATCCAGGACATGTTTTACGCAGCGGATGCCCTTCCAGCCGCAACCCATCTCTGGGAAACATCCATACACACTCATTCACACTCATACACTATGGACAATTTAGCCTACCCAATTCACCTGTACCACATGTCTTTGGACTGTGGGGGAAACCGGAGCACCCGAGAAAACCCACGCAGGGAGAACATGCAAACTCCACACAGAAACGCCAACTGACCCAGCTGAGGCTCGAACCAGCGACCTTCTTGCTGTGAGGCGACAGCACTACCTACTGCGCCACCGTGTTGCCTGCTTTTAAAACTAGTTAGCAGATTACAATTCCTGATAAAAAACTACTTAATTTCAGTCATTTTAGTATATGTAATTTATTACTTTACACCACTGCTATACAACAAACTAAGTATTCAGCAAAATCAAAATCTATTCAGCAACTAGGCCAGTACCGTTCTCTACAGAATACGTTTTTCATTCTTAAATCTGCTGTCAAGTGAGATGCTACTGTACTACTAGCCTCTAAACAGAAAATGACCTTATTAACCGAACATTTCTTGTGGAGAATCATTGAGGCATCTATTACACGCTGTGTAAGGGGACACAGCACTAACCGTAGAACACTTAGTGGTTCCTTCTTCCCAGAACACACACAAATATTACTGTCTATTTTCCCCTCGCCACATATTCAGATGTTAATCGTCCCTGCTGAAAGATTCTCCCAATGCTACAAAACTCTATCTTTTAAAGACAACTACTTCTTGCTTAGATGTTCTCAGTGAAGCAGCATGTGAGATTGATAAAAATTTGAATCCTGCAGAGTTTCCCTTCAAAATAAAATAAAAAACTCGGTCTTATACTTACCATGTTGTTTCAAATCAATGTGGGGTTTTTTTTTAAATACAAGTAACATGAGAAGAGAAACCTTATCATTTTAACAAGAAATGGGATAGTTTACTTTAAAAAAGAAAAACCGGAGACTGTTGGATTTTTTTTTTTTTGTTCTGCTGAACACAAAAGGTTTTTTGCAGAATATTGGAAACCTGTAACCATTGACATCCATACAAAAACAAATACTATGGAAGTCACTGGTTACAGGTTTTCATCATTTCTCAATATACAGTATCTTCCTTTGTCAGATTAAAAAACAAGTCAAGAGGGAGTTAATAATGGTAGGTTTTTCATTTTTGGGTGAACTATCCCTTTAAACTCCAAAAAGGAACAAAAAAGCACAAAGGTCTCATAAAAGCAGTTAATTTATGTGTCATAATTCATGTTACTGAAGTTAAACTGTATGATGTTTATTCGGAAACTTGCTTTTTCTGTATTTTTGCAGATACAGCTATGGTGAGCATTAAAGACATTAAAATTGTAAGGAAAACTTAAGGCACTGTGTATGGTTAGTGGTTATGCATAGTGTGCATAGTGTTTTCACTGCCCACAGTTTGGTTGCTGTGAAATAGTTTTATGTGACTAATGCTAATTCATTTGCTTGCACCTTCAAAATATGTTTTTTTAAGAATCCAGGAAATGCAATAAACATTGTCATCCATTTTTTCCTCCTATGTCAATGGCCAGGGGCGGACTGGCCATCTACCAGACCAGTTAGTTTCCTGCTGGGCCAACGTATTTTTTTTGGGCCAGGCTGATAATCTTCTTATGATCTGATTAGCCCATAAATTGCTTAGTAGGCTATCGTTTTCTTTCTGCCTAATTAATTGATGCTGTGATCTGTGATGCTCTAAAACAGGGATTCTCAACCGGTGGGCTGCGGCCCACTATGGGCCTCAGCGATCCTGCAGGTGGGCCGTAAGATAAAATTAACTCTCGATATTATACTATAATTTTTAGTTTCATTAATAATATGACATATTAAAATGATCGAAGTAACGTACTTTCTCCTGTTCTCTGATTGATTACTTCAAACTCTGCACAAAAACAGCCTCATGATCGCGTCTGCAACTAGTACACATCAGTCTGCTGATTCACAAACTGCATAAAGTGAAAGTCTCTCTTTGTGTATTTTTTTGTGAACTATTTAATATATCAGCATAGTTGTACAAATTAATGTCCTGTAAGAGTTTTATAATGGAAGTACGCCCATACAGGAGGATCTAGCGAGGCTTAATGGTGTTTCTGCCATAGAATGTAAAATAAACTTACATATGAGCTTCAGATGTGCTGGTGGAGCTGTTCACTGTTCCTGTCAGTGATATCCCAATAACATCCAGCAGCAAACTCAACCGCCATCAGATCGACGCGTATCAACAGATTTTTTACTGTATTTTACATGTGTCTGTATATTTTTGAATAGTAGATATTTAATAGTAGATATTCAGTCAGTCCAGAGAACCCGTGGTTCTCTTAGAATCGGTGTATGTTTTAAAAAAAGATACATAAAATTATATATATATATAGTTTTAATATATAATTTATAATATATGGTTTGCTTTATATATAATTAAATTGAAATAAAATTATATATATTTTTTTATAAAATGCTGATAATATAAATAAATGAATAAATGAGCATTTCATACAAACATTTTAGAGAAAATCTCAGACAGGTGGGCCTTTAAAAATTGATTATCGAAAGAAGTGGGCCCCGAAGTGAAAAAGGTTGAGAACCCCTGCTCTAAAAGTAAGATGGTTTTTATTGGACAGACGGGCCCATGTGACATAATCTACAGCCCATTGGTCCTTTTTTTTGTTGACATTAGGCTGAGCCAATCACAAACTCCCATTTTGGGCTCTGTGTGAGCATGGAACGTCAGTGTGCATTTGTCAAAATAGTCGAGAGTCGCGCCTGTTTCACAGGGGTACGCGGGAGCATTGAGCAGCATGTACGAAGAGCAAAAGCAGCTCGCAGGCGTTTGCCTTTCATACCGGCAGCATGCAGCGGATCGGCAGCTGTTGCGCATCAATCTATCTCTGTCTACTCTATCTAGTTACCCATCTATCAATATAAATACACTTTTTGTTTTAACTTTTCATCTGCACCAAGGCCTGCGGCAACTTCCTCCCATGCTGTTTCCTTAACCTGCAACTCTTTATTTTTCTAAGTATATAGATCCTAAAGAACTGTATGCATCTCAAGCTCTATGAGGAGTGGCATTCGTGTATTTTCAGGTGTACTCGGTCAGTTACAATTGCCTGTGATATCATTTTGTTTTTGATGGTCAGCAGGATGTAGGCCTAGATATAATAATATTTATACAATATAGTTATAATGATATTTATTCATGCTCAAACTAGTGTGCAACTTAAGCAAACCTAATACTATTTTTTTTTTTATTTGGATTTGTAGTTCGGACCCAAATAAATATTTGTTGCATTTTTAATAGTTTAAGTTCATTTGATCGACTATATAAAATCTTTAAGCTATGTTTTGATGTTTCACTGTTGAGTTAAACGTTTTAGTTTTTTACGGATCTCTGATACATTGCTTTTATTATTTAACTTTATTTTGTTAATCAACATTAACTGTGTGCGTCAGCAGGCATTGTTTGTTATATTCATTATTTAATATAAGCTCCCTCAAAGCACACAGGCACACACAAGATGGACTTCCAGTGTGGATTATAATTTTAATATAATAATATATTTTAATTTGTCAAGTCTCATTGTTTTCTATATATGGCTTTTGTGCTTTCATAGAATAGAAGTTGGTAAACATATTTAAGGGCGCGCACAGATGGGTAGCTTTTTGATTGTATATGTATGTAGTAGGCCGCTCTGGCCCAAATTGCCAGGGCTGATTTTTTGTCCCACTCCAGCCCTGTCAATGGCAACTGGATTCCATAATGATTTAAAAACATATTCTTTTGTGTTCAAAAGTGCAAAAAAATTATGAATTCATGAACAATAAATGTATGAATGAGTCAATAAATCATTGACTGGTGCATTGAGTTAAAAAACTGTAATCATTTAGCAACAAAACACTGTTATGCTGTAAGACAGGGCTATTCAATTAGTTTGTCACAGGGGCCAGTTCATGAAAAGCATCCCAAACGAAGGGCCGGAGAGACATGACTTGCAATATAAATGATGACACAACTGCATATAAGAGCCCATATGTTGTATTTTTGCTCCTTAAGACACCCACGTTGTATTTGTCTACATTAAAATGTTAATATATTGTATTTTGAAACTATATAATATCACTGCATTGTACAATCAGTGTTTTTTAACAAACATTCAAATGTTGTATTTCACAGCACAACAAAATCAGTGTATTGCTTAAGTAGGCTTCTTCTACATTCAGATACGTTCATATGTTATTTTTTGAACTGCATAACAATTATGCATGCAACAATTGTAGATTTTGGTTGTACGATTATATAGTGTGAAGAATAATCAGTGTTTCACAGTTATCACGTCTAATGTAAATTTAAGCTTTATAATTGCTAGATTTAGATCTGGACATCCCTAACTAATATTAAAAAACCTTTAAAAGGCATTTTCATTAGTAATAGTTTTTATGCTGTAGGTTTTTCTGTGCTTATAGGGCTACACAATTTAATTATGTGTGTGTTTATAGAGAGGAACGGGAGAAAATAATATAATAATAATTGTTATGAAGGTCAGCGCCAATATTTAGATAAACTGTTGTTATCATCTGCGTTCATACATACATAATCATTTTAATAATAGTTCGTCTAACATGTCTTTTGTTTACATTGCACTGAAAGCTAAGCACAACTCTCACCGCTACAGCATGAGATGTTTTCTACTGCGTGCGCCCAGACAGCCGCGAGCGCGTTGCTCTGCTTGCGCCCGCATATTGGCTTATATTCTTACGACATAACAAACTTGTGCGCGGGAAAGACGCGATATGGGAACGGCCCGCGGCTATAGTTATTACAGTGTGTGTGCGTATTAGCTTCGGTGGACAAGCTCGAAGCTTTAAACTAGCGCACAGTTGGCAACTTGACGTAACTTTGTTCAGCAGTTTCGTTTCGTGCGGCAGAACAGAAATGCGGCTTAGAGAAGCCTTTACGATTAATTAACCGTGACGAATTAAAGCGAAGTTAATAGTGAAATCGGTTAATCGTTGCATCCCTAATAACGATATCAATGCATTGTACAAAAGACCTTTTCTACAAACATATTCAAATGTATTCGTCTGCTCTCACCACTCGCCACTGTCAGGTGACTCACGCTCTGCGCAGCTCATGCTGTATTGAACAGACGCACGTCACTTCATAACTATAGCGGCCGTTTTTTGACTGAACTAAATTTATTCTTGATGTCTTGGTCACACTGTTTGGAGGGCCGGAACAAAGTGCCTCGGGGGCCGGGTTCGGCCCGCAGGCCACCAATTGAATAGCCCTGCTGTAAGAGATGCACAAAACGTTCAATCTAATACACGATTTGTTACTTTACAGTAGTATGTTTGTAATTTGAGATTGTGTGTGCTGCTTTGCTCAAAAGGTAACATTTTTCCACAAGAGTCTCTCACACAATATAGATAGACTCAGTAAGCTTTAAATGAAGAAAGAATGAGGAAATATTCTGACTAGAATTTCTGTACTTTTTTTGGCTCATCAAAAAAAAAAAGGGCCATCAATTTTGGCCCATCAAAAAATACACTGAAATGAGCTTACATACAGTATGCACAATGCAACTTTAAAAAGACTGTGTCTTACTGTGTTTTTGGCCTATTTGGAGCGTGACAGCCTAAACCAAGGGTCTCAAACTCAAATTGGAGGAGGGGGGGGGGGGGGGTGGCATATGAGTGACTGACAATTCATAGGAGGGCCGTTTTAACATTCAAGCATAAGAAAAAAGTGAAAACCTGATGTAATTGATGCACTCAGACATTCTTCCCCAGAGTATATGTAGGCAAAGCTCTTTTTTTTTGTTTCTTGTTGTACACATTCAAGGGGTAGTTTAAATTGCTATGAAAATACCACAATTTATTAATAGGCATAATAATAATTAATAATATTCTGCCCCAATCAATTGTTGCTTTAATTCAGCCAGCAGTCAAATTTTACTAATGAACATTTTTTTTATAGAAGTCTTAATACGCATATGTGGAAAATCTATTAAATGAGGCCATTTGAATCGAATATTATCAAAATGATCATATTTACAACACCAGCATAACGTGTAAGCCATGCAGTGTTTGTACAACAAAATATAGGAGGTATATAACTCATTATAATCAAATGAACCTTGAATATTTACAAAAATAGAGCTTTAGTAAAAATAGAGCACTTACAGACATATATTTCTGCCCCAGAAATAATCTGCATGCGCGTTACTCTCGACCGCACGCTTATAGAAACCGAAAGTAACCCGAACATATAGTGCAGTACTTTTAATGTCCAATAGGTGTGGGGGTCAAACCACAAGCATATATGTGACTGCACAACAATTATAGTGATTCAAAAATATGTTTTGGGGGGCCGAATCTCGTTATATTTTTGACATCAGTTGTGGGCCAGAGGGAGAAGGAGGGGGGCCGCAAATGGCCCGCAGGCCGGCAGTTTGAGACCCCTGGCCTAAACACTTCTGTCCTGAAACACACTTCAGAATTCCATTTCTGACAGAAAAAAAGCACAAACAGGCAGATACAACAATTTATAAATTTATAATGTTTGTTTGTTCCTTCTCTAATGATGTCAGTTTGATGGCTAAGGTAAAATATGTTTAGCCACGCCCCTCCAACTGTTTTACTGAGAGTGAAAAACGAGAGGAGGAGCTCAAAAATAAACCTCACCCCCTACTCAATATTCTTTTGAGTTGGAAATACATCATATCAAAATAAAAGCCTCAGCAACTTCCGGTTCATGGTTCACCCACATTGTGTGCAAAACAGAACTTGATTGAAATAAAATAAGTATTAATCTCACATGAAATCCTCCTTCTTCTTTGTACTGTAGGAAGGCATTGGTGGTTCCCTTCTTGGCCAAGCGAATTCTGGCAAGTCGAACTTTCTGTAAAACAAAAGAGAATTATCTGAATCGATCATGTCAGCACTTGTTTCACATACAACTACAACAACTCGGAGCAGTAATGATGCCAATGAGGCTGTTTAGTTACATCGTGAGGTAGTTTCATGCTGTTTTGGATCTTTTGGCTACTTTTTGCAAAACCAGATTTAAACATATTCATTACATGATAACCGTAGGTCTGTGTACTCTATCAAAACACAAACAACCATGATTTATATATGAGTTTACATGTACAGTATTAGCTATTGTATGAGTTTGTACATGAGTTTATACTGCACAATTTTCACTTGCCAACAGCTTCTTCTTTTTTTTAAATTGCCAACAAATGCTTGAAATCCTGAAAAGGTGTATTGGTGCTCTTTCACACAAATGACAGTGGATGATCAAAGTGTGGATGATCAAAGACACAATTCGAGAGAATTTCCAATGTGTCGCTGACACTCGTGAAATATTTGGCAAGCTAAATAACTGGACCTGTCGATTACCTGTAGGATTACCCATGTCTTTTTGATGTTTTGTCTGAAATGCATCACAACAAGGTCCTATTTCAAGTCTCGTGCAAGAACGTGTGTGCCCTTGCGTTATTTCCATTAGGCCAGCATGGAGACTGTGCCCCCAGAATAATTACTCCATAATTCCATACATTTTCAAGCCCATCATTGTTTATTTATGTATGTATTTATATACAGGGAGTGCAGAATTATTAGGCAAGTTGTATTTTTGAGGATTCATTTTATTATTGAACAACAACCATGAGCCCCCACATCCTCCACTCGTTCTATACCTGCACTGTGGAGAGCATCCTCACTGGCTGCATCACCACCTGGTACGGAAGCAGCACCAGCAGCAATCGCAAAGGTCTACATAGGATCGTGCGTACTGCTGGACGCGTAGTAGGAGGTGAGCTTCCCTCCCTCCAGGACATCTATACCAGGAGGTGCATGAGGAAAGCCAAGAGAATCATCAGCGACTCCAGCCACCCAAGCCATAGACTTTTCTCTCTGCTACCCTCAGGCAGACGGTTCCGCAGCATCCGGTCACGCACCAGGCGACTGAAGGAAAGTTTCTTCCCTCAGACTATCAGGCTGATGAACACTTAACACACCCCACACAAACTCTTCCATACCCCGCACTGCACACCGTCAAGATGTAGCATGCACTGCACTTTAACAAATCCATACTTAAAACAATACTGCCTACGTATCGCTGTCAACATTGCCAATTTTACATTGTCTTGTTTTTTGTGAGTATGTTGTTGTATACTGCACTGTCTGTATTTTGCACTGTCTGTATTTTGCACTGTCTGTATTCTGCACTGTCTGTATTTCGCACTGTCGTTGTATTTGCACTGTCTGTATTTCGCACTGTCGTTGTATTTACACTGTCTGTATTTTGCACTGTCTGGAGCCAGCACCTAAGCTTTTCCCTCATCATAGCACACGTGCTGCTGATGATGTGACAATAAAAGTGATTTGATTTGATTTGATGTTCTCAATAAACCAAAAAAACTCATTGATATCAAAGCTGGATATTTTTGGAAGTAGTTTTTAGTTTGTTTTTAGTTTGAGCTATTTTAGGAGGATATCTGTGTGTGCAGGTGACTATTACTGTGCATAATTATTAGGCAACTTAACAAAAAACAAATATATACCCATTTCAATTATTTATTTTCACCAGTGAAACCAATACAACATCTCAACATTCCCAAATATACATTTCTGACATTTCAAAAACAAAACAAAAACAAATCAGTGATCAATATAGCCACCTTTCTTTGCAAGGACACTCAAAAGCCTGCCATCCATGGATTCTGTCAGTGTTTTGATCTGTTCACCATCAACATTGCGTGCAGCAGCAACCACAGCCTCCCAGACACTGTTCAGAGAGGTGTACTGTTTTCCCTCCTTGTAAATCTCACATTTGATGATGGACCACAGGTTCTCTAGGGGTTCAGTTCAGGTGAACAAGGAGGCCATATCATTAGTTTTTCTTCTTTTAGACCCTTTCTTGCCAGCCACGCTGTGAAGTACTTGGACGCATATGATGGAGCATTGTCCTGCATGAAAATTATGTTTTTTTGAAGGATGCAGACTTCTTCCTGTACCACTGCTTGAAGGTGTCTTTCAGAAACTGGCAGTAGGACTGGGAGTTGAGCTTGACTCCATCCTCAACCCGAAAAGGCCCCACAAGCTCATCTTTGATGATACCACCCCAAACTAGTACTCCACCTCCACCTTGCTGGCGTCTGAGTCGGACTGGAGCTCTCTGTCCTTTACCGATCCAGCCACGGGCCCATCAAGACTCACTCTCATTTCATCAGTCCATAAAACCTTAGAAAAATCAGTCTTGAGATATTTCTTGGCCCAGTCTTGACGTTTCAGCTTGTGTGTCTTGTTCAGTGGTGGTCGTTTTTCAGCCTTTCTTACCTTGGCCATGTCTCTGAGTATTGCACACCTTGTGCTTTTGGGCACTCCAGTGATGTTGCAGCTCTGAAATATGGCAAAACTGGTGGCAAGTGGCATCTTGGCAGCTGCACGCTTGACTTTTCTCAGTTCATGGGCAGCTATTTTGCGCCTTGGTTTTTCCACACGTTTCTTGCGACCCTGTTGACTTTTTTGAATGAAACGCTTGATTGTTGCTTGACAAAAGCTTGGCAATTTTAAGAGTGCTGCATCCCTCTGCAAGATATCTCACTATTTTTGACTTTACGGAGCCTGTCAAGTCCTTCTTTTGACCCATTTTGCCAAAGGAAAGGAAGTTGCCTAATAATTATGCACACCTGATATAGGGTGTTGATGTCATTAGACCATACCCCTTCTCATTACAGAGATGCACATCACCTAATATGCTTAATTGGTAGTAGGCTTTCGAGCCTATACAGCTTGGAGTAAGACAACATGCATAAAGAGGATGATGTGGTCAAAATACTCATTTGCCTAATAATTCTGCACTCCCTGTATATATAAATATAAATATATATATTAGGGGTGGGCCATTATCGGCGTTAACATGCTGCTGGATCTATTCTACACAAGCTATGATGACTTTCACCTTGATACTTTAGTGCGGATGTATACATGGCCGAATTGCACTGTAGGTGGCGAGAAAGTGTCTTCGAGCCTGTGTATATTCCTACTGTGAAATTACCACATCAAACATGACGTGCTAACATGGATGTAGTTCACTAGAATGAATCTGATTAATGTTAGCTCCACATCTAACTATCAGGCACCTGTAGAGTTTATGTGTTCGAGTAAAACATATACAAATAAAATGGAGCAGGTGCTTTTTAAAATGAATGACGGTGAGCCGTCTGACAAAAAACTGCCCTTCTGAATCAAATCAGCAGGATGCCCTTCTAGATCTTTCACTTACTTCGAAGACACCGCTGACTACGCTTACATGGACATCTGTAATCTAGTTATTTGCCTTAATAGACAATAATATAATTAGGGACGCACTGATACAATTTTTTTGGAACCGATCCGATCTTGATACCAAAATTCTGAATATCGATCAATACCGATCCGATCCCGATATTGTGCCGTTTTCTTTTGTCCCCCTTTTTTTTTGTCCCCAACGCTTTTTGCATTGAGACTGAGAGGTGCATCTTTTGAATGGTTTACTAATGTTGTGCGCGCGAGCGGAAAAAGCATGTTACCTCAGTTGCGTCTTTTTCATTCTTCAATCTAATGAAAGAGGAGGCGGGGTTTCCTTTGAGGTGACGGCAGTGTTTGTGTTGTCAAGATGACTATGGCGAACTTTTAATGATGGAGGAGAGACTTGTGGTCGCTGTTTCAAGTCATTCAAAGCTGTATGACTTAACAAATCTTGAATATCATAATGCAATTAAAAATTACAATTACTGACAGGAACACTCGTGCACAATACGGCTCAGCTGATTCAGTCGTTTCCTAGTGACATAAAAAAGGGCACCGCGCTCCTTTTTTTCTTGTCATCAATAAAGGCAGTGCGGTGCGCCTCGCGTTTTTGGAATGGAAAAGCACGTGTAGTAACAGTAACATGCAACCACACGTGCCTACAGATGTATTTTGTCAAAGAAGCAAAATGAAATAATTTCTGGTCACAGTTTGACACAGAAGAGTTGCCAAACCAGCGCTGATGCAGATCGCCTCTGCCAATGCCGTGTCATAAACTCAATAAATAGGCTATTGGTGATTTAGTGTTCAACAAACAAATCAACCTTTTTTCCATTTGGAAAATTACAGCTATTAATATAATACATAGTTCTTATATAATATACATTTTTAAATAGCCTACATAGCCTAATCTACCAATCAAACAAATCCAAAGTTTTTCTTGATTTTTGCATAAAGAACCTCACACCAAACTGAGTCTTTCATTTTACAGCTTAAAAAAACATGTATGCAAATAATGCAATATCACATGTAAACAACAAAACTGTTATATGCTTTGTAGTAGCCAATACTTTACAAATGGCCAACATACAGCCTTTAGGTTCATTGTCATTGTCTTTCATTAAACGCAGTGCGCACACATGAACAGCAAGTGAGACAGAGGAAACAAGTCATAATCATAATTAAATACATCATCTTTAAACTCATGAATTCTATTAAACATGCTGACAGAGGATTTGCAACATAATAACAGCGGAGCATTAATTAAATGCATATTTTTCGTGGAGTGATCTATTTGAGGTAGCCTGATATTTTTATTTGATGGAGGAAAAAAACATGATTGGACAAACAGCCTATGCCGGTTCTTAAAAAGGATTCAGTCAGTGTTTTCGTTTTGTAATTTAAATTTGTCATTTAAGGGAAAGATCTAGAGCAGGATTTATTTTATTCTTTTAGTTTATTCTGTTTACTATGCTGCTGAATACACTGCAGATGAAGATGCTCTATTATGTTCTGTATGCTGTTTGCATGTTAAAATAAATAAGTATTTTAAAATGCAATATTTAATGTGTCACACAAAATAGGCATGTCAATAATTTTTTTAATTAAATGATATTTTAATATTAATCTGTTAACGGATAACGGTTAACGAGCCAAAATTAACCGAAATGAGCACTTTCTATAGCTCTGATGATAAACTCAAATAATATATCTTCTTTAGTAAAAAAATAACAGACCTATAGGTATACATGACAGACGGCACAATCTAACTAAAAACATGCTTGCTGTGAACTAGGCTACATTATTTGAGCATTCGTTGTGATATTGTCCTTTCCTTTTTAATATTAAGATTTTTCTTTGAAATCTTCAAAAGGCAATTGACATCGTTGGTAAAATAATCAGCCTTTAATTAAATTTATTAATTATATTAAATTAAAGCCTTATATGTTCCTGCAGGTTTGATGCAGATTAAACTAAACTGTCTGATGGCAGTTTTACTTAATAATTCCTCTCCAAATCACGCCGTGAGTGAGACGGAGAAAGTTCAAAACAAGGTCCGCTTATATGCTTCAGCACCAAAACACAAACTGGTCTGTTAAATCAAATATTAATATATAAAATTACAGTGAAATATTCACAATTTCAGAATAGCCTATATTAGGCTAAATCATTTTCTATTAATAACAATCCATATTGCGGCCATCAGTTTCACCTTTAATTTATTTAATAAACTACTTTGACCACAATGGGCCAGGCTTTAAAACTATTCACAGCACTTAAAATATTCACCTTGGAAAAATAAACTCAATCTGAAGGATGGGAGAACAAACTCATTGTAAGAATAATCTTATGGAGTGGCGCATGTCGCCTCTGCACATGCAGCCGGCACGTGAATGAAAGCGCTTGATGCATCGGAGACAAAGCATGCAGCGCTCGGGTATCTGCAGACATTTGCAAAACAGCAGCTCAAATGGAAGAAATAAGTGCGTTGAGGCTTTTCTAATTAAAAATTTCAGGTAGGCCTACTTTGTGTGTGAAGAGCAGGTAATAACCGTCTCCACTCCAGTATTGCAAATGCGATCTGATCTAACAAACACAGCAGTGCAAACATGATGAAATGAACTCCTGCTGCAGGTCAAAATGAACCCATTTGATGCAAAACTAAATGCATTTCTCCACTAATTATTTAAACTAACAGGAACAAATAGTCTTAGAGAAAGTTTTTCCTGTTGTCCAATGCGACAAGCAGATTGAATTGTGAATGAATGGAGAATGATTGACAGGCGCAGCCACGCAGCGGCGAGAAGCGCTGAACTGAACATGAATTTAAACACTTAAATATTCATCTGTACTCCACATTAAACTGTAGAATGGCTTTAGAACATTTGGGATATATTGGGCCTACAAGACAACGTTCTAGTGCCTTAAAATAGGCTTCATGGATTAGTTAGCTTATAAACACTGAATATAGTGCACGCGCAAGATCGGATTTGGATTGGTACCAGCTGGCCGATACCCGATCCAGCAAAAATATGCGATATCGAACCGATATCTGATCCAAGTATCGGGATCGGTGCATCCCTAAATATAATTAAGGTGTTTACGTGAAGTGCTTTCATGTAAGAGTTTCCTGTAATTTTGGGTGACTTTCACTACAGTTCGGCAGTTTCACCATCACTCATGAACGTTTCATTCATGCCCCCGTGACAAACTGGGGTATTAGACGCAAATAAGGAGTAAGGACTGGTGAGAGTGTTATGAAATGTATTAACGCACGCCAAATGGAAAGAAAAAAACTTCCGCATTTTGCGATTTGTGTGTGTGTGGTCCTTTACTGACAGCTGCGTGTGTGGATCTTGTCGGAAAATATGGCCAAAGTCCTACATGATGGTAATAGTTTGATCACAGTGTTTACTTCAATAATGCCACTAATATATGCATACTCCACATGTCTTAATTCCATTTCTGTTTAGTTCAGTTATGACTTAAGTCAGATTAAGAGAAACCTGTTCTCAAAGACTTACTTTTAGTAAATATTCTGGTAGCACACATATTCTGACATAAACACACAAACATATATAACGGCGATATTTTTTCTAGATTAATCTAGATTAAAATGGCTCATTTGAATTCTGCCGAAGGCATTCAGAATATGTGTGCTACCCAAATAAGTCTTTGAGAACGGGTTTCTCAAGCCAGGTGGTGCATTAGACCAGGGGCTCATCTCCTGTTTCCAAAATGCATCACAAACTGCTTGAGAAACTGTTCTACTATGATAAATGGTGATGAAAATAAATTATGTTCAATAAGATGTACTCGTGTTTACTGTTTATTCAGTTAAACATGCATTTTGAACTGTAGGCCTACAGCGATTTCATACTTGCTTATGATGTACGCACATACAAAAAATGCTGCTTCGCAAAGGTAAGTTCACAGAGCCCTGACGGTGTCAAGCATTGAGTATGTTCACATGGTTAACAATACTTTAATACGATTTTAATATGATTAAAACAATACTCTGATTAAGAGTCACCATGTAAACAGCGATTTTTGATTACCTTAATGCGACTAAAGTCATAACTGCACTAAACAGAAATGGAATTGAGACGTGGAGTATGCAGATATTAGTGGCAATACTGACAAACTATTACCGTCATGTAGGACTTTTCGCCACATTTTCCTACAAGATCCACACAGGCGGCTGTCAGTAAAGGACTGCACACACACACACAGACGCGCACACACACACATCGCGAAATGCGGAAGTTTTTTTTTTCTTTCCAGTTGGCATGCGTTATTAAATTCCATAACACTCTCACCAGTCCTTACTCATTTATTTGCGTCTAATACCCCAGTTTGTCACGGCACATGAGTGAAATGTTCATGAGTTAAAGTGAAACTGCCGAACTGCAGTCAGAGTCGGGCATCCTGCTGATTTGATTTAGAAGGGCACTTTTTTTCTCAGACAGCTCACCGGCCAGGTATACATCCGCGCTAAAATATCAAGGTGAAAGTCACCATAGCTTGTGTAGAATAGACCTAGCTCCCAACACAACTTAGAGAATAGATTAACAGCGATATTTTTTTTATCACGCGATAAGAGTCTCACGTTAACGCTGATAACGGCCCAACACTAATATATTATATACATATAAATTTTTTTTTACATTTATGTTAGGTTAATCAGTACCAAAGCCAAATCTGGAACTAATCTAGCAAAAAACACAGTCCAAAAAAAGAACACATTCCAAATATTAGTACACCCAAATTAATATGTTTCATACATATTAATATATAAAATATTAATAAAAAATCAAGGCAAACATAAAAAATAGACAATTTTGTTTAAATTTAGTTTGCAGTAACTTGTTTGAATTTAAATGTGCAATCCTTCTATTCCTAAAGATGTTAGGTGGCCAAACTCTTATTTTAATCAATATAACCATAACACTCTTTCATTTAACCAAAATTGTATTTACCACCCAAGTGGTTCTAATTTGATTTGCATTGTAAATTTAATAAAAAGTAAGAAGACTTTTTTTAAATTAAGTTTTCCAATGACCTGGAGCCAACTTAAAAGTTAAGTTTTCCAATATGATCAAAAACATTTAGCATAAGTCTGCAGATTTTCTTACACAATTCTGTGCAGAAAAAGCAAAAAAAAGTCTGCAGATTCCATCTGAGCTTACAATTCTCATTTATTTGTGAAATGTAGTTTGTTCAGAGTTGTTGGAGATTCTTATAGCAAAGTCATGCAGTGTGTATCATACTGTCAAAGATCAATCGCGCAAAATGAACATGCCACACAATTATGCAGTGTGAAAACAGTGGCGATTGGGCGATTTAGAAAATAATGCAGTGTGAACTCTATCATATAAATTTAACCAGACCTGTATAAATCTAACCAGACCAGCCAAATGTGAACACACCCTTAGAAAAACACAAGTTTTTTCAAATGAGTAAGAAACAGCAAGCTGATGAACTTGTTCTCAATAAAAACAATACAAGAGAGAAGAAAAGGGTTCTTTGATACCTGCTGGGCTCGCATCTTGTCCGCTCTTTGATTCTGATGGTAGATTCGGCTGAAGTTGGAAACGATGACGGGAACAGGAAGAGCAATAACCAGCACACCGCTTAGAGAGCAGATAGAGCCGAAGATCTTTCCGGCGATGGTGTTTGGCACCATGTCTCCATACCTGCAACAAACACCAGTGCACGTCAGTCAGTGTGTGTGTGAGTGGGAGACAATGAGAATTTGTCTGAATATGATTATGCTGATTTAACGGCCAATGCTTGCTCAGAATCTCTTTTGCAGTCACATTTAATGTAATTGAGTAAATTAGTTTGGAAAAGTGCACACGTATTTCAATTCGCAAGGCTCTAAAGCTCATCTCCGAGGCCCCCGGGGGCTCTTAAAGACCCCTAATACAACCCATTACACATTTTTAATAGCAGAATACACCAGCACAGAAATGCAGAATGCTATTAAGGTGATGCGTTTCTCACAAACACACACACACACCGCAGTACTGCTGCAGTCATAATCACCGCTGTCCTCCTACACGCTGCATGACAGTTAACTAATTTACAGGGGTGGTCATGGTTAAGATGTAACCCATAAATCTCTGCGAGGAAACATTATAGATATGCTTGGAATGGTAAGACCTTATATTACTCATACATTTTTTACAGTATGCATCCTGTGCACAATGTGTACATTTTCTATGTGCATGCAATTCCTGGATGACATTAGCAAACATAAATGTAGTTTACAAACTGAGTGTGTTCATAAATACTCAACTTTACTTTGCATTTCCAGAATGAGGCGACACGGTGGCTCAGTTTTTAGCACTGTCGCCTCACAGCAAGAAGGTCGCTGGTTCGAGTCCTGGCTGAGTCAGTTGGCATTTCTGTGTTGAGTTTGCATGTTCTCCCCGTGTTGGCGTGGGTTTCCTCCGGGTGCTCCGGTTTCCCCCACAGTCCAAAGACATGTGGTATAGGTGAATTGAGTAAATTAAATTGTCCGTAGTGTATGTGTGTGAATAAGTGTGCATGGATGTTTCCCAGTACTGGGTTGCCGCTGAAAAGGCATCCACTGCGTAAAACTTCATATTTGTGCACGCAATAAACATCTATTGTAAAAATGGACAATATGTTGCATGCATCTTAGAAGAAACTTGAGGAATTACATATAGTACAGTATTAGCCCTCTTGTGAATTTATTTTTATTTAAGAAATATTTCTCTAGTGGTGTTTAATGGAAAGAACTTAATATTTTTGAACATATTTATAAACATAATAGTTTTAATAACAAATTTATAATAACCTATTTCTTTTGTCTTTTCCATGATGACAGTAAATAATATTTTTATTGTTATTTTGCAAAATATTAGTATATTTAGCTAAAAGTGTAATTTATTTTTTCTGAAGCAAACCAAAAAACATATTTATTTATTTAAAAAAGATAAATAAATAAAAAAATAAATAAATAAATAAATTAATTAATTAATTATTTTTAAAAAATAAATAATAAAATTAAATATAATATCTGCTTTTATTCCAGTCATACTAAAAGAAACAAGAAATTCCAGAATATAACATATATATTAAATACTGTGAAAATGTCCTCGCTCTCAATACTTTAAATATTTATAGTCATATTTTAAAATATTTAATTATTTTAAAGTGAATACAGTGAAAACATTTGGTGGTAAAAACAATTATCACTCAGATGTTAAGCAAATTTCACAATTCCAAAAACAAAGACTGAAAGATTGCTGGCTAAACCATCTGTAATATTTAAAATTTAATTGATTTTAATTCACTTTTAGGGTGCTTTCACACTTGGTCCAATTGCCTGGACCAAACCCAAGTTCGATTGTCCCCCTTGCCACCTACTCAGTTGGTTTGTGTTCACACTGTTTTTTTTCCTTCTGAATCCCGGTAAGCTTGCGTCATCAAGCTGCTGTTGTGTGTACTGATGTTACTAGGTGACAGCCATGAAAGCAAAACACCGAAATGGAAAGACGTCTGCACATCGCGGTCGTTCTGCTTTTACTGAAACTTCTGGTTTTGGACATACAGAAAGTGACTCAGGTCCATCTGTCGCAAAAATATTAAAAACTTTCAGCTGTTTTTGGTGGAGACAAGCAGACATTATCACTGTGATTGCCTGGCTCAGTCCCGCTTGTCATCAAGGTACAGTATGTGATACACAGACACACACACGTTATGAAAACTACAGTTTGTTGTACAGTTGGTGGTTCACTTCCGTTATTTAATACGATTGCATTCATATCAGAAGTGAACCGGATCAGAGTTCACGTGAACCGTACCCCAGACCACCTCTTTCAGGCACACCCAAGTTCAGAAGACATCGTTCACACTAACTAAATGTACCAAACTCTGATGTCAAACGAACCCGTGTGTGGACCAAAAGTGTTAGTGTGAAAGCACCCTTAGACAACACAATACCATGACTTTAAAAATAACACCCAATGTTTCACATGATTACTGGAAATACACTGTAAAAAATGCTGGGTTCCACACAATTCCTTCAAGTTGTGCCAACACAAATTGATTAGATTAACTTAATTGTTTTTACACATTTAAGTGGATTGAACAGAAAACAATTAAGTTGTTCCAAAAAAACTTATTAATTGTTTTGTTTCAACTTATTTTAAATAAGTTGTTTAAACAAGCAGCAAAAGTCATTTTTTGAGTGTAGCATGTACAGTATAGACCAGAGGTGGGCAAACTTTTTGATTCGTGGGCCACATTCGTGGGCCACAATCACCGTCTGGTTCAGCTCAGCTGCCAAAACTGACCTCCGTAGACTACAGCGAATAATCCGGACTGCTGAACGAATCACTGGCACTACCCTTCCTACACTTCAAGAACTGTACTCTTCCAGAGTGAGCAAAAGGGCTCGCAAAATCACTCTGGACGCCTCGCACCCAGCACATTACCTGTTCGAACTGTTACCGTCTGGGCGGCGCTACAGAGCACCAAGCACAAAAACAGCCAGACACAGGAAAAGTTTCTTTCCTCAGGCCATCTACCTCATGAACAGTTAAATATTCCCCTACTGGGCAATAAACGTGCAATACTTTCTCATACGCACTTGTACACAGCACCTTATAACAGTATACAATGCAATACTTTCTCCATTCGCATTGGTACACAGCACCTTACAACTTGTATATTTACAACATATCTGTACATACAATTCAACATCCAGATCTTTTTTACCTACTGCATCTCTGTTTAATGTCTAATGTTTATCGCCTTTTTCTTTTTTCATATTTAATTTTGTGTTGTCACTGTCACTTTATGTACACTGGAAGCTTCTGTAGCCAAAACAAATTCCTTGTGTGTGTGAAGCACACTTGGCAATAAAACTGATTCTGATTCTGATTGAGTTCTAACATTTGACAAAGGGGCCGGAACAGGAGCACATAGATGGCATGCTTTGGTCACATCACCTATTTTGCCAAACATTTTGCATCAATTTTATACATTTGATATTGCATCGTTCAACATGGTGCATGCATATGAACCAGAGTAATACTTTCTGATAATGTCACAGTAGTGTAAGAGACTTAACTTTTCTCATCTGGTCTACAGTTTGACGGTGAATTTGACGGGTTTGTTTAGAAATGTGTTGAAAAACATCTCTTCGTTAAACAGAAATTGGGGAAAAAAATAATAATCTGACGACTAACTATTTTATTGAGCAAAAACTCCAAGAACTGAGGAGGAGATCGACACGAGTCTCCTATCCCGTCACACTCTACCTCAGTGTTGCCAGATGTAGCTGACTGATTCCAGCCCAAAAACTATCCAAAACCCGCCAAAATGCAAAAAAACCGCCCACTCATCTGGAAAACACAGTTGTGACAGTCGCGAAAAACACGATAAGTGTTTCTACCCGCACAATCGTGTTAAAAACAGTCCAATTGAGCGGGAAACCGCCCAATCTGGCAACACTGCTCTACCTGCTCTTTTTTCCACACACACATTACCCTTCTCCTCAGAGGACACAACACAAAAATAAAAGTCCTTAACAGAAACATTTAAAAACAGAATACATAGAATGTTTATTAAAGAAACAACTTCACATTAGTTACTAACACCACAGAACACAGTACACGGTTCTCACCAGTGTTATCAGGGCCAACGCGTCCATAGTATAGTGAGGGCAGCGTCCACAAACTCCCCTGGGTCTCACTTTCATCTGCGACACCCACCCCCTCCCTCCCGGTCCTCACTTTCTCCCAGACTTCTCCCAGACAGGATTTTTTGTTTGTGCATGAGTGCATTAAAGCAGTGCAGTTAAACACCAGCATATTGCTCTAACAATAACACACATTCAGTATTAATCCACACAGTGGCAAAAGCTGAACTATTCTGAACCTTGACCGCCGCACGTGTGTAAGAACAGCTGATGGTAGCCATAGCAATGACAAATGACAGGATTGCAAGCTCAAACACGTTTAAATCCGCAAAGAAAGCGGCACATGTCGCGTTTTTAGCATGGTTTTAGTCGCCATATGTATAAGTGTTATATGTTCTCAGGGCTTACATGTACTCTGCTTTGCCCAACGATCACCAACCCTCATTACAAAATGGAGGAAGAAACTAATCCATGAGCTGTGTATTGATAGTTCCTGTGGAGCTCTGTCAAAGTCTCATCAATTGTCTTTTCTGATCCTTCCTTTTTGGCAAAAATAAACCTTAACCACTGACTCTTCACAGCTTCATCTTTGGGTAGAGAATATAACACGAACTTTCCCTCACACTTCCAATAATATCCAGCTAAGCACAGCGTCTTTATGACTCATGAATTCAGGATCTGTTTATCTTCCTCATTGTCTTTGCTGCTGTGTTAGTGGGCGGGATCGCAGGTTTAAATTCTCGGGTTTGCGAGCAATTGAGCGGGGCTTCTGTTTCGTATCCACGTCACGCCGAAACAGCTAAAGACTCGTTATCAAGACGATTCATTCGAGCCACTGAGTTGACTCTTTTATAGATGAATCAATAGTTTTAAACACTGTCCACTTTCAGATTTAAGCCTTAACTGGATATTTCACTACACTTAGAGCTGTGTTACACACTACATAGAAGGTCATTTTCAAAAACCCATAATAGGGGCTCTTTAAAGACGTTTTAAAGTACGTAAAATAGATTAAAACTATCGTTTCAAAGCTGTCCGAACGTGACTCTTTATACGCATCAAGCTGCCGACCAGAAGTTCGAAGCATCCTCGTTACACATACACGCAATTTTGCATTCTAAAAAAAGGTCTATATTACAATAAACAAACTGCACCAAAAAATCAATTGATAAGACAAAAATCTGCAACTAGCAAAAGTTTTGAAATTCAGTTTTGAACTATGAGCAGGTACAGTACATCAAAACTCATCTCAAAAATATAGAGAAATGTGCAAAAAGTGTTGCTACTACTGCAAATCCGTCCACGGCTGCTTATAGGTTTTGAACGGTGAGTCACAAAACGCTCAAAGCACAATTATTCAGAGCTTTACGCAGAGACAGCAGCACTTCTGAAATGTCATTTTGTGATGTTTCTGAAAGGTTCCTGGTGCGATACACATTTCTCAGAGGTGCACTGTGAATTTCAGATCAGTCACTGACAACACAACAAAAGACAAAGAGCGAGAGAGAACGCAATCATCATACAACACATTCACATTCACGTCATGTTTCATCCCTTCACAGGAGACCGATCTGCAGGTGGCGTAAATTAAACCAATATTTGTTTTTACAGCGGTCTTGATGTTCTGCACTTATATGCTGTACCTGCCTCCTGCTCCAGCAGACCGAAACTGTCTGAACACTCCCTTCAAGAATCCGGACAATATGCTAATCTAAATGTGGATATGTTTTCTTTGAGAATTTCATCAAATACTATTTAAATTGCATTCAAAGATTATGTTTTATCATTTTCAAAGCATTACCTGGGGATCAAACAGTGAGGTTGTAAGCATTATGCTTTACTGTTTGAGATGTAGGAATATACTGTACAGCTGAAGACAAAATTATTAGCCCTCCAGTGAAATGTTGTGTTCCTTTTTCGAATGTTTCTCAAGTTCTGTTTATTAATTCATTTTCCTTCAGCTTAGTCCCTTGTTTATCAGAAGTGTGTGTGTATGCCTCACATATGAACGCATGTACAGTATGCGCATGCTCAAGTGACGTCATTGTCGCTGTGTTTTTGGAGCTTCGTCACGTAGATTCGCAATTTATATCTTTTATCATAAAATACATCCACATTTGCTAGTATTTCTCACAAAGATGACCGATGTGAGTGAATAGTGAATATTAAAACACATTGAACTGAACTGATCTAAACTGAACTGAAACTCTGAAAACTGAACTACACTGTTTCAATTTACTACAATCTTCTATGTGAAGCTGCTTTGACACAATCTACATTGTAAAAGCGCTATAGAAATTAAGGTGAATTGAATTGAAAGTCGCCACAGCAGAATGAACCACCAACTATTCCGGCATATGTTTTACACAGCGGATGCCCTTCCAGTAACAACCCAGTACTGGAAAACACCCATACACTCTCACACACACTCATACAGTACAGCCACTTTTGTTTACCCAATTCACCTATAGCCCATGTGTTAGGACTGTGGGGGAAACCGGAGCACCCGAAGGAAACCCATATTAACCCACTCCACACAGAAATGCCAACTGGTCCAGCCAGAACTTGAACCAGTGACCTTCTTACTGTGAGGTGACAGTGCTAACCACTGAACCACCATGCTGCCCTTAAGTGCTGTTTAACGGAGAGATATTTTTTCAAAACTTTTCTGAAACATAATAGTGGATCCCGACTGATATGTGTTTTTGGGCCGATTCAATTCAAATTATCTTTATTTCTTTAGCTACTTTTATAATGTAGATTGTGTCAAAGCAGCTTAACATAGGTGTTAAAAAGTTCTAGTAAACTTAAACTGCTTCAGTCCAGTTTTTTGAGTTAAATTTAGTTATGTTCAGTGTAATGTAAATATTGGTCTCGATATCGATGCCCATACCGTTATCAGGGAGTAAATAAATACTGATATCGATATATCAGCCGATGCATATTATAGTAAGGTACCAGTGAAAAGAACACTTTCCTATGTGTGTGTCTAAATGTTTGACTAGTACTATATACAAGATCAGGAGTGTAGCAAACCGGGGGGGATGGGGGGGGATGTCCCCCTCACTTTTAGAGACAGACCATTTAGAAACAGGTGATTAATAATAAAATGAATGCAAAATTTTGGATCTCATTTAGCTGTCCCAGCCACTTTTAAAATGTCTGCTACGCCCCTATACAAGATACACTATACAGCAGTGGTGGGCAAACTTTTTAGACCCGAGGGCTTCATCAAGTTTTGCAAACCAAGTGAAGGGCCACATGTCAAATCCTTCAAAAAATAACTTTTATTTATAGTGGCAGTATGCATGGCACATGTAATATCAGACAGAAACGTTTCACATTAACACACATTTTTTTAATAGTTATTATTGAGTCATAATTACAAGTCAAATTAATTTGCACTGCTATTTATATTTACTTATCAATCATCATAAAACAATAATCACTTATAAAAATTTTATAATAATAATGTAATAATTTTTATAGTGGATAATAGAAAAGATATTGTCTCTTAGTAAAAATCTCATATTAACACATTGAAAATAATTTGAATGTTTGCGTGAAAAATGCAGACTTGGGTTGTAGTCTTTAAAAACAGCAATACTTTCTTGGCATATTAGACATACCGCTTTCTGTCCGATATTGGTCGAGAAGTATTTTGTTGTCCATTCTTCTTTAAACACACGACATTCAGAGTCAATTTTTCTTTTTTTTGCCCGACTCATTTTCAGTCATTACAGGCGAGTGCATTTTAATATCCGAGAGTGTGTTCTAATTTTACAGGTTGCACTAACAGTACCGCGTGTAATACTGCCATCAAATGGCGTTCACTTGTATTGCATTATTATTTAACTAATTCTGAACTCAAACCGTTACTCAGCAGCATTTAAAAAACTCCCTTGCGGGCTGGATGAAAGAGTTTAGCGGGCCGCATATGGCCCACGGGCCGTAGTTTGCCCACCTCTGCTATACAGTGTATATGTATATATATATATATATATATATATATATATATATATATATATATATATATATATATATATATATATATATATGTATATATATAGTTGAAGTCAGAATTATTAGCCCCCCTGTTTATTTTTTCTCCACTTTCTGTTTAATGGAGAGAAGATTTTTTTCAACACATTTCTAAACATAATAGTTTTAATAACTCACTTTTAATAACTGTTTTATTTTTATCTTTGTCATGATGACAGTAAATAATATTTTACTAGATTTTTTTCAAGACACTTTTATACAGCTTAAAGTGACATTTAAAGGCTTAACTAGGTTAATTAGATTAACTAGGCAGGTTAGGGTAATTAGGCAAGTTATTGTATAATGATGGTTTGTTCTGTGGACTATCAAAAAAATATATAGCTTAAAGGGACTAATAATTTGACCTTAAAGTTGTTTTTAAAAAATTAAAAACTGCTTTTATTCTAGCCGAAATAAAACAAATAAGACTTTCTCCAGAAGAAATAACATTATCAGACATACTGTGAAAATTTCCTTGCTCTGTTAAATATAATTTGGAAAATATTTAAAAAAGAAAAAAAAATTCAAAGGGGGGCTAATTATTCTGGCTTCAACTGTACATATACTAGACAGATACACTATACAGTATATATATATATACACACGCAGACATTTAAAAGTGGCGAGGACAGCTGAATGGGATCCAAAAATTTTGCATTCATTTTATTATTAATCACCTGTTTCTAAATGGTCTGTCTCTAAAAGTGAGGGTTACATACCCCCCATCCAAGGTTCAGCGCACAATCTGACAAACTGGTCTGTTAAATAAAATGTTAATATATATAAAATGACAGTGAAATATTCACAATTTCAGAGTAGCCTATATTAGGCTAAATAACATTATTAAAAACAAAAGTTGCACCAGTGTTGCCAGATGTACGATAATTATCGTATTTGTACGATAATTTCGACCTCTGTACGATGTACGATCAATAATTAAAAAAATCCTATGATGTACGATAATTTCAGAATTTAATGGCATCTAAAATAAGTTTCATTATAATCTTAGGGCTTCTATACTTATTGATAGCTGCATCTTGCGTGTACTTTCTGTGAGGAGAAAGTGGAGTTAGACACGTTTTCTATCCAATGACTGTAGTTTCTATCTCATCTTACCTTACATCTTCTCAGTCAATCAACGCGGAGAATGGCTCTCTCTCTCACGAGTTAACATTCCTGCGCGGCCGTGCTTAAGTCAGTCGTTTTCAGGTTGAGGTCAATCATTTAAGCAGTAAAGTTTTAAAAAGTAGTGCTGAAAAGGAAGGTGAGAAAAACAGGGGAGCATCATGCGAACGTGTTTTTCCAAAGTTAATCTCATCAAAACAAAGCCACGAGATCGGCTCATTAAAGATCCTCAGGATGAGCTCATACACACCTCAGACTAGTGTGTTAAAAATTCGGGAGGGTGCACTGCTTTTAAGCCAACCAGCACTATGTTGGGCTCCATGTAAGCATCCAATTTGTACCGCAAAATGAATCTCTCAACATCTGGCAACACACGCAGGTATTCAATGGCAGCGACTCGGAGGTGGAGTTTGAACCTTCCCACTAAGGTACACCTAGTTTTTTGTTTTTTTACGTATTGTGGTAATTTGCACGTTGTGTCAAAACGCTATTTGTCTATATAATAGCTCTATACTCTCCGATAGAGCTACTCTCTCTACTGGATAATTAGTTTGCCTTCTATTGGTGGTACGCTTAAACCAATGTATCCACATGGAATTAGTCCCAAAACACATTTAAAAACCATCTATTCATTTTTAGTAGGGTCTTGATTTTAAATGTTTGCTCCACTGTTTGTCAGTGTTAGTCATCTAGATCAGGGGTTTTCAAACTGTGGGGCGCGCCCCACCAGGGGGGCGTGAGAATTTGAGGCGTGCACGCGAGTAAATTATGATGACGATTTTTATGCATTCACTAGAGTGAATCGGATTAAAGTTAGTTTCACATCTAACTATCAGGCACCTGTAGAGTTTATGCGTTCCAGTAAAATATATGCAAATAAAATGGAGCGGGTGCTTTTTAACGGTGAATGAAAGTCAAACCGGTGAGCGTCTGACAAAAAAAGTGCCCTTCTGAATCAAATCAGCAGGATGCCCTTCTGGATTTTTCACTTACTTTGAAGACATGCGACATGAAGACATACAGACTACCTTTACATGGACATCAGTAATAGTTATTTGCCTTAATCTGAATAAGACAATAATATGATTAAGGAGTTACGTGAAGGGCTTTTTGAATGTTGCGTCACCAGGCTATCCACGTTTCCTGCAGAGTCTCATGTCATTTCGGGTGTTTCATCTTTAATTTTTCGACTTTAACTGCAGTTCGGCACTGTTATCATGAATATTTCAACGATGCCCCCATGACAAACTGGGGTATTAGATGCGAATATTTAGTAAGGACTGGTGGAAGATGTTTTAATGAGATTTGATAGCGCACGACAAATAGAAAGAAAAAAACTTCCGCATTTCGTGGTCAGTGTTGCCAGGTGTAGCTGACTGATTCCAGCCCAAAAGCTGTCTACCCGCCGAAATGCAAATTCAAAACCGCACAATCTGGCAATATTGTTCATCATCTGTGTGGCTTTACGAAGCAGCATTTTCTGTACACCAAAAGCAAGTAGACTATGGCTCACGCTTGACAGTAAAAGATGATTTATGGTTAGTCGAGTCAGTAATCCAACCACGGAAAAAGGCTCAGCCATCACACTGAATCAGGTGAGCTGTATATTTATGTTTCAATGTAATTAATGCTACATAGTTTAAACGCAGCAAGTAATATGTGAATGATGTTTGCACTTGGGGGGGGGTTGGTCGCGAGTGAAATTGGACAAACTTGGGGGGGCGTGTGTCCTAATTGTTTGAAAACCCCTGATCTAGATCAGCAGTTAGTAAGAACGAAACATGCACTGTACACTGAATGTATACTTAAAAAAACAAGAACAAAGGACCAAGTTCTTACAGATGTGTTCTGTAACATTATTTTAAAACAAAAGTTGCACTCTTTCCTGATATTGAGGTCAGAAGGAAGGCAACTGAATTAGTAATGATTAGTATGATGATGTTTTTCACGATAGAAATATTAGTGTTATTTGTGGATATATTGTGAACCTACACTGGTCTCACGGTTCGGTTCGGTTACGATTATCATGCCATTGATTCGGTTCAATTCGATATCTCGGTGCATCACGGTGCATTGACGATTCTTTCCATACACAGTTTTATATTTTCTTCACTGCACAGCAATTCTTTTATTAAAATGTATAAATATATTTATATACTATTTGTAAAACAATTTTGTCCTTTAATACAAACAGTCAGATATATAAACCTTTAAACAACACGAGCATTTATAGACCATTTTGAGGGATGTAAACAAAAACAATGGCCCTAACGTATTACCCGTTTTACATTTTTAATTTCCATTGCTTCTGAGAATCCAAAAAGGTCCACATATTGATAAATAGTGTTATGACGACTGATTTAAAATCAAGTTATGATTGAATTGTCTTGTTACAGTTAGGAAATAGTTTAACGTCAAGCAGGAAATGTTCATGGGCCAATGACATGACCACATTGAAATGGTCTATAGCAAATAAACAAATATAAATATCCCGCTCGCTTTCTGAGCCTTGTCTACCAAGTTCTTTCTTACACCCCTTTGATTGGTCACGCGCTCAACAGAAAGGGCTGCGATTGGCTCTTACAGGCTGGCGCTCTTCACAGATGCACTCATCATGGGCCACAGTGTGAGAGAGAGAGAAATGGAGATTACTTTCATTCTCTTAATCGCCGTGAAATAGGGGCTTTTGCTGTAAGTGTCAGTGAAACACAGTCCTGCAAACACACACGCAGTGAAATTGTGTACAGTTTCAAAGTTTTTACGTAGTTAGAGCGTTGTAAATACTCACGCTCGCGGCTCGCCTCCCTCGCCATAGTAAGCTACGGCGACATAGCGCATATGAGATAAATGACGTCAGTACATAATAACCGGTTATGATTATTACTGAATCGATACCGAATTGTCCGCGTCTGCATCGCGGTGCACCGATTAATTTTGACACCCCTAATATATTGGAAGTTGTATTGCTTTCAATGGAAATTGTAATAGTCTATTGGGTCTCTACTGGATAATTTTCTATTGGTGGCATGCTAAAACCAATGTATCCACATGGAATTAGTGCCAAAACACATAAAAACAATAAATATAATGGTTTTAAAGGTCAGAACTTGATGTTTAGCAATGTTTTAATGGTATTTGTAGTGGAAACTATCTTTTTATTGGTTTTTAGGGTCTTGATCTTTAGTTTTAGTATTGTTTGTTAGTGTTAGTGAGCTAGATCAGCACATAAAAGGGAAAAAAAAAAGTTTTCACAAAAACAGAAGCATCATTATCTACATCATGAAGAGGATATTGGTGATAACTCTAGTCTGAAAACCCAAAACTGCAACATAAACAGGAAGAGTTGCAGCAGATAGGACAGGCAGTGTAACAGGGCAATGTAGTTTTTTTTTTTTTTTTTTACTACACAGCATAAATTCATGCATAACGGTTCAGGCATTATCCAGGAGAGCTCACTATCCCTTTAATTTTCCTATAATAGAAAGTCTTAGACAGACGTCCCATGAGCGTGAACGAGGCTGCCTGGCCTAGATGCCGGTCTGGAAAGGGGTCAAGGAGGTTTGCCAGAAGTTCACGGAGAACAATGTACGGAAAGATTAAACGCTGTACATGCATGGAAAACATCAGAAGGAAAACAGCAAACGGTTGTTTTTGTGGCTGCTGATGCCTCAGTTTTTCCCTCTCCCGCACCGGGACGTCACCACTTACTCTCTCTCTCTCTCTTTCTCTCTCGCTCTCTCGTGGAAACCTTGCTGGAGATAAAAAGGACGATTAGGTACAGAAGGACGGAATTTAGAGAGCCCGAAATAAAGCTTCCTCAAACATGTCTATTTTTGCGCTCCTGCGAAACTGATACAATCCTGTTTCCCCGGCCTTGAAACATGACATCACTTTAAACTCAGCAAAACTACCGCTATGAATAGTACAATCGCAATTAGGAGCACGTCATGCTGAAGTCCTTCACCGTATGACAACCACAACATCACGCAACACACAAGGGCAGCGCACAGAAATACAAACTGTACACTGCATGCAAAACTGTACTGTAGGTTATACAGTGTGTGAAATCTCATGTTAAAGCTTGCTGCTTATAAAGGTTTTTTAAAAAAAGGGTCAAACAGTACCTACACATATAACATGTAAAATATGCATTCATTCGTTCATTCATTTTCCTTCAGCTAAGTCCCTAATTTATCAGGGGTCACCCCACAGCAGAATGAACCGCCAACTATTCCGGCATAGGTTTTTTGCAGCGAATGCCCTTCCAGCTGCAACCCAGTACTGTAAAACATCCATACACTCTCACATTCACACACACTCACACACACACACACACACACACACACACACACACACACACACACACACACACACACACTATGGCCAATTTAGTTCATCCAATTCACCTATAGCGCATGTCTTTGGACTGTGGGGGAAACCAGAGCATCCGGAGAAAACCCACATGAACACAGGGAGAACATGCAAACTCCACTCAAAAATGCCAACTGGTCCACCCGGGACTCGAACCAGCAACCTTCTTGATTACAAATTACCTTCAAAATTTGAATACCCCTCAGAGATATTTTGAAAGATTTAGTTGTCTTGAAAATAGTGGTTTCTAACAACCGGCTAAATGTGAACACATAAACTGAAATTAAATGTCATCATACCAGTGTAATAACAATTCCTTACATTTATATAGCGCTTTTCTGGGCACTTTACACATAGGGGGGAATCTCCTCATCCACCACCAGTGTGCAGCATCCACCTGGATGACGCGACGGCAGCCATTTTGCGCCAGACCGCACACCACACACCAGCAGATTGGTGGAGAGGAGAGAGAGTGATGAAGCCAATTATGATATGGGGAGGGTTAGGAGGCCATGATGGACAGAGGCCAGTGGGCAGATTTGGCCAGAATGCCGGGGTTAAACCCCTACTCTTTTCCTGGGATTTTTAATGACCACAGGGAGTCAGGACCTCGGTTTAACGTCTCATCCGAAAGACAGCGCTCACTGAGCAGTATAGAGTCCCTGTCACTATACTGGGGCATTAGGACCCACACAGACCGCAGGTTGGGCGCCCCCCTGCTGGCCTCACTAACACCACTTCCGGCAGCAACCCAGCTTTCCCATGTGGTCTCCCATCCAGGTACCGACTGGGCGCAGCCCTGCTTAGCTTCACATGGGGGACCATGAGCTGCAGAGAGCTAGCTGCCGGTAGTTTAAGACGATTCAGCATTAAACCATATAAACTCAAACTTTCAGTGGAAAAGACTTTGAATAAAAATTGAAAGTATGTTGCTGAAGTGTTATATCTAATTTATTTAATTCATGTTTTCATGATAAAGGAAGAATCATAAACTTTCATTACACAGCTTCTTCTTCTTTTTTTTTACAATAGTCCAAAAACAAATGGAAAAAATCACAATGGTTGTTTTATTTTTTGTCTAGGGAAGGAAGGTGATGCCAACCTAAAACGCATTATCACTGCAGTGCTCTGTTAGTCCCGGTTCATTCGTCATGCTGGAAATAAAAGGTCAAGTAAAGTGCATTGCATTGTGTGATACAGTATGTTGTGCAGTAGTATTTATTTCATGCATACATTCAAAGACAAAATAAAGTACAAAATCAGTCACAAAAAATACAAATATCTACCACTTTAGCTACCAACATGTACTCTCCAGGTGCTAAATTGTGCCTGTAATGTACTAAAAGAATTAAATTGACAGTTTATCCAAAAATCTACTCACTACTATACGCCAAACCTTCCTTTTTATGAAAGAAAACAAAAGAAGATATTTTGAAGAATGCTGAAAACCGGTAACTATTGATTCCACAGGAGCACATATTATGGAGGTCAATGGTTACATTTTCAGCTTTCTTCAAAATATCTTCCTTTGTGATCAACAGATGAAAGAAATGCAAACAGGTTTGGAACGAGTAAAGGGAAAGTAAACGATGACAGAAGTTTAATTTTTGTGTGAACCCTTTATATGTACAGTACTGCTCCACTTTACTTTTGAGTGTGCAAAATATTGTCACAGTATAAATTCTACAGAAATGTTTATTCCGAACTCGTACAATCATACAGCAGTCAACAGCAGGAGGTCAAGGATTAACCGGTGAACGGGTGTTTTTATGCACTCTCCAGGTGCTAAAACGTACCTGTAATGTACTAAAATTGAGTAAATAAGAAGTTAAATTGATAGTTTATCCAAAAATCTACTCACTATTATATCACTATACTCCAAACCTTTCTTTTTATGAAAGAACACAAAAGAAGATACTTTGAAGAATGCTGAAAATCGGTAATTATTGATTCCACAGTAGCACATATTATGGAAGTCAATGGTTACATTTTCAGCTTTCTTCAAAATATCTCTCTTAGTGTTCAACAGCTGAAAGAAACTCAAACAGTATCGGAACGAGTAAAGGGAAAGTAAAAGATGACAGAATTTAGATTTTTGAGTGAACTTTCCCTTTAAATGTACAGTACTGCTCCACTTTACTTTTGAGAGTGTGCAAAATATTGTCACAGTATAAATTCTACAGAAATTATTATTCTGAACATGTACAAACATACAGCAGTCAACAGCGGGAGGTCAAGGGTTAACCGGTGAACGGGTGCTTTTCATCTGCTAGTGGAAATTGAAGAGGCTCGAATATAGATTACACGCGGGAAAACACAGCTTCATGGATTTCAACACTTCCATTTGATCTTTTTTTACATTTCACTAGCCATCAATCTTTCTCATTCTTTTTACAACCCTCATCTAGTCGCCTGTTCACGTTTTGCTCCATACAAACACACTCCTCTGTTTGACGGTATGCAAATTCTTAAACGGAGCGATCTAAAGCTTTAATATGAAACAGGGCTCACGGTGGACACGTCAATGATGTGTTTGCTTCTTTCATTCTTAACCGAAAGTGTCAGCGATTGTTAAGTGCTGTACGTAACAGACAGCGTGACTTGCAATCAATTAAAAATAGGAAGAAGGGCCAGAGCTCATTATACAACACCAACCTGAGGACGTTCGTAATACTTGGAGAAAGAGAATATTTCACATTCACATGCAGTCCTGGAAGCATCTGATTTGAATTTTGCTGTCATTGCACTTGTGTTCCACACAGAGGAGAAAAATAAAAATGCATTTCATGCTCACAGGACTCTCCAAAACACCAGTATACCATTATTTAATAAAATACATTGTATTTTATTTTTATTTTTTGGTAACACTTTTCAATGAAGTTGCATTAGTTAATGTTAATATATTCTACTAACATGAACAATGAACATTACATTCATTGGTTATTCTTCATGTTGCTCATGTTGTTCATTGCTAGTTCATGTTAACTCACGGTGGATAAACTAATGTTAACAAACATGAATTTGGATTTTAATAAGGCATTAGTAAATGTTGAACTTTGATTAATAAATGCTCTATAAGTGTTGTTCATACTTAGTTAATATTGGTAAATACATTAACTAATGAAACCTTATTTTTTATGTTTTGTTTTATAAGTTTTCCAAAATCATTCAAGTGGCTAAATAAATGAAGTAATAAATAAATTAGTGTTTTAAAATTATATTTTTAGATATTTAATTAAAAATAAGGTAAAATTCAAATTTTATTTGTCACATCCACAATCATACATGGTACAATATGCAGTGAAATGTTTATTCAACTGTTTGTGAAAAAATAAACTAAAAGAAACAAATAACATCAGGAAGAATCTAAATTATAGAATATAATAAAACACAGAAAATTTTAGAAGTAGAAGTTGAAGCTATAAAAAATAAGAACAAATATAAAATGTTAAAAACATTACTGTAGATATCGAGAATAAAACTATAAAAGACAAAAAAGCTATATATATATATATATATATATATATATATATATATATATATATATATATATATATATATATATATATATATATATATATATATATATATATATATATATATATATATATATATATATAGTTGAAGTCAGAATTATTAGCCCCCCTGAATTATTAGCCACCCTGTTTAATTTATTTCCCAATTTCTGTTTAATGGAGAGCAGATTTCTTCAACACATTTCTAAACATAATAGTTTTAATAACTCATTTCTAATAACTGATATATTTTATCTTTGCCATGATGACAGTAAATAATATTTGACTAGATATTTTTCAAGACACTTCTATACAGCTTAAAGAGACATTTAAAGGCTTAACTAGGTTAATTAGGTTAACTAGGCAGGTTAGGGTAATTAGGCAAGTTATTGTATAATGATGGTTTGTTCTGTAGACTATCAAAAAAAAATTTGCTTAAAGGGGCTAATAATTTTGTCCTTAAAATGGTGATAAAAAATTAAAAACTGCTTTAGCCGAAATAAAACAAATAAGACTTTCTCCAGAAGAAAAAACATTATCAGACATACTGTGAAAATTTCCTTGCTCTGTTAAACATAATTTGGGAAATATTTAAAAAAGAAAAAATAAATTCAAAGGGGGGCTAATAATTCTGCCTTCAACTGTATACATATATATATATTTATAGTAAAAGCTTAGGTTTTTTAATCTGTCATGATGACCAGTGATGCAGGCTTGCGGATCGCTGGTAAACGTGCACTGTCAGCCGGACTACAATTCTGTCACCTTATAAACTACAAATCCTGTCATGCACCTCGCACACACCTGTTTCCTGTTCTCCGATGATTTCACACACACACACACACACACACACACACACACACACACACACACACACACACACACACACACACACACAGCTGGTAGCTGATCTAAGAATGATTACACAGACTATGGCCCCGTTTACACTAAATTGTTTAGTTTTAAAACGGTGTTTTAGAATGAAAATTGGCCACGTCCACACTGGCGTTTCACCTAGCATTTCTGAAAAGATCTCCATCCACTGTATACTGCTGAAAACGCACATTACGTGACCACACACACAATCAGGCATGCACTGCAGCAATAAGAGCTGTGCACGTAGGACTGTTCATCAAGGATCTATCGCTGGATCTAATCTCACTATATTTGTTAAACGTGATGATCTAACGACATATCCCCAGACTTTGGTCTTTTGAATCTATTACTTGTTCTCAGGTAACGCGTTTTGGCTGAGCGCAAGATATATATTTTAATTTATGTAACCACAAACACAGATTCTGCACATTTGACTGATTGCGTGCCTTTATTTCCTATAATGTATAAACTTATTGTACGTTATACTTTTATAATGGCCATTATTGATTATTAAAACTGATATTCAGCAAAAGAGAGGATATGTTTCGTATTTTCAATGAAAATGAAAGGAGGCAGTTATGTTACAGGCTCCGTTTTGTTATAAATATGCTGCACGGTCATATAGATATGTAGCTACACAATGCCTTAACGTTTCTGCTTTTTGTTAAGTTGCTAATATCAAGGTGAAAATAGGCAGTTGAAAAAGTGAGAAAACGTAGCCAGGGTGATGTGAACGAGGTTATAAAGTACACTGTTCCCTTTGAAGATTTACTCGATTTGTCCTCAGGAGTTTGTTTTCCATATCAAACTTGCGAAGTCTGAATTTACAAGGAGAGGATGCAAGACTGAACTTTGTGTAGGCTACTTAATATTGAGAAAAAGGCCCCAATCAGATAGGTGAATGTCTGCAGCCACGTCTACCTTTTCAGATGTCTTCGTTTTCTCCCCATCCACATTGACACAGAGCAGCAGCGTTTTCAAATCAAAACGGCCTCTTTAGCGTTTTCAAAAAGCTCCGTTTTTGGGCGCTCGAAAACTCTAAGGTAGTGTGGACGGATGGTGTAACCGTAGCAAAACTTATGCGTTTTAAAATAAAAACGTATTAGTGTAAACGCGGCCTATTTAGACTGCTCACATTCCCACACACAGGGCTGAGTCTTGTTAGTTTATCCCTGTAACATTACGAAGCGTTTCCTGTGTCTAGTCTTTCCATGTTCCTTGCCGTGTTTCCTTGTTTGCCTCCTGTATCGACCATTTGCCTGTGACCTCGACTACACTTCTGGATTTCCCTGTATGTACCCGTTTGCTCCTGTGATTGACCATTGCCTGTCTGACATTTCTAAATATAGCGGCAAATTCCTTATCCTTGCTTCATTCTTTATTGTCACATAATTCAGAAATCATTCTAATATAATTATTTGATGCTCAAGAATCATTTATTATTTAATATACAGACGAACACAACATTATTAGCCCTCTTCCACTCAAAAAATTATTTTTGCTGCTTGTTGAAACTGAAGCTTAAACACAATTCTTGAGATTTCTTTGGGGACACAAAGAACCACTGTAAAAAATGCTGGATTCCACACTATCAGTTTGTGTTGGGACACTTATTAGCTAACTTATTCGTTTTTACAAATGTAAGTGGGTTGAACATAAACAATTACGTTGTCTCAAAAATCCCTCATGAATTGTGTTGTTTAAACTCATTTTAAATAAGTCATTTAAACAAACAGCAAACATAATTTTTTGAGTGAGTAACCTCACCACAAGTTCCGTGACTTAAACACTTGAGAGATGATCCGCATGAACTTTTACGCACACACACACACACACACAGAAAGTAATGAATATGATGACAACAGCCCGACAAGTTTTGCTCAGCAAGAAAACGCCCATGTTGACAAAGCATAGACCATGTTAGCTCGACACAGACATTTTAAATCCACATCAAATATTCATGAGGAGGCCGCCTACAATTACAAACTCCCCGTAAACTCTGAAACACACTCGCTGATTAAACACGCGTCTTCATTTAGTTCATTCACCAACGAACGCATCAGCTGTCCGGCCCTGACAGCTAAACCCAGCACAACAGAAACAAATGTGTTCTGACTCGGCCAATGATTACGCCTGACAGTCCCCATTATCAAGCACAAGTTTTCCACAGATGACAAGCTTTCGGCGGAGCGGCTGATGTGCCAAACGTTTCCATTCAACAGCCGATCTCTCAAATCTGTCCCGCACAGCTTTAATTACATTCCAGTAATTGCTGAATCAATTATGTTGAAAATTAAATGAGGTGTTGAATTGTGTTCTATTAAAATCATCTCATAGTTTTAGATGCTATTTTTTCACAACATTGTGCAATGTTCGATTATTAGTCACAATTTGACTATAATTTAGTAATTTCATGGAATTATTTTGCACTTATGTCTCATAATTTGTGACATTATTTCCTCATTTTTTTCAAAAACCTCACATTTTTATGACTTTATATTTCACAATTTAGATGTACGTTATTTTATCCCACGAAATATGACTTTAAATCACAACTTTATCCGTTATTGCAAATTTATTCACTCTCTAATTGTAATTGCATGTAGTGCTTTTGCCAACAGGCAATTTTTCTAACTTTTTCATTAAAATATCTCATAATTTTAGAGTTTTTTTTTTTACAATCACAACTTTGTCTGACACAATGTGCAATTCTTATTCACAATATGACTATAATTTTGTAATTTTATGCCATTATTTTACACTTATGTCTCATAATTTGTGAATTACACTAAAAAACTGCTGGGTTCCACACAATCGATTTGTGTTAGGACAGCATTAGGAAATTAAGCTAACGTTTTAGTTTTTACAAATTTAAGTGGATTGAACATAAAACAATTAAGTTGTACAAAAACACCCTAAAGAATTGGTTATTTTTAGCTCATTTTAAATAAGTATTTTGAACAAGCAGTGTGAGTGTAATTGAGTGTAATTTCACAAATCGTGATCATTTACAATAACTTTACACCTCATATTTATTACATTTTACAGCTTATTATCTATTTTACTTTAATTAGGGTACTTTATATTTCAGATGTATGAAATCTAAATCATATTTCCTCTGAATTTATCTAAAAAAATATGATTTTAAATGACAACTTTACTCTTTATTGCAACATTATTCACTCTCTAATTGTAATTTCATGTGATGGTTTTGGCAACAGGCGATTTTTTTATTTTTTTCATTAAATATTTCATCATTTTAGAGGTTATTTTTAACAATCACAACTTTGTCTTACATAATGCGTGATTATTATTCACAATATGACCATAATTCAGTAATTGTATGCCATTGTTTTGCATTTATTTTTAACTTAATTTCACAAAATGTGATCGTATACAATAACTTTACACCTCCCTCATATTTTACAGCTTATTGACTAATTTACTTTAATTAGAGGACTTTATATTTCATCATTTAGATGCATGTTATTTGATCTCACAAAATATAAATTTAAATACTTTAAATCACAACTTTATTCACTCTCTAATTGTAATTGCATGTGGTGGTTTTGCCAACAGGCGATTGTTCAATTTTTTTTCATTAAAATATTTCATAATTTTAGAGGTTTTTTTTTTTTTACAATCACAATTTTGTCTTACACAATGTGCAATTCTTATTTACAATATGACTATAATTTTGTAATGTCATGCCATTATTTAACATTTATGTCTCATAATTTATGACTTACACTAAAAAATGCTGGGTTCCACACAATTCATTTGTTAGGACAGTATTAAGAAATTAAGCTAACTTTTTAGTTTTTACAAATTTAAGTGGATTGAACATAAAACAATTTGTCCAAAAAAAAACCTCAAGAATTGGTTATTTTTAGCTCATTTTAAATAAGTATTTTGAACAAGTATTTTTATGTAATTTTACAAAACGTGATCATTTACAATAACTTCAATTTTACAGCTTATTAACTATTTTACTTTAATTAGGGTACTGCATATTTCAGATGTATGAAATCTAAATCCTATTTCATTCATTTATTCATTCATTCATTCATTTTCTTTTTGGCTTAGTCCCTTTATTAATCCAGGGTCACCACAGCGAAATGAACCACCAACTTATCCAGCACATGTTTTACATTTTATGTTTTTTGATGCCCTTCCAGCTGCAACCCATCTCTGGGAAACATCCACACACACTCATTCACACTCATACACTACGGACAATTTAGCCTACCCAATTCACCTATACCACATGTCTTTGGACTGTGGGGGAAACCGGAGCACTCGAAGGAAACCCACGCGGACGCAGGAAGAACATGCAAACGCCACACAGAAACGCCAACTAACCCAGCCGAGGCTCGAACCAGCGACCTTCTTGCTGTGAGCCGACAGCACTACCTACTGCTCTACCTACTGCACTACCTACTGCGTTGCCCTAAATCCTAAATTCCTCTGAATTTATCTCACAAAATATAAAATATTTTTTACAATCACAACTTTGTCTTACATAATGTGTGATTTGTATTCACAATATGACAAAATTTTAGTAATTTCATGCCATTATTTTGCATTTATGTCTCATATTTTGTGACTTCATTTCCTTTTTTTTTTTTTTTCAAAAGCATATTATTATAGGTCTCAAATATTTAGATATAAATAAAACAGATAGAATAAAACCAATCAGTGGTAGGGTATGACAACAATGATAGTAATGCAATGATAGTAGTAATGACAGTAAAATGACAACAATAGTAATAATAATAATACTACAGGCGACGCAGTGGCGCAGTAGGTAGTGCTGTCGCCTCACAGCAAGAAGGTCGCTGGTTCGAGCCTTGGCTGGGTCAGTTGGCGTTTCTGTGTGGAGTTTGCATGTTCTCCCTGCGTTCGAGTGGGTTTCCTCCGGGTGCTCCAGTTTCCCCCACAGTCCAAAGACATGCAGTACAGGTGAATTGGGTAGGCTAAATTGTCCGTAGTGAATGAGTGTGTGTGGATGTTTCCCAGAGATGGTTTGCGGCTTTTTATCTAAATTATATTTCTCAATACTTTTCCTCACATAGTGTCCCTTTATTGTTCATAATATTATTATAAATCTCACAAATGCAATGCTGCTTCACTCATATTGTAATTTTGGTCATGATTTTGCATTTCAGTGTCATATAATGTAAAGAAATGCATTATGTTTTTATTATTTTTCATCACAATTGTATCAAATAAGGATTAATCTTACTGTTAAATTAATTTAAGTTAAATTCAGTAAAAAAAAATGTGTTTGTCCCTATATTTGACACAAAATTGAGTCAACTCAATATTTCATGACTTCAATTTCTGACATAATTTCACACAATATGACTTAATTCCTATTTATATTTTAAAATATGAACTTTAAATTTATTCATTCATTCATTCATTTTCCTTAGTCTCTTTATTCATCAGGGGTTGCCACAGCGGAATGAACCACCAACTTATCCAGCATATGTTTTACACAGTGGATGCCCTTCTAGCTGCAACCCAGGACTGGGAAACATCCATACACACTCATTCACACACATACACTATGGCCAATTTAGTTTATTCAATTTACCTATAGCGCATGTCTTTGGACTGTGGTAGAAACCGAAGCACCCGGAGGAAACCCATGCTAACACGGGGAGAACATGCAAACTTCACACAGCCAGGACTTGAACCTGCAACCTTCTTGCTGTGAGGCGACAGTGGTAACCACTGAGCCACCGTGTTGTCCCTTTTTGAAATTTAAAGTTCATTCATTCATTCATTTTCTTTTTGGCTTGGTCCCTTTATTAATCTGGGGTCGCCACAACGAAATGAACCACCAACTTATCCAGCATAAGTTTTACGCAGTGGATGCCCTTCCAGCTGCAACCCAGCATTGGGAAACACCCATACACACTCACATTCACACACATACACTTTGGACGATTTAGCTTACCCAATTCACCTATACCGCATGTCTTTGGACTTGTGGGGGAAACCGGAGCATCCAGAGGAAACCCACGCAAACGCGGGGAGAACGCAAACTCCACACAGAAATGCCAACTGACCCAGCCGAGGCTCGAACAGCGACCTTCTTGCTGTGAGGCGACACTCCTACGTACTGCGCCTAATCTCGCCGTTAACCCTTTTGCTTTAAATAGAGATTTTTTATCTTATGATTAAAATGAATAACTAAATCATATTTCTCATAAATGCAACTTTATTTCTCTCAAATCTGAATTTCAAGTCATGCCTCTACTTTTATAACTCATGATGACTTTATTTTTCACATCTGAGAAAACTCACTAATTGTGGGTCAAAAAAGGATGAATACGATACTAATTATGATAATAATTGGTTTTGTCAATATCTGATTCTAAGTTAAGCTAAAACAACCCAGCATTTACACTTAAATTACAGATACAGTTGAAACCAGTTTACATACACTTAGTAATGGGCGATATAAACGATATGCGATATAAACGATACAAAATTGGCCTACGATAGAGATTCTAATTCTATTGCACTATCGCGATAATGCATGTTTGATGACGCAATCTACCCGCGAAATTAAGAGCAACGAGCTGCAGCCGGCTGCAACGCATCATCTTGAATAAACATGGACAGGGCTCGACAGTGCGACCATTTCGCTCGCATTTGCGACAAAAAATAATAAACTCGATTGATAACTTAATTCACTCGGCCACGGTAAAACAACATGCTCTTCACACTAACTTATGGTGTATTACGTTGGAAATCTATTGTGACTGTAGCACATGCTGAGCTCTCAACAACAGCACTAAGCAACGCATGGCACCGAATGGCGACGTATCGCACAACTTGCGAGCCTCATGCATGGCATATCGAGGCTTGTCACACAGATTCCCACACAGATTTTACCTGGGCGGCCGATATATTATTGGGGCGGCCCGCTTCTGTGTTCGCGAGAAACTGAGAACACTCTGCCACAGACTCACATGCTCTGCATGCAGACCCACAGAGACGCGCTGGATACAGAAGAGCGCGAAGACTAAATAGACTGATCCAGCTCATTATTTGGGGTGACAATACATTTTCCCCGGACATGTCCAAGAATCTGCTTTCGCTTTCGATATTAATTGTATTCATTTTTGCATTACTTTATAAGCAAACTTTGTCTGGTGCGTCTTAATCTCTTAGCAGCACAAACACTATCTACAGCAGAGAGGGAGAGAGAAAGAGCAGATCAAGACACCAGTTCTAATTTCATTAGGAGAACAAAATGTTTAAAATCAAATGTGTTACCTTAGGCTGCAGGTTAGAAATATGTTTTTATTTAAAGTATCTGCAATACACAAATTTATTTGACTAATTTAATACTGGAAGTAATTTCAGTACAGTGTAAGTTCCTTAACTAAAAAGACACCAGTTTTTTTGTTCATTACAACTTGGCATTTAGGAACCAAGGACTAGGACAAGAAAAGTCTTTCTTTCTGAAAGGCAGTACATTTAGTTTATTTATCTGCAACATTGTGTTGTTTAATTACAGTTTTGCTTTTGCACAATAAATGTTCTCAAAACGACATGCAACGTTTCTTTATTTCTTTAAAAAAAATAGCAGTTTGGCTTTCCTAAGGGTTTATGTAACCTGTTCTGAAATGGTTCTATTATAATTTACATATCGCAATATATATCGTTATCGCAAGAGGCTGCAATGTATATCGCAATATGGATTTTAGGCCATATCGCCCATCCCTACATACACTCTAAAAAAAAGGAACATAACCATTTTTTTTTAAATGTCTGATGGTAAATCATACTAAACGTTTACTATTTTAGGTCCGTTAGGATTACCTTAATGATTTACATTTGCTAAATGCCAGAATAATGAGAGAATTGTTTATTAATTTCTAGACAGTCAAACGTTTACATACATTTCCTTGGTATTTTTTTTAGCTTTGCTTTTAAACTGTATAACTTTGGTCAAATGTTTTGGGTATCCTTCCACAAGATTCTCACAATAGTTTGCAGGAATTTTGGTCCATCCCTTCTGACAGAATTGGTGTAACTGAGTCAGATTTGTAGGCTGTCTTGCTCGCACAAGCTTTTTCAACTTTGCCCACAAACTTTCTATAGGATTGAAATCAGGGCTTTGTGATGGCCACTCCAAAACATTCACTCTGTTGTCCTTAAAGCACATTTTAAATAATTTGGCAGTATACTTAGGGTCATGGTCTGTTTGAAAGACCCATCTGTGGCCAAGTTTTAATTTCCTGTCTGATGTCTTGAGATATTGCTTCAGTATTTCTACATAATGTTCTTTCTTCATGATGCCATCTATGCTGTGAAGTGGACCAGTCCCTCCTGCAGCAAAACAGCCCCACAACATGATGCTGCCGTAACAATACTTCAAAGTTGGGATGGTGTTCCTATGCTTGTAAGCTTTCCCTTTTGTCCTCCAAATGTAACACTGGTCATTATGGCCAAACAGTTCAATCTTAGTTTCATCAGGACATGTCTCCAAAATGATTCTTTTTCCCAGTGTAATTTTGCAAATTGTAATCTGGCTTTTTTGTTGATTCTGGCTTGTTGATTTTCCCATGTTTTCACACAAGGAAGCAGTTTTGTTTTGAGGTTTTCCTTAAATACTATTCTACAGTTGTGCCTCCAATTAACTCAAATGTTGTCAATTAGTCAATCAGAAACTTCCAAAGAAACAGAAACAAATTTGATAATCCTAACTTACCAAAAAGAGAAAAAGTTTAGTCACATTAACATCTGACTTTTTTTTTAATGGTTATGCGCCTTTTTATACAGTGTATGTAAACTTCTGGTTTCAACTGTATAATTTATATAACCTAATAATATCACTTATAAACAAATTTTATTTCCCAAAATTTCTGGTTTTAATGATAAGACTGTAAATTGCAGCTTTATTTTTATGGAATTTCTTTCAGATTGTAAATTAATTTCAACTTATTTTTTTCAGTAAAATTTTTAACCCAACAATTGTGTTTGCCCATATTTTAAGTAAATTTCTGTCTAAACAACCCAGCATTAGCATTGTATATTTACTTACTCCCAGGTCCGTTTATATCGAAGTTGATATTTAGCCGCACCATGTTGGTGTTTTGTAACATATAATTATTATGAGGTGGGTTGTTAGCTCAACCCCCAACCTGAAGGACCAGGACATACATACAGACACTACGGACAATTTAGCTTACCCAATTCACCTATAGCGCATGTATTTGGACTGTGGGGGAAACCGGAGCACCCGGAGGAAACCCACGCTAACACAGGAAGAACATGCACACTCTACACAGAAATGCCAACTGACCCAGCTGGGGCTCGAAACAGTGACCTTCTTGCTGTGAGGCGAACGTGCTACCCACTGCACCACCGTGCCAATATATGGGAAATAGAAATAATTTTATTTCCCATATTTTAAAACTTAATATCAAACTTAACTCTTTTGCTAGGAATGTTATATCTAATAATTAGGATTAAGTTATCTAAATGCTTTTTCTTTTAATAACAACACAATTTGACTATAAATTGCAACTTCTATTCTCTATGATTGGAATTTCTTTCTGATTGTAAATTAATTTCATGTTACAACAGAAGCAACTTCATATTTTAAAACTTAATCATACGCTGAAACTGTATTTCTCTCAACTGGGATTTTATACCACTTAACAATGCATAATAGATTGCCATCAAACGTTTCCGTTCAACAGCCGATCTCTCAAATCCTTCCCGCTCAGATTTAATCACATTTAAGTAATTACTGATTCAATTATGAATGGCTGACTGTCAGCGCGTGCTGAAAATTAAATGAGGTGTTGAAGTTTCCACGCGGTGCGCTAATATCATTAATCATCTCTGCTTTAACGACACCTGGTCACCATGAGCATGCTAAACACTGTGTATCATTCACAGATCGCCATTACCGCTGGATAAACCTGAGATGATCGAGTGTTCAACACTATATCGTGTACCCATTGTCTGAATGATTATTTAAGCCGTGTAACCACATCAATTTATGTATTTTGGAAACCCAGTCTGGAGCTGGAAGCAGTCGAGGATATTGAATACAGTAGATCAGTGCATCGTGAATAATGAATATTGTGTAAACACATATACACTGGCTTAATTAGGATGCTTTTAAAACTATTTGTTTAAGAAGTCTGTGTGTATATGAAAGATCATTGTCACATTACAATGGCTTCTTTCTATCTCACATTTTGATTCATCTTATTGTTTAAAATACATTTCTATCAAATGTAACTTTATTACTCTCAATTTCTTAATACATATATATATATATATATATATATATATATATATATATATATATATATATATATATATATATATATATATATATACACATATATATATATATATTAGAGGTGTGAACCTACACTGGTCTCACGGTTCGGTTACGATTATCATGCCATCGATTCAGTTCAATTCGATATCTCGGTGCATCACGGTGCATAGACGATTCTTTCCTTACACAGTTTTATATTTTCTTCACAGCACAGCAATTCTTGTATTAAAATGTATAGATATATTTATATACTATTTGTAAAACAATTTTGTCCTTTAATACAAAGTCAGATATATAAACTGTACCTTTAAACAAGACCATTTTGAGGGATGTAAACAAAAACAATGGTCCTAACGTATTTCCTGTTTTACATTTTTAATTTCCATTGCTTCTGAGAATCCAAAAAGGTTCGCATATTGATAAATAGTGTTATGACAGCTGATTTAAAATCAAGTTATGATTGAATTGCCTCTTGTAACAGTTAGGAAATAGTTTAACGTCAAGCAGGAAATGTTGATGGGCCAATGACATGACCACAATGAAATGGTCTATAGCAAATAAACAAATATAAATATCCCGCTCACTTTCTACCAAGTTCTTTCTTACACCCCTTTGATTGGTTACGCGCTCAACAGAAAGGGCTGCGATTGGCTCTAACACGCCTGCGCTCTTCACAGATGCGCTCATGGGTCACAGTGAGAGAGAGAGAGAGAGAAATGGAGATTACTTTCATTCTCTTAATCGCCGTGAAATAGGGGCTTTTGCTGTAAGTGTCAGTGAAACAGAGTTCAGCAAACACACACGAAGTGAAATTGTGCACAGTTTCAGAGTTTTTGCGTAGTTAGAGCGTTGTATATACTCGCGCTCGCCTCCCTCGCCATAGTAAGCTACGGCGACATAGCGCGTGTGAGATAAATGACGTCAGTACATAATAACCGGTTATGATTATTACTGAACCGATACCGAATTATCCGCGCCTGCATCGCGGTGCACCGAAGAAATTATTAATTTTGACACCCCTAATTTATATCTATATATATATATATCTATATATATATATATATATCTATATATATATATATATCTATCTATATATATATATATATATATATATATATATATATATATATATATATATATATACATATATATATATATATATATATATATATATATATATATATATATATATATATATATATATATATATATATATATATATATACTGTATGTTTATACTAAATACTGCATTTTTTTCCAACTAAAGGAGGATAGATATGTCAGACGAATACACATGCATAAAGAGCCCCTATTATATATTAAAAAGGGTCATATTTTGATTTTGGGGTCTCCAACAACAGTCTGATGTCTGCGTGCAAGGTCAAAAACACTTTCATTGTCTTATAATATGCATTTATTTTTACCTAATTATCCCAGCGACTCCCATATGATTCGTTCAGTGATTCCTTTGTTCCCAAACCCCTCCTTAGCGCAATGCTAATCTGCGCTGATTGGACTAATGACAGCCTGTTGCGATTGGTCGACAGCGTTCAGCGCGAGACAGAAAGAAATGCCCACCACGGTTTATCAAGTTCTACAATTTTGAAGTAGTCAGAGTGTATGTGTGAGCATACCTGCCAACACTCCCGTTTTTTCCCATGAGTGACGCCACCCTCCCGTTTTGTTATTTCTCCCGGAAAACTCCCATAATTTCAACCATCCCCATCCCACCCGGTCCTCAGCATTTCGGTACAGTCTGTGAAACCCCTGAGTCGCCAACATTGGTATAGGCAGTGGCGGGCCAAACCACGCTTCATAGTAGTTACTAACACCACAGTACCCGGTTCTCAACAGTGTCATTCAGACACCTCACCCCCGAACCTAACCTCAAGGTCTCACAGATTTTCAGGGACAAATGTGGACAGGTATATGTGTGGTATGTGTGTGAGCCCAATGCAGGAGTGGATTAAAGCAATGTAGTTAAACACCAGCATATTGCTCTATTCTTAATAATAAGTAAACGGCCGATGAATCCCCCATTGTAAGCATGTAGATTGCTGAAGCACACGTCAGAAAAATGGCAGGACCCCAGCACAAGGCTGGGGCTATAATGCTGAGGTATTTTTGTAAAAATAAACCTCAACCACTGACTCTTCACAGCCTCATCTTTGGGTAGGGAAAATTTCCCCCACACTTCCAATAATATCCAGCTGAGCACGTCACGACATGATTCAACCAGGCATCTGCTACAGTGTTCTTCTTCTTTTTCTAGCTACTGTGTTTGTGGGCGGGGCTGGGGGGGTTTCAATTTTCCAAATGACAAATCAAAGCCCTGCCCATCAACAAATGGGCAGGGCTTAAGTTCCACATCTACGTCACGCCGGCACGGCTAAAGACTCGTTATCAAGACGATTAATTTGAAACACGATGAGTCGACTCTTTCGTAGATAAATCAATAGTTTTAAACACGGTGCACTTTCAAATTTAAGCCTTAGCTGGATATTTCACTTCACTTTGAGCTGTGTTACGACACTACATGGAAGGTCATTTTCAAAAACCCATAATTGGGGCTCTTTAAGAAACAATGTATTGAAATGAATCTGAACATACTGTATGTTTGAAATATAGCATCATTACCACTTGAAACACTTTGTGTTTTTAAACCTTTAACATTTCCTTTGTAGATTCTTTTTTTTAATAAAGGTAAAATTCTGTGAAATAATATATATATACAGTTGAAGTCAGAATTATTAGCCCCCCTTTGAATTTTTGAATTTTTTTTCCTTTTTAAATATTTCCCAAATAACGTTTAACAGAGCAAGGAAATTTTCACAGTATGTCTGATAATATTTTTTTTCTTCTGGAGAAACTCTTATTTGTTTAATTTTAGCTAGAATAAAAGCAGTTATAAATTTTTTGAAACACCAATTTAAGGTCAATATTATTAGCCTCTTTAAGCTAAAATTTTTTTCAATAGTCTACAGAACAAACCATCATTATACAATAACTTGCCTAATTACCCTAACCTGCCTAGTTAACCTAATTAACCTAGTTAAGCCTTTAAATGTCATTTTAAGCTGTATAGAAGTGTCTTTAAAAATATCTAGTAAAATATTATTTACTGTCATCATGGCAAAGATAAAATAAATCAGTTATTAGAAATGAGTTATTAAAACTATTATGTTTAGGAATCTGTTGACAAAATCTTCCTTCTGTTAAACAGAAATTGGGGAAAAAAATAAACAGGGGCTCTAATAATTCAGGGGGGCTTATATATATATATCAGGGGTGCTCAACCCTATTCCTGGCGATCGACCTTCCTGCAGTTTTCAGTTGTAGCCCTTATCAAACACACCTGCCTGTAATTATCAAGTGCTCCTCACGTTCTAAATAATTGGTTCAGGTGTGTTTGATCAGGGTTGGAGCTGAAATCAGCTGGAAGGTCGATCGCCAGGAACAGGGTTGAGCACCCCTATATATATATATATATATATATATAAATTAAAAGAGTTTAATATGCATACTGTACGCTTTAATATTTATAAAAATGTGTTGGGTCAAGTAATTTAAAGGTGCAGTATGTAAGTTTGACATGTGCAGGTTGCCAGATTGACGACACCAACAGCAGTGTGCCTGACTGTCGAGCCTAAAGGATGATTTACAGTAAGCCTGATTTAAATCGTGTTCTAAATAAAATAGAAGGAATATTTTCCATATTAAAAATAGTTTTTGTTCTAACCAACACTTGAAATCTATATTTTAGAAACGGCTTCTATTTCTTGCAGCTGAACAACAGAAAACTGACAATGATCACTTTAGGTACACCTCATGTGCTTTATTCAGTGTTAAATGCTAATAATGCGAGTTTGAATGCCATTTACATGACATTTACTGCCATACTACTGAAAGCAGCAGCAGACAGTTCACCTCAGATCTTTGAAATTTCAAAACTCAAAACAAACACATATCAGTGATTCAGCATCTACATGTAATAATCTTAAAGAGGTTTAATATGTATTAATTAGATTATAAACCTTACCATTTCATGAGTGAGAGCATATTACATTCATAATATTTATATTATTTGCTAATTGATAACCTTGTGTGGAGCTCTTAATCTGCATCTCATTTCGGAGGCTGCTACTGTCCACTGGAGGTCACATTTCATGGACGCACAATTTGAGAGCTTTCATGACTGAATGAATGAAATATGCACCTGTGGTGCTGAAATATAATTGGCTAAACTGCCATTGGGCGGGTTAAATGAGCAAATTAAAGACAGACGTTCCTTAATTTAATGATTGCAATTAGAGTGTGAAGAAACTTTCAACCAGCATAACAAAAAAATATTTCTGAAGAAAATAGATTTTGCACTTGCAAAAACTCAAAACTGAACACAAAAGAGGATATTTTGAAGAAAGCTGGAAACCTGTAACCATTTACTTCTATAATATTATATGGAAGTCAATGGTTAGAGATTTTCAGCTTTCTTCAGAATATCTTCTTTTGTGTTTATTAGAAGAATTAAACCCATAAAGGTTTAAAACCACTTGAGGCTGAGTAAATAGTGAGTCGATTTTCATTTTTGGGTGAACTATCCCTTTAATACCATTCATCCCCCCCATGCTGTCTCCACCCCCACACTATGCCACGCCCCCCAGCTATACTGCAACACTGACAAAGTTTCTAAATCTCCTTTAAGAAATTCACATTCATATTTATCCACAAAGCTATAGCATAAGCCGTTCTAAAGATCATAAGGAACCTTAAAATGGTTTGTGATGCATAGCAAGCTGAGCAGCACAATCCAGCTGGTGTGTATGTGTGTGTGGGTTAACCTCACAATTGTCGTGTCCTGGGGGCGAATGACTCGCAGGCAGCACTGTAATTCTTACTGGTAATGATAGGGTGGGTGTTCTGGGTCTCTGATAGTGGCTTGATGATCGCTCTGGAACCGTTTCTGGCTGAGTGCATTCGCCTGTGCCAAAGCGTGATTTATGTATTCCCACAGAATACAGAGAAATCCAAGCGATTATGTCCATGTATCTCGCATTCGGCTGCAGATTTACGAGTTTGTGCCCGGCGTCACGCTGATGCAGGCTGAATGAGAACATTAAAGCAGAATAATGGTGAAGATCCACCTGCTTCGATGTTCACATGTGTATATGCCGTTAGCGCTTGTATCCGAAAGCAGCAGTAAACAGATCAAAATAAAACGTGGGATGTCAGTTGGATCAATCGGTGGGATGGAATGGACATGAGAGACTGCTGTAAAACAAGTTTAAGGTAGTTTTTTTACAGGATTTTTTTTCCAAAATTACGTTTAACTGAGCAATTCATTTTTTTTTCTCTACAGTATTTCCTGTAAGATTTGATCTTCTATAGAAAGTATTTCTTTTAGTTTAGCTGGAATAAAAGCAGTTTTTTTTCCAAAATAAATGTTAAGGTCAAAATTAGGGATTCACTGTAAAAAAAAAACAATGTGAAGATTCAAATCGGTAGAAATGTTGAACGAATTGCAATACACTTTTGAACAGAGGGGGCGCTGTGTTTACAGATGCAAATTCACTTTACCTGCACATCAATTCAATTCATCTTTATTTCTATACCACTTTTACAATGTAGATTGTGTCAAAGCAGCTTCACAAAGAAAATTATAGTGAATTGAGGTGAGCAAGAGGTGGGGGGGTAGAGTAAAATGACAGTAGTGAAATGCGCCAGACAAACACAAACTGTGTGCAAATACTGCAAAAAGACGTTTACTTACACTAACAGAACAACAAATATGATGCACATAAACCGTCAGCACAGTGAAAACTACTGTCACAGATGTCCTGAGTTGGGTGTAACACGTTCCACAGAAACGCATTATTGTATTCTAATTACATTTTTGAGGAACGCAGTAATGTAACGCATTACATTTTAATTTTGTGTAATTTGATTATAATTACTAAAGTCAACGTAATTGCGTTACTTACATTACAAATATAGATTTTAGAAGAAAATAATGCTTCTTTTAAATCACGTTTTCCACTGCAACATCAGTTAATGAGCATGCGCTTTTAAATTGCTGGAGAACGCAATCTGAAATGGTTGCTGACGAGAGTGGCTGCTTCTTTAAGTGGAAATACAGACATTACTTTGATTTCATTGAGCGTAAAAACTAAAATATTGCTGTGAAATGCAGTCTATGTCCAGTCTCTAAAGAACTTTGGACTGCTTTAACTCAACCAGCAACTTGTTCAAGCACTAGAACAAAAAGTATTCTACGACAATACTCTTCACCAAGGAGGACACCGGCACCTAAAAACACGACGGCCCAACTCAACCTAAACAGGCTAAATTGAATTTTGTGCAGGATCAGGAGTGAATGTATCATCTGAATGTGAAGAGAAGCGTAGCTGCTTATGGGGCTGTTCACAAATTGCACTTTTTGCGCGCACATATTGGGAGCGCATTTTCCAGCCGTCCCCAGTTGAAAATTGTGAGCCACCTGACAAAACTAATCGATCAGATTCATACTTTGGAATATGCACATTTTGGTAGACTAATTACTTCAGACAAACACAGAACCCCCAGACACTGCTGCTTTTTCATCCTAAGGATGTCAATGGTTACAGGTATCCAGTTTTCTCCTAAATGTCTTCTTTTGTGTAAAAAAATGACAAACACGTTTGGAAATAGAATTTTAAGTTTTGGGTGAACTCTTTAAGTCTTTTGAATATGTCAAGCTGCTGTGATCAACCCATTGTGATGTTTTTCAGTGAATATTAAATTACTGAAAGAGCTGCAGTTTATTTATTTATTTTATATGTTTTAAAAGTAACTTCAAAGTAAAGTAATTAGTAATCTGATTACTTTTTACATAAGTAATTAGTAATGCAATCAGATTACAATTTTCCAGTAGTAATCAGTAATTTGTAATCATTACTTTTTTTTTTTTTAAGTAATTTACCCAACATTGCAGATGTCTATACCAAGCGGCAACCTCCCGCTCTTCCTCGGGAAGCCAATACGGAAGTAACTAAAACTGCAATTCATCGACTCGCCATGGGGGGCTGGCTCCATGAAGTCCAAGGGCTTTCTTTCTGCATTGGTAAATTGGCCATTTTTACAGCTGATAAAAACATGTTTACAGCCTGGTACAAACGATGGCTTTGATGCATATAGCTATGATTACCCTTCATGACAACTCTGAGGGGGGTGAATTTTTTTATAACTCATCCGTTTCGTTTTTATTAGGTTATATTAAGTTTGCATAATTAAGGGCGTGGCCACTTGAGTGACAGCTAGCCCTCGCTGCTCGCTGTCTCGTCACCTCAGCTGATTCTGGCTAATTAGCCGCTGAGCTCGGCAAATAAATCGTGTATTGGTTTTGTTTAATGTTTCTTTACACCTTCATTTGCCTTTTGGAATTATTTCCTGCAATTATCAGATGATGTGGCATGATGTGTGGATTTAATTGTGCTTACAAACCGTTCAAGTTGCCTTCATTTCACAGGTGAGTGAAATGATATACTTCTATACCATCTCTATAAATGTATTTGTTTTATTTAAGATCATTTATCATTTAAATGTTCTTTAGACCAGTATTGCACTCCAGAATCTGACAGATTGATTAGCTGTAGGCTATAAAACAATCATCTGAAGCGTTGTCATACACTGTTAGTGCTGGATTTTATAAACAGCCTTGCATTTACTAACACAGACTATATCTGAAGTGTTTGATAGTAATTCGCGTTTTCCTCCTGTCGAAAAACGTCATAAGAACAATGTTTAGTGGCTCAATGTGTTACAACAGTGTTTTTAAAAGTCTAAACACTTTATTGATAGTGTACAACCAAGCACATGTGGTCAGAACACAAACGAGTCACGGGTGATGAAGTATTAAGCGTTCTCCCAAAGTAATAAATCTGTTTTAATCCAGGTCTAAGCAAAAGGCTTAGAATCAAGCATGCGTCTGTAGCTCCGCTCACTCTCCGCCTCTTTGCCCTTATTTGGTATGCCGCGTTCGGTGCGATGACGCGCTAACAAAATGGCGACGGTTGGCCGCGCCTACTTGTGGCTTCTTTTGCAGTGTTCAGAAACCTATGGGTGACGTCACGGATACTACGTCCATATCTTTTACAGTCTATGGTCTATACGCAAAAACTATTAATAAGCCAAACCATGCGGACTGGGTGATTTGCAACTCCGCTTGCTCCGATGAGTGCTACAGAGATCACACAGTGCATCAGTGTTTTCATAGTGAAAGTTTATAGTAAAGTAGTTCTGTTACAGAACCAGGTATTAGACTATTTTACCTCTCCTTTTCTAATTAGTTTATGCATATTTTAATAATTTGCTTATTATTATTTAATATTTAAAAATGTTCAAGATTATCTCTTCTTAAGTGTATTACACTGATACTTATACTAATCAATTATACAAGTAATATTAATTATTCACCTTCATAATGATGTTCAACTCCTGTCTCTATCCTACTATATAATTAGTAATTTTATAATATTTTTTTATGCCAGCGGCCAGTCCCCTGGAGCAGAGGGCCTGTTGATTACCTCTGTACACACTGCTCTCTGGTTTAGGAAAGGCTTACCTATCCACACCAGCCATCTAAGTCAGCGGGGACATTTAAAATGTGCAAAGATCTCAGCTTATGCCAGAAAACATAGATATGCTGATATTTCTTTAAAAAAATGACAAATACCAGCACAGTCACAGCTTTAGTTTGTTTATATTAATGAGTCTATTAATGAGTTTTTAAAATAGCAATTTAGTTATGGCAGAAATTTTGGCAACAAATGTGCAGCATTTAAAGGTGCTGTATGTAAGTTTTTGACTCTTCTAAAGCATAAAAATACCATAATATGTTTGCAGGTATTTAAGAAACATCCCAAGTGAACATACTTGTTTAACTGAAAAACAATGCTGAAGTCAGATATTCTGCTTTAAAAATGGTTTTTCCGTGCCGGAACGCTGTCTTTGTTTAGGTAAATTTAACCTGCAGAATGCCAGTTTAGCCAATTATATTTCAGCACTCCGGGTTGCCTTGTTGGAAAACAGCGTATTTCATTCATTCATTCAGAAAGACTCTGAAAGCATGCGTCCGTGACCGAAATGGACAGTATCAGACATCGAAATGAGACAGATTCAGTTCCACATGAGGTTATTACTTAGCAAATGATATAAACATTACGAACGTAAACATTAGGTGAGCAGGTTACATTGTAATCTCGTGTCCTAACAACACGCAAACAGCAGTTTAGCTGTTTGCACCAGACGAAACATGACAGAAATGTAAATACAGCCATTCAGAAGCACAGAATATGCACTCACTCACGAAACGGTAAGGTTTAGAATCCATTCAAACTCACATTGTTAGCATTTAGCACTGAATAAAACACACGAGGCTTACCTGAGGTGCACTGTCATAGGTTTCACATGTTGAGCTGTGAGAAAATGAAACCGTTTCTAATATCTCAATTCGAGGTGTTGGTTAGAACTAAAACTCCTTTTAATATGGAAGATATTCCCTCTATCGCGTGTCGTTGATTTTATTTAGAACAGTTTTAAATCACTCGCTCCTGTACTCAATCTGGCATCCCACGCGTGCGTTTATTTTGATCTAGGAGTGCAATACCTAGTTCAACCACTGGGTGTCAAACTTACATACTGCACCTTTAAAAAAAAACTGAAAGGACTCTTCACCTTAAATTTGTTTTTAATAATTTTGTTAAAACATTGCGACTAAATCCTGAATCGTGAGATTAGTATTGTGAATCGTATCGAATCGTTAGTCAGGTGAATCGTTAAATCCCTAGTCAAAGTTATTAGCCCCTATAAGAAATTATTACACTTGTCTGATTAGCTGCAAAAACAGACCACTGTTGTCTGATGACTTTCCGTGTTTATCTAATTAACTATACTAGTATAGAACACTAGTATCTTGCAAAAAGACTGTCCTCATGGTAAGGAAAAAAGGAAAGGAAGCTTAGCTTTTTAAGGAAAATTAGCTTTTAAAACTATTATGTTAAATGTGGGGGCGATAAGGTGGCGCAGTGGGTAGCGCTGTCACGTCACAGCAAGAAGTCGCTGGTTCAAGCCTCGGCTGGGTCAGTTGGCATTTCTGTGTGGAGTTTGCATGTTCTCCCCGTGTTCGTGTGGGTTTCCCCCACAAGTCCAAAGACATGCGGTATAGGTGAATTGGGTAAGCTAAATTATCTGTAGTGTATGTGTGTGAATGGGTATGGATGTTTCCCAGTGTTGGGTTACGGCTGGAAGGGCATCTGCTGATCAAAAACATATGCTGGATAAGTTGGCAGTTCACTCCGCTGTGGCGACCCCAGATTAATAAAGGGACTAAGCCGAAAAGAAAATGAATGAATGAATGAATGAATGAATGAATGAATGAATGAATGAATGAATGAGTGAGTGATAAATGTGTTGAAAAAACTTCTCTCTGTTGAACATCACTTGGGAAATATTTGAAAATAATAAAATTTTCAGGGGAGGGCTAATAATTTTGTCTTCAACTGTATATAAATAGTGCTTTATCTGCTAAAATCTAATTTTCCTAGGTGGAATAACATATATAGGAAAGAAAATAACACATAAATCCAATAAAAAGCTACTTAAGGGGTGTTTAATTGCACATTTTCAGTTTTCACAATGCAGCAGGTAGATCAAGTCATAGCTATGAAGACGATACAACCTTGACCCAACACAAAAAAAAACGTAATTTAGTGCCCCTACAACTTTCAAAGTAGCCATATCTCTTCTGAGAGACATCTAACCTTTTCCAAATACACCAGCTACGGCCTGGAAAATATCACAGCTCATCTTTGCGGTAATGGCTAGTGTTTCACTCTGTGCAGGAGAAAGACATTTGCATTTCTGTCTGAAGGAGAATCAAGTAACTCTTAGAGCAAGATCATGGGATAATGACAAACAACTAAAAGCTGTCTGTCTGTCATTTCTTGTCCGATCCAAACCAAATCACCCTTGTCTCCCTATTTCACGAAGAGTCCAGATATCTAAAGGACTCAGACAGTCAATGGCAATTCATTAATGGGAGATAGAAATCGCTGACATTTCTAAAATCATTGACTGAAAAAACCAAAAGAACTTCAAGCAGATAAAAAGTTAAAAAAAATAAATCAAACTGCTAGGACTATATATTTCTGAACTCTGGATTTGGCTCTGTCAATGGAATCCTACAGAATTTTATCTGCCTGTTTTTATGGTATGAATGACTATACATTTATGAACTCTTGATTTGGCTCTGGTCTCTCAATGCAAGTCTATAGAATTGTATCTGCCCATTTTTATGGTTCACTAAACAGAAATAAATCTGACTTCTTGGTTGCACTGAACTGAATTGAGAAAGAATTCATTACAGCTTGAGGCAATAAACTTGAACAAATTTGAGATAAATTGATGGACGGATGGACGAATGGATAGATGGATGGATGGACGGACGGACGGATGGAGTAATAAAAGGGTAGACAGAATTTTGGATGGACAAATGGACAAATAAGACTTTCTCCAGAAGAAAAAAAAATATCAGACATACTTTGAAAATGTCCTTGCTCTGTTAAACATAATTTGGGAAATATTTAAAAAAAGAAAAACAAATTTAAAGGAGAGCCAATAATTCTGACTTCAACTGTATGTAGATTTCCCACAGCACAATCACTACCCTTTTTTTCTTTTAGAATGAAGAACTTCCACAATCCTGAACTCTGAACTGCAGCAACAGGCTAGTGGAAGAGCAATTGGAAGACGTGTGATCTCTGGCAAAAAAAATTGAAAAAAAAAATTCATAGATGCTATTTTGTAGTATTTTTTTTTTACAGTAAAGAAATATTACAGTAAATATACAATACAGTAAATGGACAAGCAAGATTGCATTTTACATGTAATACATTCATACAAAAATAAATGCACTGTATAAATACAGTGTATTCTATGTATTATTTACTGCTATCAACAACTATCAGATTTTTTCATGGTTAAAAAACAACTAATCATTTTGATCAGTGTAGCTCACACAATGATAAATACACTTTATGCCTGGTGGCCTTGGCCAAATTACTGACACGATAACTAGGTTTTGAGGCATGAATGAAATGTTTTGGGGGAGTAACTACATTTTGCAGACATGCAATTAAGTTCTGTAGTTCCAGCAAACAGTTTAGACATTTGCACTCACTGTTTAGAGAATGTTATGACTGTTTCGAATAATGGGCCAAAGCAATTGAGAAAAACTGTGAATGATGGATGGATGGATGGATGGATGGATGGATGGATGGATGGATGGATGGATGGATGGATGGATGGATGGATGGACGGGCGAAGAACGATAGAACGACAGAAAGAACGATGAAGTGATAGATGGATGGATGGATGGATGGATGGATGGATGGATGGATGGGCGAAGAACGATAGAACGACAGAAAGTACGATGAAGTGATAGATGGATGGATGGATGGATGGATGGATATAAAGAATGATGGATGGATGGATGGAGCAATGGATGGATGAATAGATATAAAGAATGATGGATGGATGGATGGATAGATGGATGGATGGATGGATGGATGGATGGATAGAACGATGGAAGGAACAACAGACGGATGTCTAATATTGACACTTGCTTCATCATCTTCTACATTGCTACATACAGTACTGTATGTTGACAGAGCATCAAAGCACAGCAAGCGGCTCCAGATTAAATCCATCTGGTAAAAACACCCACGATCACTTCAACACCACAAGTGTGAATGCAAAGAATGAAATATGCTGCAGATTTGTACATGCGGCGTTCCTGGTAAAAGACTCTCTTAAGCGCCTGATTATTATTGCGCAATTTTGGCTGTAGAAGAAAGGCAGCCGAACGCTGGATTACACCAGTGGAGTGTGACAGGAAGAAACACCCCGGAGGAGATTACATTAAACCAATCCGTTTTCCTCTGCATGCTTCAGGTTTAGTTCTGTTGCCTCGCTGGTGTGAAAAGCCACTGTTAACATTCAATTAGGCAGATCGCAGTGCTGTTTCGGCGAGGCTGAGCGCCGTGAGCCAGGAGTTTGGGGTCAGATGTCAACTCTGTTGGACTGAGAGCTATATTTATCATCCACCCTCCTAGACCACGCAGCCTTGGCAACTAAAGCCTCATGTTTCTTGTCTACTGAACAAATCATGAATTAACCATTTCAGAATACCTTCAGTACTGCAGGATTAAAAAAAGAACAATACATGCTAGCTGATAGAGAGAAACATTTCTATGGCGTCTATTTATGCACTAAAATATATTTGTGATATAATTGTAATATTCTGATGTTCTTGTTTTTGTTTCCAGCAGATCAGCAGTACTTAGTATTTTTCTTTTTCAAATATTTCCCAAATCATGTTTAACAGAGTAAGGATTTTTTTCTCGTTTATATACACTATGAACAGCAGCTACGCTAATTACTCTCTTTATTCTCTATTTCCACCTGGGGGTACTCATCCCGAGGCCCTCAGACTATGCAGCGCCACTGATGCGATCCAAGACCAGTGACGAGATGATCCAAAGGTTTTCATAATCCTGGACCAGGCCGCATCCTGAGCAGCTGCTGTGGTGGTCATGGAAGAGTGGAGAGCATGATACTGATTCCTGTGACTCTCCAGGGACAGACGAGTCTTCGCTGAGGTCCAGCATTCTCCAGCCTCCGGTGCCTAGACTGCAGCTCTGCACAAGATGTTTGGCCATAGGAGAAATGCTCATGCCCAGCTGAGCCAGGTTTCTCTCAAGGTTTTTTAAATTCTTCACTTTCGCCAATTGGTAAAGTTTTTTTTTTCCTCGCCGCTGTCGCCACTGGCTTGCATGGTTCGGGATCTGTAGAGCTCCGCATCGATGGATTTGCTCTTCAGTGTTTGGACTCTCAGTAGTGATTATTAGACCACACTGAACTGAGCTAAACTGAACTGAACTAACACTGAAAACTGAACTGACACTGTTTCAATTTACTATAATCTTCTATGTGAAGCTGCTTTGACACAATCTACATTGTAAAAGCGCTATACAAATAAAGGTGAATTGAATTGAACAGTATTTCCCATATTGTAAAACCCAAAAAGTTAAGGTAACTCAAACCATTTGAGGAAACCGATTGCAACAAACTGTTAAGGTTCAAAAACTAATCCTAATGAGTACTGTGAACTTAATCCATTTGAATAAATGAAACAATTTGAGCACAGTAAAACCCGATAAATAAAGAGAACTCAAACCAACTGAGTACTGTAAAACCCAATAAGTTAAGGCAACTCAAACCATTTGAGGAAACTGATTGCTACAAACCATAAAAAACTATTTATATGATCTACTAATAATTCAGGAGGGCTAATAATTCTGACTTCAACTGTGTATATACAGTTGAAAAAAGTTCTAAACATAATAGTTTTAATAACTCATTTCTAATAACTGATTTGTTTTATCATAGCCATGATGACAATAAATAATATTTTACTAGATTTTTTTCAAGACACTTCTATACAGCTTAAAGCAGGGGTCTCAAACTCAAATTGGTGGGGGGCCATTTCAGTGACTGATGGTCACGAACTGTGCTGAAAAAAACAAAAAGTGGGGGGAGGGGGGTTGAATCTCAATGCGGGCCGGAGAGAGGACGAGGCCGTAAGTGGCCCACTGGCCGGCAGTTTGAGACCCTTTAAAAGTGACATTTAAAAACTTAACTAGGTTAATTAGGTTAACTAGGCAGAATAGGGTAATTAGGCAAGTTATTGTATAACGATGGTTTATTCTGTAAACTATCGGGAAAAAAAATTAAAGCTTAAAGGGGCTAATAATTTTGACTTTAAAATGGTTTTTAAAAAAATAAAAACTGTTTTTATTCTAGCCAAAATAAAACAAATAAGACTTTCTCCAGAAGAAAAATATTATCAGACATACTGTGGAAATGTCCTTGCTTTGTTAAACATAATTTGGGAAATATTTAAAAAAGAAAATAAAATTCAAAGGGGGGCTAATAATTCTGACTTCAACTGTTAATTCATTCATTCATTTTCTTTACGGCTTAGTCCCTTTATTATTCCAGGGTCGCCACAGCGGAATGAACCGCCAACTTATCCAGCACGTGTTTACGCAGCAGATGCCCTTCCGGCTGCAACCCATCACTGGGAAACATCCACACACTCATTCACACACATACACAACGGACAATTTAGCCTACCCAATTCACCTGCACCCAATTCACCAGCACCCGGAGAAAACCCACGCAAACGCAGGGAGAACATGCAAACTCCAAACAGAAACGCCTACTGACCCAGCTCAGGCTCGAACCAGCGACCTTCTTGCTGTGAGGCGACTTCAACTGTTTATATACTGTATATATATATATATATATATATATATATATATATATATATATATATATATTTTTTTTTTTTTTTTTTTTTTTTTTTGAACTTTAAGCTTAAAGTGTATTACAATGATTTATAAATGAAAACGTTACTAAAATTTTGCTTTGCCATCACAATAACATAAAATATTTTAAAATATACTATAATGGAAAACAGCTTTAATTGAAATGTTATATTTCATCTATCAAATCAACATCAAATGCTGCGCTTCTAATATTATAAAAATTGTCAAATAAAATCAGAAATAAAATCAAAATACTCATTTCATAAGACGACTATAATCCTACATTTTACTTATTTCTCCATTTATATAAAAATTAACACATTTTATGATTGTTTATTTTAAATGCACTTTCTGATGAGCATATACTGTACTGTACCGCACCCTTTAAAAATAATAATTGTAATTAATTATTATGATTATTTTCTACTTTATTGGATTTGATTTTAAATTGCTAAGCGTAAGAATATAGTTACAAAAGTTACAGCTTCTTCACATTCATTCATTCATTTTCTTTTCAGATTAGTCCCTTTATTAATACGGGGTCGCCACAGCGGAATGAATCGGCAACTTCGCGGATGCCCTTCAGCCACAACCCATCACTGGAAAACAACCATACACACTCACTCACACTCATACACTACGGACAATTTAGCCTACCCAATTCACCTGTACCACATGTCTTTGGATTGTGGGGGAAACCTGAGCACCCGGAGGAAACCCACACGAACGCAGGGGGAACATGCAAACTCCACACAGAAACGCCAACTGACCCAGCCGAGGCTCGAACCAGCGACCTTCTTGCTGTGAGGCGACAGCACTCCCTACTGCGCCACTGCGTCGCCACAGCTTCTTCACAACACAGTAAAAAAAAAACTATAAAACAAATACAACTGTATTAATCTCCATCCAGTGGTGTTTTTAATGGATGAATAAATACTTTGTTTTTCCAGCATGAATGTTACCTGTAGAACTACAGACATCTGGGAAGAACAGTCTCTCTCTCTCTCTGCTAAGAAATACTGGCAGACTGAGGAATATGAAGCTCCCTTATCTAATAAGAGGAAAGCGATACGCGTTAGAGATACGGATTATTGCCGGAACCGAGTGAAGTGTAACAATCCACCCGTGAGCCAAACGATAAGCTGGAGAAGGAAGCTCTCCCTGCCTTTTACATGTGATGAGATTGAAGGGGATTGTTGAAATCCCACTTTAATAGAGCAGGAAGAAGGGTGAGAATAAAGCAGACATATTACCGCTGTGCTTTTGCAAGAACTGAAACCCAGAATGAGGGAATGTGAAGAACAGGGAGAACTTGAAGATGTTCATTGTGTGCTTTTGTGAATCATAGACATCTATTTACAGTGTATGTTGGCGGATGGGGCAGAAAATGTCTACTGGAGCTCATGAGTGTATGGAAAGAACTAATTGACATTCAGTGATGGAGATAAGATGGAGATTAAGGCAAGAGTTGCTTTTTTGGTCTTAGTGTGAAGATAGCTTTCAAAATATTTTTTGGTCACACTTTACTTTTTTACATACATATTTTACAGCAGTTTTTTTTAAAAGGTGTTTTCTCAAATTTAGTTTTTATCTTCTTTTGAGACTTCTCAGCAAGCACAGGACGTCAACATGACGTCAGATTGATGATGTACCCCAACGTTTTGGGGACGTTGCATTTTGTTTGAAAATGAAACTCAGGTTGACATAAGATCATAATGTCAGGCAGACGTCACTGTCCAATGTCCAACCTAAAATCAACGTCAAATGATATTATAGCTTGACGTTGTGTGGACGTTACCACTATGACATCTATTAGACGTTGGATTTTGGTTGCCATACCTGACGAATAAATGTCAGTATTTAACATCAATATGATATTGGTTTAAGATGTGGGCTTGACGTTGGATTTTGGTCCCTTTCCAACACAACCTAAATTCAACCACATTTCAAGCTTTTTTGACGTCGTTATTGAACGTCAAAATAACGTTGTCCTTAGATGCTGGCTAGACATTAAATTTTGATCACCTGACATCACAATGTAAATCTAACCGAATATTAATGTCTTATAATGTGTGCCTGCTGGGTTTGGGCTTTTGGCATTCCATAGAGTTTTTTCAGTCTAAAAAAATCACTTTTAAGAGGTTTTTTTTTGTCGCATTTTACAATTTTTAATTTTTTTTACTATTATATTTTACAACACAATTTTTTAAAGGCAGTTTTCTAAAAGCCCCTTTCGGGCTTCCCATACATTTTTTTTTTACCTGGTATTTAAAAAAACATTAAAAATACACTTTTAATAGTTCTTTTGTCACAATTTTACAATATCATTTTTAAAAGCGGCTTTCTCAAATTGAGAAGATTTTGTTTTGTTGAGATTTAGGACTTTTTATCTTTCCGTGATTTTTTTTTTTTTTTTTTTCAGTTTAGTGTAAAGAAAACATTCAATTACACTTTTTTTAAGTTTAAAGAGGGTTTTTGCAACCCTTTACAAATTATTTATATATAGTTTTTTATATTTATATATTACAATAAGGCAGTTTTCTGAACGTTTTTTTTATTTTGGCCATTTGGGCTTTCCATAAAGAGTTTTTTTCAGTCAAGTGTAAAGAAAACATTGAAAATACACTTTTAAAAGGTTTTTTGTTATAATTTTACAACATAATTTTTAAAAGCTCTTTTCTCAAATTGAGGAGATTTAAGAATTGGAGATTTTTTTGTTGTTGTTGAGATTTAGGACTTTCCATCTTTTTTCAGTCTCTAGAAGAAAACACACTTTTAAGAGTTTCTTTTGTCGCACTTTATTTAAAAAAAAAACAATTATATGTATTTACTACACACATTTCTTGAATAATTTCTTAAATAACTTGTCAGATTATATACTATATTTAATACAATATTTGCATTATATTTCTACATAACTGAGTGATAAAAAATGAAACGAATTTTGAATCAGACTCCTTATAATGTTCAGAATATTTCTGCTAAAATGTATGCAAATTAGTGAATATTTAATTAGACAATGTTTTATTTGTGAGCTTTAACAACATTTTAAAAAATAAAATTGCAATTATTAATGTAATCAATCAACTGGGGAAGTATATGCTGATGCCTATATTTTTTAACCCAATTCAACTTGTGTTTGGCTTGCATTTATATGATCTAGACTTTCACCTTCAAGCTGTTTTTGTTTGTGCTTTGCCATCTGTCATACATCTGCATCTGATTCATCTAAACCGCCAATACATATAAAAAAACTTTTAATTAGTCTTGTTCAACTTTTTTCATAGATTCATACAAGCGTATGTTGTCTCATAACACTGGCTGATTTTTTTACACTTGCTTTTAATTTGTTTATAATTAAAAATAAGTAAAAAAAAAAACAAGTTTTAATGTTATACAATGTATGCTTTAAGTAAGTTAATTTGTTTGAAATATTTGTTGATATATTGACTAGAAGAAATACACAACATACTGTGGTCATATACAAAAGTATAATAATACTGCATGTCTGTACAAAAAACAATTTGTGTAATTAATAAAATAAATAAAAAATAAGAAAAAACTAAACAAAACTACAATCAAAATTCAACTAAATTAAAATAATAAAATGTTATAAAAAAACAAAACAAAATATTAAAAAACAAAACAAAATACAAAAAATTCAAAAATAATAAAAAGCAAAACAAAAGGAAAAAACAAAACAGTAATAAAAACAAAACAATAAAAACAAAGCAAGAGAAAACAAAACAAAAAATAAATAAAAAACAAAGCAAAAGAAGAAAATAAAACAAAAAATATATAAAAATAATAAAAACAAAACAAAAATAATAAAAAAAACAACCAAAAAAAAGCAAAAAACTAAAAAAAATAATAAAAAAACAAAGCAAAAAAAGCAAAAAACTAAACAAAAATAATAAAAAACAAAGCAAAAGGAAAACAAAACAAAAAATAAATACACAATAAAATAAATAAATAAAATAAAACAATGACCAAAAGGTCTTTGAGGATTTCACTGGTTTTAAACTACACACAGGAGCAGTTGAGGAAAACATAATGAAATATATCTTGGGATAAACACATTATATAGACATGTACATATAGCAACCAGAACAACTGACTCCATATTATTGAATTATTGAAAATGAATACACACCAGAGCTGTAACGCCCCCTCCATTTTGTCTCATGGCCACATTACCATCCCGAGTGCTCATTCATTTTCAATAATTGAACTCAAGTACCCCTTAAATATTTGTCAAATTTACATTTTTGGTTAATCATTACAAAACAAATTGCCCAAAATGACTTTATCAATGCTGTAATAAACTGATCTTATCCTCAGAAGAAAACATAAACAGGCAACTGCATTCAGTAAATCCAGCAGAAAACCTCATACACTGTAAAATTATGACTAGTTGACTTTACTTAAAATAAGTGAGCAATTCTTGCAGCATTAATTTTTTTGGTTGAATCAATTTATTTTTTCTAGTCATCTCAACTTATATTAATCATTAAAAACATTTGTAGTCATGACTTTTTGTCATATAATTTTTGACACTGTAAATACCACTCACAGGCCACTTTATTAGGTACACCTGTCCAAGTGCTTGTTAATGCAAATTTGTAATCTGCCAATCACATGGCAGCAACTCAGTGCATTTAGGCATGTAGACATGGTCAAGACGATCTCCTGTAGTTCAAACCGAGCATCCGAATGGGGAAGAAAGGTGATTTAAGTGACTTTGAACGTGGCATGGTTGTTGGTGCCAGATGGGCTGGTCTGAGTATTTCAGAAACTGCTGATCTCCTGGGATTTTCACGAACAACCTTCTCTAGCATTTACAGAAAATGGTCAGAAAAAGAAAGAATATCCAGTAAGCGGCAGTTCTGTGGGCGCAAATGCCTTGTTGATGCCAGAGGTCAGAGGAAAATGGCCAGACTGGTTCAAGCTGATAGAAAGACAACAGTAACTCAAATAACCTCTCGTTACAACTCAGGTATGCAGCAGAAGACCACACCGGGTGCCACTCCTGTCAGCTGAGAACAGGAAACTGAGGCTACAATTCACACAGGTTCACCAAAACTGGACAATAGAAGATTGTAAAAATGTTGCCTGGTCTGATGAGTCTCAAATTCTGCTGCAACCTTTGGATGGTATAGGGTCAGAATTTGGAGCCAACAACATGAAAGCATGGACCCATCAATAGTTCAGGCTGGTGGTGGTGATGTAATGGTGTGGGGGATATTTTCTTGGCACACTTTGGGCCCATTAGTACCAATTGAGTATCGTGTCAAAGCCACAGCCTACCTGAGTATTGTTGCTGACCATGTCCATCCCTTTATGACAACAGTTCTGATGGGTACTTCCAGCACGATAACTCCAGCTTCATGTCAAATAGCGCGAATCATCTCAGGCTGGTTTTTTTGAACATGACACTGAGTTCACTGTACTCAAATGTCCTCCACAGTCACCATAACTCAATCCAATAGAGCACCTTTGGGATGTGGTGAACAGTAGACTCGCATCATGGATGTGCAGCCAACAAATCTGCAGCAACTACGTGATGCTATAATGTCAATATGGAGCAAAATCTCTGAGGAATATTTCCAGTATCTTGTTGAATCTATGTCATGAAGGATTAAGGCAGTTCTAAAGGCAAAAGAGGGTCTAACCTGGTACTAGTAAGGTGTACCTAATAAAGTGGCCGGTGAGTGTATGTTGATTTTTTTTACTTATTGCATTTCAAATTTAAAGCAGCACATTACCCTTCCCTTACTACAACCACGGCATTAAACTAAAAAAGGGTACATATCCATACACACACATATACAGACATACACATACTTGAAATACATTATATACACTCAAACCATATACACCTACACATATACTGTACAGTTGAAGTCAGAATTATTAGCCCCCCTGAATTATTAGCCCCCATTTATTTTTTTCCCCAATTTCTGTTTAACAGAGAGAAGATTTTCTCAACACATTTCTAATCATAATAGTTTTAATAACTCATCTCTAATAACTGATTTATTTTATCTTTGCCATGATGACAGTAAATAATATTTTACTAGATATTTTTCAAGACACTTCTGTACAGCTTAAAGTGACATTTAAAGGCTTAACTAGGTTAATTAGGTTAACTAGGCAGGTTAGGGTGATTAGGCAAGTTATTGTATAACGATGGTTAGCTTAAAGGGGAAAAATTAGCTTAAAGGGGCTAATAATTTTGAACTTAAAATGGCTTTTAAAAAATAAAAAACTGCTTTTATTCTAGTCGAAATAAAACAAATAAGACTTTCTTCAGAGGAAAAAAACATTATCAGGCATACTGTAAAAATCTCCTTGCTCTGTTAAACAACATTTGGGAAATATTTAAAAAAGAAAAAAAATTCAAAAGGGGGCTAATAATTCTGACTTTAACTGTACACTGTAAAAAATGCTGGGTTACACACAATTTTTTTATGTTGCAAATTGATTAAGTTAACTTAATCGTTTTTACAAATTTAAGTGGACTGAACATTAAACAATTTTAAAACAATTTTAAGTTGTCCCAAGAAAAACCTTAAGTATTGTGGTTTCAACTCATTTTACGCAAGTAGTTGAACAAGCAGCAAAAGTCATTTTTTGAGTGTACATACATATACAGTATAGACATATATAACATGTTGTTTTTAAAACTGTTAGTTGAGTTTACTTAAAAAAGTGAGTGGCCTTCAAATTTAGTAAATGTACTTTTTGTGCATAATTATAAAAACTAAGTTAAATCAATGTAACAGTCCCAAGTTACAACAGGTTTACTCCTTTTTTTTAAAGAGAGTAAAGTCCACTTGTCGCCTTTTAAGGCATCGTGATTACTCACTTTTTTTAAGTAAAGTAAATAACCACGTTTTTACAGTGTAGATGACCAGGCAATAATGAAACCTCAACCTGTGCTTTACTAGCAATCATTTCCACAAAAACCCCTTCCACCTCATAATAGCCTGGATGAATTTTCTTTGTGCACCACTAATCATGAATAATGGATGACACAATGCAGAATGCTGAACCATATTTGTGTGGCTTTTAGCCTTGCCCTTCACCGTGCCCCTGTTTCTGAAGGGGAAATGCAACCCAAGACGATACCGACTGCTTGGCGAAGAGCCCAGAACAGCTTCTGTCCAACCTCTGACAGGCTATTTGGGGCAAAGGTCAATCTTACATAGGTTGCATGTTTCATTTACACATCATGTTAGATGTTTAACCACCTGACAGGTGCAACAGGGTTTTCAGAAGTAATGCCAATGATACCAGATGGCCTTATGGATTCATCTGTGTTTCCACTGCCATTACACTACCTGACAAAAGTCTTGTCGTCGATCCCACTTGTAAGAGCAACAAATAATAACTTGACTTCTAGTTTTTTCCAATGAATCATCTGTTGAACTGCATCCCAATCATCACAAACACTGCAGAAGACCTATTGGAACCCGCATGGACCCAAGATTCTGATAGAAATCAGTCAAGTTTGGTAAAGAAAAAATCATGGTTTGGGGTTCCATTCAGTATGCGGGCGTGCAAGAGATCTGCAGAGTGAATGGCAACATCAACAGCCTGAGGTATCAAGACATTTGTGCTGCCCATTACATTACAAACCCCAGGAGAGTGTAAATTCTTCTGTAGGATAGAGCTCCTTCTCCTACTTCAGCCTCTACATTAAAGTTCCTGAAAGCAAAGAAGGTCAAGGCGCTCCAGGATTGGCCAGCCCAGTCACCAGATTTGAACATTATTGAGCATGTCTGGGGAAAAATGAAGCAGGAGGCATTGAAGATGAATTCTAAGAATCTTGATGAACTCTGGGAGTCCTGGCAAGAACGCTTTCTTTGTCATCCCAGATGACTTTATTAACAAGTTATTTGAGTCATTTCAGAGATGTATGGATGCAGTCCTCCAAGCTCATGGGAGTCATACACAATATTCATTCTTTTTCCATTGCACCATGACTTTATATTCTATACTGTACATTATTTCTGTTAAGTGACAAGACTGTCAGAACTTACTGTCCTAATTAAATAACTAAAATTCAATGCTTGATCATATTTTATTTTGGTAAAATAAGCGTGATCTAGAGGCCTTTGCCTTTCATATAAGCTACTTCTGATACCAAATGATCAACTAGAAGTCTAGTTATTATTTGTCGTTCCTAAAACTTGGATAAGCGACAAGACTTTTATCAGGTAGTGTATATTATGGGTGCGCCCGGCCCCTTTTAAAATCAAGTTATTTCATTTTATTTTCTATATAGCCCCACATCACAATCATTTAAGGTTTGTTTCTCCTGTAAGATTGTACAACAATTCCACTGTAATCATTTCTCTGTTAAAATGTTATAACTATTAGCGTAATTGTCATCTTTGGAGTGAATTTGCGTTAAATTAACCCAAAACATATAGATCAAAGGTCATAAAATGTAAGCATAAGAATGTGCATTTTTATTATGTAAAGCACTGCGGTATGAGTACTTACTTTATGTATGTCATTGAGGTGGAAACTCTTTAAAACTACCTTCAGGGTGTAAAGAGTTCAGACAGGACAAAACAATACATCAATGTCACAAATGCACTAGTGCTTGTAATGCCCAACAATCAGCCATCAGGACCAACCTTGGAATCCAACACTACAAGCAAAACACAGTATAAAACATTCCAAGATTACTGCAGAACGCGAAGGCTGATCAGAATTCAAGTGGATCCTTCAAGCATTGACATTTTTACAGTATGAGCAGCTCGGGAAGTTTTCCCAAAAGTTTTCCTGTGCATTTGCTGATGATTCATTAAAAAATGTACTTAAAAATTATTTCCAGAATTTTGCGAGTCTAATGTTTTTTGCGTATATACTGTACAGTTGAAGACAGAATTATTAGCCCTGCTGAATTATTAGCCCCTCTGTATATTTTTTTTCCCCAATTTCAGTTTAACGGAGAATATTTTTTTCAGCACATTTCTAAACATAGTTTTAATAGCTAATTTCTAATAACTGATTTCTTTATCTTTGTCATGATGACAGTACATAATAATACATTATTTGGGAAATATTCGAAAAAGAATTAAAAAGAAACTTCACAGGAGGGCTAATCATTTTGACAACTGTATATCAGCTTCTTGCCGTCATAGCAGCCATATCATTGTGATGATAATATGATAATATCTGATGGATCAAGACATGAAGCGTGTGCTGAACAACAAGAATCCTTATAAAAAGCTTTCAAGTGGACATTTGGATTAAACCATTGTAGTGTAAACTTATTGTAGTGATGTCTTTTCATCAAAGGACAACAAGTTTGAAGTACCAACTTCAGTCCAAACATTTTTTTTTTGCAGATTTTAGCAAAATGCCAGCATCAAGACAGCATCAACTAGCTGTGCTTATCAAAGGACAGTCTGTCAACTGCAAAGTGAACCATCACTAAATGGATATCCACAAACTGCAGACCCAGCAACATTGGACATGATAGTACCAGACCATACCATCAACAGAAACTATTGTTACAAGAATAAATGCACTGTACCACAATTTCAGAAGACACTTCCACTGCACTTACTGGAGACCAGTAACCAGAACTACCACGTGACTAATACATGACAACTGACACCTGCACTTACTCACTTAAGGCAATTTAAAAATAATACATTATGAGAATAATAAGATAATAAAATAGCCTAGAGGATCTGCTTTCTTAAGCTAGATTGTCTTTGTTTCACTACTGCATATTTACAGTTAAATCCTATATTTTAAGTCTGGATTAATCCGAGATCATGACTGCAATTAACGTGCTAACATTTTTTAAATCTATCCATAGCCCTAATATACATATATAAACGGTATACACTAACTGGCCAATTTATTAGGTACACCTGTCCAACTACATTCAGTAAATCCAGCCTGTCTTGTCCAGCAGAAAACCTTATACACTGTAAAATTATGACTAGTTGACTTTACTTAAAATAAGTGAGTACACAGTAAAACAATTCGTGCAGCATTATTTTTTTTGTTGAATCAAATAATTTTTTCCAGTCATCTCAACTTATATTAATCAAACTGACTAAAAATATTAAGCTAAACTTTGCATAACTTTTAAAACTTAGTTGACACCTGATTAATAATTAAAAACATTTGTAGTCATGACTTTTTTGTCATATAATTTTTGACACTGTAAATACCACTCACCGGCCACTTTATTAGGTACATCTGTCCAACTGCTCGTTATCGCACATTTCTAATCAGCCAATCACATGGCAGCAACTCAGTGCATTTAGGCATGTAGACATGGTCAAGACGATCTGCTGCAGTTCAAACTGAGCATCAGAATGGGGAATAAAGGTGATTTAAGTGACTTTGAACATTGCATGGTTGTTGGTGCCAGATGGGCTGGTCTGAGTATTTCAGAAACTGCTGATCTACTGGGATTTTCAGGCACAACCATCTCTAGGGTTTATAGAGAATGGTCTGAAAAAGAGACAATATGCAGTGAGTGGCAGTTCTGTGGGCGCAAATGCCTTGTTGATGCCAGAGGTCAGAGGAGAATGGCCAGACTGGTGTTATCGTTAATGGCCAGACATGGCATGTTATTGACTGGTTCGATACCACGCCATGTCATAAAGCGCAAATCATCTTAGACTTGTTTCTTGAACATGACAATGAGTTCACTGTACTTAAATGACCCACACTCACCAGATCTCAATCCAATAGAGTACCTTTGGGATGTGGTGGAACGGGAGATTCCCATCATGGATGTGCAGCTGACAAATCTGCAGCAACTGCGTGATGCTATCATGTCAAGATGGACCAAAATCTCTGAAGAATATTTCCAGTACCATTGTTGAATCTATGCCACGAAGGATTAAGGCAGTTCTGAAGGCAAAAGTGGGTCCAACCCGGTACTAGTCAGGTGTACCTAATAAAGTGGCCGATGAGTGTACAGTATGTAACATGATTTGCAGTAAAACACAAAAACTGAAGCAAATAATGCTGTAGGTTTTGAAGAAAAAAGGAACATGCTGTATATTTTAGGCTGCAAAAATCTAAAGGAGGGACTGATTTGTCATCTCCTTGGATATCTGCAGAACTGAGCATATGCAGTCCATCCCTTGACTGTAATTATTTAGTGGTGAGAGGTGTTTGCCGTGAACATTTCTGTGCTCTCTCTCTCTCTCTCTCTCTCTCTCTCTCTCTCTCTCTCTCTCTCTCTGGTGCATGCAGGGAGTGTGAGGTGTAGCTGAGTGCGTGTTTGAGAGCGTTGAGCGATTGCTTTCTCTATCTCTTTTCTTATTATCCTTTTCTTTTTTCTGTTTTTATTTTCTTGTAGTATAGACAGTGTAGAGAAAGTTTTTTTTTTCCGTACGGAAGACTTAACAGACGCCGGTATGGCGTCTGTTCAAGTTCAAGGAGCGTCAGCTCTGTCGTTTCGGAATGGGTGCAGGTGTGTGGCAGACCCTGGAGTGACAGTGGAGGACATCCTCCAGATAATGGGAGAAAAAGTTGGTTTTGAAAACATCGTCTCGGCTTCGCGTATGAACAAAGCCGTGGTTGTGTTTCTAAAATCGGAATCACTAATAAACGAGTTGACTGTGAGTGGAATATGGGTAAAAGAGGCCTTTGTTCCGGTAACCCCTCTATCCGCTCCAGCAACGAAAGTTATTATTTCAAATGTTCCACCTTTTCTAAGTAATGAGGCCATCCTAAAAGAACTGCAACGTTTTGGTAAAATCGCTAGCCCTGTTAAAGAGATTCCGCTCGGATGTAAAAATGCCGCGCTGAAACATGTTCTGTCCTTTAGGCGGCAGGTTTACATGTTTTTAAACTCCCCAGAGCGCACACTGGAAGCGTCCTTTCGTATCATTCATGAAGAAAGCTCCTTCATGATATATGCTAGCACTGAAAGCATGAGGTGCTTTGAATGCGGAGATTTGGGTCATAAACGCTTTTTTTGCCCACATAAAAATGACCAACGCGCTTCTTCATCCCAAGCTGAGACGAGTGACGCGGACACATTGAGATTTAAAGGGCGAGACGAAAAGACAGGACAGCAAGAGGTGAGTGAGCTGGATGTTAATATTGCTGACAATGTGGAGAAACCTGGCTGCAGTACTGCTAGCGATGCAGATGTGAGTAATGTTAAATGTGATGATTGTAAAGCCCAAAGTGATACCGAAGTTGTGTGTGAGGGTAGTGCTACAGGACAGGAAGATGGTTCAAAGGAAAGTTTTGATGATGAAATGGAGGGGTTGTCACAGTGCACTGATGATGGACTGAGAGATGATGATGAACAATGGTCTGAGGTTGTGAAGATGGCAGATAAGGATCTATATACTCTAGATCAAATTAATTCCTTTCTTGATAAAACAAAAGGAAAAATTGGTGTTGAGATAGGTGATTATTTTCCTGATTTAGACAAATTTGTCTCTTCAGTTATGTCTGTTAGGAAGAAAAGTAATTATGAGGAGTTGTCTCAACAGAAGCGCTTTCGTCTGAGGAAACACTTAACTAATATACGGTCAACTAGAAAGACAGGAAGGACAAGGGGAAAATTTAAATATGATGTTTAAATTATTTTTTTTCCTCTTTGTTTCCCTCTCTCTCTTCTATATGGAAATTTTGAGGGTGGGTTCTTTAAACACAAACGGTTTGAGGGATGAGAAGAAGAGGAATTTATTGTTGGAATCCATTAGGATAAAGCAACTAAATATTGTTTTTTTGCAAGAGACCCATAGCAATTCTAATAATGAAGCTGAATGGGATTTGTGTTGGAAAGGGGAGAAGGTGCTTAGTCATGGGACGAATCTTAGCGCTGGTGTGGCTATACTTTTTTCCTCTGCACTAAAAGTTCAAATTCTAATGATAACTGAGATAGAGTTAGGTAGATTGATAGCTGTAAGAGCTAAAATTAATGATCTTTTTTTCCTGTTTATTAATGTCTATGCTCATAATAATGGAGCAGATAGATTGAAGCTTTTCTCTAACTTAGAGTGTTTTTTAAGACAACAGCAAGATGGGGACCATATCATAATAGGAGGTGATTGGAATTGCACTTTAGACTTTAAATATGATAGGAATGGTGAAGAACCACATATGCAATCAGCTTCACGTCTGGCTGGAGTTTTAAAGAATCAAAAATTTACAGATGTATGGAGGGAACAAAATGCTTTAATAAAACAGTACACTTGGGTAAAAGTAAATGATGGTAGGGTTTCTGGTGCACGTTTAGATCGGTTTTATGTTTCAAACAATGTAAAAAATAGAGTGGTGCGTACAACTATTATTCCTTCGTCCCTATCAGATCATAAATTAATCACAGTTGAGTGTACATTGTTAAACAGGATTCATAAGAGCTACTATTGGCACTTTAACAACAAATTATTGCAAGATAAATATTTTTGTGAAATATTCTATTCTTTTTGGGAGGCTTGGAAGAATGAAAAGGGGTTGTATGAAAATATTATTCAATGGTGGGAAATTGGTAAAGTGCAAATAAGGGTTTTATGTCAGCAATATGCTGCCCACTCCTCTTTGTTTTTTAAAAAAACAATAGAGTTATTGGAAAAGGAAATTGAGGAAATTGAAAAGAGTATGACTGTTAATGATGCTGGTAACCTACAAGAATTATGGACTGAAAAAAAGAACCAGTTAGGTTCTATTCTAAATGAAAAAGTTAAAGGGGCACTTGTAAGAAGTCGTTTCTTATCCATTAAAGATATGGATGGCCCAACATCTTACTTTTTTAACTTGGAGAAAAAAAAAGGTCAAGAAAAACTGATGTTTGTTTTAAAAGATGATGATGGTCAGGACATTTCAGATCCTGTTTTGATGCGTAGACTTGCTGTACACTATTATTCTAATTTATTTGCTGCTGAATCTACTGATGAACAAAGCAGACATGAACTGCTACAGGACATTCCTTCTTTAACTTCAGTGCAAAAAGAACTCTTGGAGGTTGATTTTAATTTTGAAGAAGTTACTGCTGCTGTTATGGACCTTTCTTCAGGAACAGCACCTGGGATAGATGGGTTATCTTCTGAATTTTTTAAAACATTTTGGACCTTAATAGGAGCTGATTATTTTGAAGTGCTCAAAGAATGCATGAAAAAGAGGACTCTTCCTGTCAGTTGTCAACGAGCTGTTTTAACTTTGTTACCGAAAAAAGGCGATTTAACCCTTTTAAAAAACTGGAGGCCAGTAGCAGTCTTGTGTTCTGAATACAAAATTATATCAAAATGTTTGTCAAATAGGCTGAATAATGTATTGCATGAAATCATTCACAAAGATCAATCATACTGTGTAAAAGGAAGATCTATTTTAGATAATTTACACTTAGTACGGGATGTTTATGATTTTGCTTTTAAAAATAAAATTAATCTTGGATTTTTGTCTCTAGACCAGGAAAAGGCTTTTGACAGAGTCGATCACAACTATCTTTTTGAAACTCTAAAAGCCTTTGGTTTTGGTGACAGTTTTATTTCCATGGTTAAAGTTCTTTATAATAAGGCTACATGTATGGTAAAAATGGCTGGTGGTCTTAGTGTTCCTATTGAAATTCACAGGGGTATCAGACAAGGTTGTCCTCTTTCAGGGCAACTCTATAGTATAGTTATTGAACCACTGTTGTGTAAATTAAGAAGAAGGTTAACTGGGTTAAGTGTTTCTGAACTAGACTTCCAAGAGCCTGTGAAGATTTCTGCATATGCTGATGATGTAACAGTCATAGTCAAAGACCATCATGATGTTCAGTTTTTAAAAGATATAATAGAACAATATGGTAAAGCATCATCAGCAAAAATGAACTGGAGTAAAAGTAATGCTCTATGGTGTGGTCAAGCTACTAATGGTCCTATGCTTCCGGGTAATTTGCAGTGGGGGAAAATGGGTTTCAAATATCTAGGGGTTTTTTTTAGGCACTGATGATTTTATAAAACAAAACTGGGAGGGACTTGTGGAGAAAGTGTGCGCGAGGTTGTCTCGCTGGAGATGGTTGCTACCCCAGCTATCCTATAGGGGGAGAGTATTGATATGCAACAACTTGGTGGCCTCATCTCTTTGGCATAAAATGATGATTTTAGAGCCCCCAAAGGACCTAGTGGCAAGGATCCAAAAACAACTGGTAGACTTCTTCTGGTCAGGACAACACTGGCTGAGGGCACCAGTTTTGTATTTGCCTATTCAGGAAGGCGGACAAAGTCTTGTGGATATTGGTTCCAGAGTTGAAACTTTTAGACTTCAGACGGCTCAGAGGTTGCTGTATGGGAAGGACGTGTGTTGGGCAGGAGTTGCCTGTGCCCTCTTGAAGAAAGCTGGCAACATGGGTCTGGATCGTCACCTATTTTTAATGGACACTAACAAGCTGGATTTAACTGGTCTAACAGCCTTTTACAGATCACTGCTGAGAACATGGTCACGATTTAAGGTCTCAAGAGAACTCAGAAGTATACGGGGCCTCTGGTCGAAAGAGGAACCACTGCTTTTTAATTCTGCTATGAACTTGGACATTTTTAAATCTGATTCTCTCAGAAAAGCTTTGTGGTCTGCAAAGATCACTAAAATTGGACATTTGGTTTCGGAAGGACAATGGATAAACGCTGAGGCCTTAGCCTTAAAATTGGGCATGAGATCGGTTCGGGTTGTTGAGAGACTGTTGACTGAAATACGGGAGAGTTTGCTAGTGGACATTAGATTGACTTCAGAAGAGGATGCTTCTGTATTTCCAGAGTTGATTCTTTCAGCGGATACAGGAGATTGGCAAGAGACAGAAGGAGGACTTCTCTCTTTTAGAACACCTCAGCCAAGTCTTTTTGGAGATGCAGGGAAAAAAACTCTGTACATTATTTGTGTAAAAATAGTGCATTTCCACATGCTTGAAAACCTGAAAGAATCTAAGTGGCAGACTCTTTTTGGCTCAGACACTTCCCCTAAAGGGTGTTGGAGGACCCTGTACAAACCTCCCATTGAAAAAAGGTCTGGAGACCTTCAGTGGAGGATAACGCATGGTATAATAGCCACAAACAGATACAGAGCACACATTGATCCACAGGTGAGGGAGGGGTGTCCTTTCTGCAATGTGGAGGAAACAGTGTTTCACTTATTTTTAAATTGCTCTAGATTACAAATGTTGCTTTATCAACTGAATGGATATTGTCAAATGTTGGGGGAGGTTTTTACGCCCAGTCTTTTTATTTATGGGCCTAAATACAACAGGAACAAGATGCAAGTCCATGTTTTAATAAATTTTATTTTTGGACAAGCAAAATTAGCTATTTGGTTGTCACGGAAAAGGAAACTGACTGGTCTGGGGTTGACTGATGTTTTTTTGGTTTTTAGGAAACTTATTAAATCCCGTATTAAAGTAGAATATGCATATTATAAGTTGATTGATGATTTGGACACTTTTAGATCTAAATGGTGTATTAATCAATGTCTCTGTGAAGTTGGTCATAATGGTTGTTTCGAAATACTTGTTTGATTGGTGAATGATTGTGGGTTAACTGGCTCTAATATATATATATTTATTTTTCTTTTTAATTCTTTGATATTTCATTAATGTGTTAAAAAAGTGGTTGTAAATAAAGAGATTGTTAAAGTCAAAAAAAGTCTCTCTCTCTCTCTCTCTCTCTCTCTCTCTCTCTCTCTCTCTCTCTCTCTCTCTCTCTCTCTCTCTCTCTCTCTCTATCTCTCTCTCTCTCTCTCTCTCTCTCTCTCTCTCTCTCTCTCTCTCTCTCTCTCTCTCTCTCTCTCTCTCTCTCTCTCTCTCTCTCTCTCTCTCTCTCTCTCTCCAATGGTGTTGTACTCCTCCTCTGGCTGTGACTGACCTCTGCCTGCCAATAGAAGACAGCTAAACGGCAGTGTGTGGAGATCAGAACTGAAGTCATTATCTGAGCTCAATCAGGCCCAGAGGCCATCACACCTTCCACCGAGGACAGAGAGAGAGAAAGAGGGAGTGAGAATGAGAGAGAGAGATGATCGCAATTGTTGCAAGAAACAAAGGCGTAAGGAAATAAATCCTAAAGAGAAACGGCAGGTGATCAGAAGAGACAGTTTAGACTAGAATTTCTAGATGAAGACATGATATAAGAGCGGAGACTGACCATGATTGAAAAATAAAATCACTTTCTATTATTGTTTTGCAATAAATGTGTATGGACTTACTTTAAGGAGTTTAAATGTTACAAATGTAAAAAAAATTGTGTAGAGTATATTGGTTAAATTAAGATATTTTTCTAACTGTTAGCATTACGGCTGCACAATATATCAAAACATGATCGTTATCGTGATAACAGTATATGCAATATTCATATCGCAGCAAGTTGAAATAAATTTTTGGGGATGCACTGAAATGAACACTCAACCAAGTCAGTGCTGTTCTGCTATTGGCTAAAAGGTGAACCTAGAGCTGAAAATATATAATAATGACGGGAGTAGAGAAAGAAGAGAGAATAATGACAGCAGCCAATAAGAGTCAGGATATCTGCCCAAGTTTTCATTCAGTTGTAGTGTCTAAATGTTTGTACCTTGACATTTTTAGATCAGTAAAATATAAATTATCACCAGTTTATTTTATTATAATGTTTAGGTTTAAAGAAAAAGCTAAAAAGACTTGCTTTTCTCTAAGGGAATATTATATCACAAGAAATATCGCTATTGCAATCCTCAACAGCAGTGTAGCATATTTTCTCTGTACCATAGTTAAGATTGATGCATACAATCAAAGCAAACATTATGGTTACATTTACAAGAAATATAAATATAGTCTCTTATTTATCAGGGGTCGCCACAGTGGAATGAACCACCAACTATTTCAGCATATGTTTTACACAGAAGAAGCCCTTCCAGCCGTAACCCAGTACTGGGAAACACTCATACACTCTCACGTTCACACACATACAGTACACTAAGGCCAATTTAGTTTATCCAATTCACCTATAGCGCATGTCTTTGGACTATGGAGGAAACCAGAGCACCCGGAGGAAACCCACACCAACAAAGGGAGAACATGCAAACTCCACACAGAAATGCCAACTGGCCCAGCCGGGACTTGAACCAGCGACCTTCTTGCTGTGAGGCGACAGTGCTAACCACTGAGCCACCATGCCGCCTATAGTTCATTTACGTAAGTTGATATAACCAAATAAATTAAACTATGACATCCTATACTAAAAACTCTTAATACAGAGGACTAAACTCCAACAGAAAGTGAAGAAGCTGCAGCAGAAAGTCTGGGGCAATACTGAAGTTCAGATTTGTTGAATTTGGTAGACAGCAGAGGATAAAAGCCGACAAGCTAAATGTTGATTCATTCATTTTCCTTCGGCTTATTCTCAAATGAACCACCAACTATTCCAGCATATGTTTTAAGCAGCGGATGCCCTTCTAATTGCAACCCTGTACTGAGATACACCCATACACACTCATTCACACACACACTCATACATTACGCCCAATTTAGTTCATCCAATTCACCTATAGCGCATGTTTTTGTATGGTGGGGGAAAGCGGAGCACCCGGAGGAAACCCATGCGAACATGGGCAGAACATGCAAACTCCACACAGAAATGCCAACTGGCCCAGCCGGGACTCGAACCAGCGACTTTCTTGCTGTGAGGTGACAGTGCTAAACACTGAGCCACCATGCTGCCCCTAAATGTTGATATTTTTGTTAATATTGTCTGTGTCCAGTTGTCTGAATTATTTCTGGTTGCTTGTAATTGCTTAGTGTAGCTTCTGACATTATCCAGATTTATTTGTTTAGGCACAGTTTAACTGTGAAAAAAAATCATATTTTATGTGTGAGAAATGCTGAATTTGTCTTAATATTCTTGGGTCTGACTGTCGGTTTCATTTGTTAACATTTTTTAATCATTCTAAAAGTGTCATCCATGTTAGTTCTAATATAGTTAACTAATATACTGTACTGTAGGTAACTAATGTTACCAAAATGAAACAGTAAGGTTTTTAGTGCTAACCTAAAAAAATCCATAATATATTTGTGCAAAATAAGGGCTCTATTTTAACGATCTAGGCACAAAGTCTAAAGTGCATGGCACAAAAGCTTTAAGGGCATGTCCGAATCCACTTTTGCTGTTTTAAGTAAAATATGGTTTGCGCCCTGGCACGTGGTCTAACAGGGTTGTGCTCATTCTCTTAATGAGTAATGGTTGTGTTTTGAGCATAACGTGCAATAAACCAATCAGACTCTTATCTCCCATTCCCTTTAAGAGTCAGTTGCATTGCGCCATGGTGCATTTGCTATTTACATGGCGGACTTTGTAAGTGGAAAAACTCAATGCTTCACTAGTGAGAAAACAGTAAAACAGACCATCTGCAGCGCAAGGATAAAGAACGAGCCACTTATTCAGCCTCTTTACTTTACTCCTTTACTTTTGTGGATATGGAAACAGTGCTGTACATACTCCACTGAAGACATCCATTAGCCTACATATTTAATTTTGTTTGTTAAGCGCAAAGATTCTTTTCAAAACTATTTGCAAATTCAGTTCTAATTTCCAGCGAACAAATAAATGAACAATAATAACGAAGTGTGGTCAAAAAAATGAGTTATATCCAAACACAAGTCCTATTCTTATGCCCCATTTCGTGATGCATACGTCTCCAAAACCTGACTGATGGACAAATCTAAACTTTTTTTTATTTACAAAAAATATAAATATGCATATAATAAATAATAATAATAATAATAATAATAATAAAAGTGCACATTGTCATGAATAAACTGAAAAAGCCCCCCAGACATGAAGGCACGGAGGTAGTGGGGTTTTTTTTTGTATCTATGTAGTAAAGAATATTTTTTGTAATATTTAAATCCTTTATTTCTTTTCATTTGTAAAGATATTTGTGTATTGCTGTACATCCTGTGTGTATTAAGTGTTTGAACCTGCATAGGCGCGTAACTAACGCACTCTGCGCTGGACTTTAGACCAGCTTTTAGTTGGTCAATGGCGCTGTCTATTTCAGTTCCTCAAAATAGCAACAAGTCAACAATGCGCCTTAACACAGAAAGAAAAGTTCTAGTCCAGAACAACGACTCCATGCACCAAAGTGGTGCAAATGGATTTACTATTTAAACAATATGGCGCAAAACGTGAAAATTAGGGTTGCACTGGTCTGAAAATAGCAACAAATCACACCAAAACAGGTCTTGCGCCTTATTGCGCCAGGTGTATGACAGGGCCCTAAGTGTCTAACAATTGGCCTTTTCAAATTAATTTGTCTTTATTTTTACTGCAAAACAAGTCAATAACACTGATTGAAAGAATTAAGCAAATGTAAAAACAATAGTGGCAAGCCATTCACTAAAGTTTAAAACTTTAGTTCGAGAAAGTTTGGAAAAGAATAATAATGGCCATTACTTAGACTGACATTAAGCAAGATCTTCTCCAGGCTTTCCCTTATGAATGAGCTAATGGGGGTGGAATGATCGGATGAGGGAGACTGTGGAGAAGATGACGAAAGAGAGGAAAATAAGCTGGTGCTCAATAGTGCTTCAGTGATTGTGCTAATAAGAAGAGCAGGCCAGAAGAGAAAGCAGAGGTGCCAGGACACAGTCACAGATACCCATCAGTATGAGTGTTGTTCAGAGTGAAAAAATGCGTCACCCGCTATTTTGGGCCCTATGCACAAAATTTTTAAGCAGGTCCCTTTAGTCATAAGTTAAGACCAGGGGCTTCCTGTCGCAGGGCCCTATGCACTCGGTCCCTCTTTCCCCCCCACTAGCTACACCTCTGCTTTAGGAGAAAGTGCTTGTCAAAACATGCATTTAATAGGGCAGTTCTCCCAAAAAAAAAAAATGTACTCACTGAAGCTGAAAACTTGTACCTATTGACTTCCATAGTAGGACAAACAAATACTATGGAAGTCAGTGGTTACAGGTTTCCAACATTTTTCATAATATCTTCTTTAGTGTTTAACAGAAGTCATGAACTCATGAAGGTTTTAAATGAGTAAAGGGTGAGTAAATGACTGAATTTTCACTTTTGGGTGAACTATCCCTCCCTTTCAAGAGCCAAAGCTGTACCATTGCTGTACAAAGCTGTAAATTTACTAGATATGATACAGCAGCAATACCCTAGTTTTTGTGCACTGTGATAAAGGTATTACCTAAAAGAAATCTGAAGATATGAATATGACAATCATACAGTTCAGTGAAGAGTGAAGAAACACATATATGTTACTTATTCATTTGGATCTATCTTTTAAGATTGTTTGTTGATTTTTACCTCTGGTGATGTGGCTTAACAATGCAATGTATTGATCATATAGTATTTTTTCAATATTTACAAAATATCATAGCGCATAGGAGCAGCGATTACAAATTCTAAACCAAAAGTTAATGCTATTTAGCCAACTAGTTGCATCTAAAATGATTTTCCACTACATGACCCAGTGCACTGATTGATTGATAGCCTAAAGAAATGTGCAGGACAATCCCAAGATGTGCATGAAAATAGCAGGTTTGCTCAAATTAGTTGGCAATCTCATTTTGCACATAAACCATATACATCACAATTTTTATTGTTTACTTTATTTTCCACTTATTTAAATGTCCTTCTCTGTTCTTGTGTGAATATGTATGTATACTACCTGACTAAGGTCTTGTCGTCAATCCCAGTTGTAAGAGCAACAAATAATAACTGGACTTCTAGTTGATCATTTGGAAAAGTGGCAGAAGGTAGATTTTTCATATGAATCATCTGTTGAACTGCATCCCAATCATCAGAATACTGCAGAAGACATATTGGAACCCACATGGACCCAAGATTCTCACAGAAATCAGTCAAGTTTGGTAAAGAAAAATCATGGTTTGGGGTTACATTCAGTATGGGGGGGGGGGGGTGCTGCCCATTGCATTTAACCACAAGCGAGGGCAAGTTCTACAGCAGGATAGCGCTCCTTCTCATACTTCAGCTTTCACATCAAAGTTCCTGAAAGCAAAGAAGGTCAAGGTGCTCCAGGATTAGCCAGCCCAATCACCAGACATGAACATTATTGAGCATGTCTAAGGTAAGATGAAGGGGGAGGCATTGAAGATGAATCCAAAAAATCTTGATGAACTCTGGGAGTCCTGCAAGAACGCTTTCTTTGCCATTCCAGATGACTTTATTAATGTTATATCATTTTTTTTTGTTAAGTGACGACTTTTGTCTAAGCAAAGTCAGACCTTACTGTCCTAAAGAAATAATATATAATTTTTTATGTTAAGTGACGACTTTTGTCTAAGCAAAGTCAGACCTTACTGTCCTAAAGAAATAATATATAATTTTTTATGTTAAGTGACGACTTTTGTCTAAGCAAAGTCAGACCTTACTGTCCTAAAGAAATAATAAAAAAAATCAATGATCTTTTTTTTTTTGGTACAATAGGCGTAGTCTAGTGGCCTTTGCCTGTCATACAGTATAGGGGACAGCAGGGCACAAAGTAACACTTTTTGGTTTTGGTCAAATAATGAACAAAGTAATGGGGTTAGACAAACCATATGTTTTTACCAACAACACACAAGACTCTCCTACAAATGAGCACTGGAATTATGATCGCCGGACCTATGGTTTCTGTGCAGTATTGCCAAAAGTGCCAGGAGTAAAAATGTTACTATTTACCCCACCTACGGGGCAAGTTGTAACAGACAGGGGGTTAGTTGTAACACATGCTCATTAAGGCAGATTTCACACAATTTTTTTTAAATTCAGTTTACTTTAAATAGTAGCTATATACCTCAGTAATTGGCTCTTTTTTTTTTTATTCTACATAGTACAGTATGTTAATTTATTTTTTTGTTTACTAGATAAACACATTTGAATCTATTTGCATTATTATCCATTTATCCATTATTATACAATGCATTTATTTGCATTATTAGCAATAAAATATATATTTTTTTCTATTAAAACAATATTTTCTATTAAAAAACATTTTTATTTAAAAAGTTCTCAACATTACACTCAAAATTCAAAAAAATATTTTGTTAGTTTAGTTGGTGTAAATTGTAACACCCTGTTACAGCTAACCCCGCTGTGTCATGTTTTCCTCAAAACTGGCTGGCAGTCTCTGTGTGTTTTATACATCTTTCAAAATGGTTTCATCTTTTAGCCTAGAAGATAGTAATCACAACAATATAAGATTTTATGTACATACTTTCACTGATTTGTTTTAAATAAAAAAATATCGACTTTAATAAAAAATACTTTTATGCTGCAAAAATGTTCAATAATTGGCAGGAAGATGTCAACACTGTGGTGAAAACCTCGGAAGCATGCCATGGTTAACCCTGAGCAAATACCCTAAAACTCTGTGTTACATTTAACCCAGCGTTACTTTGTGCCCCCTAAGCCACTTCTGATACCAAATGATTAACAAGAAGTCAAGTTATTTTTTGTTTTTCCTAAAACTTGGATAGGCGACAAGACTTTTGTCAGGTAGTGTATGTATGTAATAAATCACAAAATAATAAAGCACATTCCTATTCTGATTTCGATTGATGATGCAGCACTACTTTGTGGATAAATAAAAATGTGCCATTAAACATTTCATGCATTATTCTGATCTACAACACATGAAACAAATCTTCATACAACGCAGTTCAGAAAACTGATGAAAGACCCTGTACTGTAAAATGTCAATGTGTCATGCCAAGAACTGTAATAGGAAAAAAAAAATCATTTCTAATAAGAAATTTCATATTTAGCAATTAACCAAAATGTTCATGTGCATTAGATTAGATTAGATTAGATTAGATTAGATTCAATTTTATTGTCATTACACATGTACAAGTACAAGGAAACTTAAACTGGACAGTAGGGTTGGGCGGATAGACGATGTCATCGTCCATCGCCGATGGCTGATAAACTTCTCGATGCTGAGCCGGCATCGTGATCCATCGCCCCGCCCCACATGTATATTGATATATAACTTATTATTTGCATGTCATCTTAATAGCAATAACGGTCTTTTCATGAGCTGTGTTATATTATACTTATAGCTGCTGTTTGCACGGCTGACAGCATTGTGAGGATTAAATACATCGTGAGGATTACACAGAACCTCTCGCGCTTAAAATGTGTAGATTCAGTGGTAAACGCGGTTACCTGTAAACCCCGTCCCACAGACTCTACAGTGAATGGCTTTAGTTATTTTCATAGCGGACTTGAAGCCACTGGAAGTCTTTTATCCACTCTTGGAAAAGTGTAAATGGTGGATTAACATTCAGCACATGATCACTAATAAGATGTGCCATTATTTAACTTTAGGTGGTTTCTAAAACTAAATCTGTCAGTGTTATTTTCATTCTCTCATCTTCAGCGCGTCACATTTCCGCGGCTGTTGCTCCTGTCATGTGAAGGCAGAAGGCGTTGACTGAGTGATTGACAGCTGATATTAACCAATCCATTCGCGTTCAGTTCTAGCGGAGTGGGCCAATAGGAAGAGCACAAAGGCGGGGCAAGCATTGTAGGCTTTTGTACTTCAGCAAGTTCACATGACAACTGTTTTAATCTGTTCCTGAGCGCTGCGTTTGGTGTCTTTAGGTGCAAAGATGCATCCTGCATAAATGTCTCCTAAATCCGCGCACGCAGTGAGGATTTTGCTGTGAAAACAGGTCGCACGGTAAAAATGTATGCACTAGCACAAATGCTTTCAAATACATATTTTCGGTCGCATAAAATATCAGGCGCAAGTGTGACCAAAACGGTCGAGCTCTAGCATCTTTACTTGTTATTATGTCCTCATAATAATAATAAAATATGTAAGTTATCATTAATCACAATTCAAATTACAGTGAACTCCAAACAAACTCTCGTCTCGTCTCCGCCACCAGCTGTGGGGAAAAGCCATTATGACACAGATCACTCCGCCTGATCATGCCAGAGTCCCGCGGAAAAAAAGTGATTGACAGGTGGTAGTTTGTGTATAACTTTATTTATTTATGGTTTGGTCATGAGTGAAGCAAAGACCATGTGGGTCAGGTAGTGAAAACGATAGGCTACAATTATTAAATTTGTTATGAATTAATTGATATTTAACAACAAAGACCCCCACCCCGCCTACGACGACGATACCATCGTCCATCGCCGATGTTCACATTCGACATCGTACGATGCCAAATTTGTCAACATCGCCCAACCCTACTGGACAGTGTGCTGCTGTTCTTTTTCTGTCCACATTTACAGAAAACAGGGAAGGTCAAATGGACTGTGAAGTGCATTTGTTATAAAGACACTGAGGTAGAAAGTCAATATAACAATGACAGCGAGGTTACAACAGGACAACAACAAATCTACAGTTCGGCTCCATAATAAACTCCAGCTATTAGATATACAGCAGCATATCAATGAATTTCAGCTCTAGGATTTTACCAGACAGCTTCAGACTCGCTGAGAAAAGAGATGTGCATATGATTACATAAAAACGTCGGATTTCTGAGCATCATGTGATGGGGCAGATTAGAGGTGTGAATGTCAAATGCACCCAAAAAAAAAAAGCTAGAAACAATCGTTCTGCTCTGAAACCTAATCTCTTCAGCAGAAATTACAGCTATTTATAGGCACTGGGTTTATTTAGCTCCTTCTGTGGCCACAACATCAATACATCCTCAGGGAGTAAGTCAGATCAGCAGAAAAACGACTGGAGAATCACCCACGAGGTCATTATTTTTGGATTCGGTGCGCGTTAAATAGTAACTCACTATAAAGGCGTTCGTGCCAGATTCGCTCTCCTGTTTCTGATCTCCGGCTATTGAGATATATGACAGAGCACGAATTAGGATCAGTTGCACATTCTGTCCTTTTTTTATCAAAGCTTTGAAGCTAAACAAACACACTAATGATAGGTTTAACTTCCAGCAGACCTCCATAAATGGAAAGGCGACAGTGATGCTGAAAGGACTCCTCTGTTAGATGGACTGTATATGAAGCGTCTACAGGTTAAATAGACCACCCGCTCGCAAACAGAAAACTAAAGAGAAAGTCTTTAAAGAGAGACGGAGAGAGAAACAATCTTCAATTTACATACTTTCAGTATGTGATTTAAAAGCACTATGTTATGAGATATGGAAATATGGAGTCACACAGTATGAATAAGAGAGGGAAATTCCTACTGCACCTGGTGCCTTAAAGGGGCAGTTCAACCAAAAAAGAAAAGTCTTCAGTCATTTAGTCTCGTTTCAAACCTTTTATGAGTTGCTTTCTTCTGTTAAACAGATTTAGGAAAATGTTGGAGAACTAACTATCGACTTATTTGTTTTTCCTACTGTGAAAGTCAGTGGTTACAGGTTTTCAGCTTTCTTCAAAATATCTTTTTTAAGGGAGAGTACATAGTGTGTAAATGCATTTACATTTAAAAACACTTGTACATTAATTACATCTGGGTTATTCTAAACTGATTTATTTTTCCCAGAATTATTAATTTTGTCACCTCTTATATCTTGTTTTCACCAAGGCTTTATTGATATTCAATCCCAAAACGCATTGCAACTAATTTTGAGAGAGAAGGAAATAAAGATGGTGGAGGAAGTTGGCAATATTGAGAATAAAATGAAGAAAAAAAAAAAACTGTCCACATTTTTAGTGGACATCTTTAAGCCACTAATAAAAAAATGGCATTTTAAAATGCTGGGTTGTCATTGGGTCAAATATGGCCCAGGGTTCATTTTTTAAATTAAATATATTTATTACACTTTCATTATATTTATTTTATGCAAATGCTGCAGAAAAGTGTATATTTGATTTTGTTGTTATTTGCATTTGTGGGAAAAAAATATATATCTACAAACGTTTACAAACAAGAACCTGTGTTAAAGTGATTAAACTTTGTTTTGCGTGTGGAACAAAGTATTTAAAATATATTTGCAGTAGTAACCAGTGTTTTTTTCTTCTTTGGGTTATCTGGAAACCTTTTAAACTTTAAGTTTATTTATTTATTTATTTATATTTTTTCATTTCATTCATTCATTTTCTTGTCGGCTTAGTCCCTTTATTAATCCAGGGTCGCTACAGCGGAATGAACCGCCAACTTATCCAGCACGATTTTACGCAGTGGATGCCCTTCCAGCCGCAACCCATCTCTGGGAACATCCACACACTCATTCACACACATACACTACGGACAATTTAGCCTACCCAATTCACCTGTACCACATGTCTTTGGACTGTGGGGGAAACCGGAGCACCCGGAGGAAACCCACTCGAATGCAGGGAGAACATGCAAACTCCACACAGAAACGCCAACTGACCCAGCCCAGCCGAGGTTCGAACCTGCGACCCAGCGACGTTCTTGCTGTGAGGCGACAGCACTACCCACTGCGCCACCTTTATATTTTTTGACGGTTGTTAAAATTTGAGACAATAATAATTATTGCATTTTTTTAGTACCAATGCTTACTGAAAACATGCGTACGGTTTTGTTTTTGTCAATATTACTAACTTTCTCCACCATCTAGATTTTTCCCCCCAAAATAAGACTTTAGCTATTTTAAAGAGCCCCTATTATGCATTACAAAAGGTTTTGGGGGTCTCCAAAAGCAGTCTGATATGCGTGCAAGGTCAAAAAACACTTTAATTTTCTTATAATATGCATTTATTTTTAACTAATTATCCCAGCGACTCCCATATGATTCGTTCAGCGATTCATTTGTTCCCAAACCCCTCCTCAGCGTGAGGCTAATCTGCTGTGATTCGTTCGATGACCCAGGCTGTTGTGATTGGTTGACTGCATTCAGCGCAAGATGGAGAGAAACACCCAGCACGCTTATGAAGTACTACAGACTAGAGTATGTTTGGCAAATGCAGAAGTGCACTAAAGCAATGCAGTTAAGCACTAGCAAATTACTCTACTCTTAACCACAACCGCAAGTAATAACAGCGACACACATTCAGTATTAATCTACACAAAAGTTAAACTATTTTGAAAAATGACCCTGCCACGAGTGTGAGGAACAGCTGATGGTGGCCATAGCAACAAACAGCAGAAGACTGCGAACACAGAACGCACTTAAATCAGTAAAAGAAGGAGCACGCGTTGCATTTTCAACGTGGTTTTGGACGCGATATGTGAAATAGCTCATACAAATTTTTTTTTTTTTTTTATAATTATTTTTTCGGGGTTTTCACTTTTATTGGATAGGACAGTAGAGAGTATTGACAGGAAAGAATGGGGAGCAGAGAGAGGGGAAGGATCGGCATAGGACCGCGAGGCGGAATCGAACTCGGGTCGACGCACTAACCACTACACCACTGGCGCCGACAGCTCATACAAATTTAACCTGAGAGATACAGTACAAGCACTGATCTATAACAGATATGTGATTGCAAGCCGAGTGAAGCGATCACAATTTACAACACACAATTAAACACATATTTTGCAAACTACAGAAAACAAGACAACCATTTTAACCACACTTCACATAGTGTTGGAAAGAGAAACACTTACAGGATCTCGAGAAAGAAGAAACTGGTCCATACAAACTGTGTAACAGTTACAGACAAAGTCCCATACATTAGTAGTCTTTGCTGATCCTTCCTTTAATAACAAATGGCCGGTGTATCCTGCGCTGCAGGGTAGGTTATTATATTAATCATCACAAAAAAAATGACAGGAACAAACACAGCACTAGGTTGGCTATACTGTGGTGCTGTTGTGAAAATGAACTTTAACCCTTTATTCCCCACAGCCACATGTCTGGCCATCTCTCAGTGATAGTAATCTTTGCGTCAGGATTAATCCCACGATCCCTCACACTAAGTAAGTGTCTGAAGAGAAAGGCACTTTCACGTTTTACTGGATCCGGTAGTTCATATTTGGTATTGTTTTGTGCCAACGCCGATACAAACTGGCAAAAGATCCGGGCGAACAAAGAATCATTTAAACGACTCTGAGTCGAATCTTTTATAAAAAAAAAAAACAATAGTTTTAAACCAGGTGTATTTTCAGATATAACCCTCAGCTGGATGTTTTCATTCACTTAGAGCTGTGTTGCATGCTGCATGGAAGGTAATTTTTTAAAAACCCATAATAGGGGCTCTTAAAAGTCTGTTTTCATTATTAAAACAAATCTAAATTGATTCTTGAATCCCAAACTTTGAGTAAAATATGGACAAACTCAATGGTTAGATCAATTTTATAATTAAAAATTGAACCCAATGGTTGGGCTTTTCCATATTTTACAGATATTTTGATTGAAACAACACAGCATTTATTACAGCATTTTATCAAAGAGAGGAATTCCTTCATCTTTACAACATTACAGCAGAAAATAAACAAATGACCATCTCACATCCCATGCAGTCTCTTAATTTAAATACATTTTAAAGCTTTTGTAATTCAGATTATAAACATATATATATATATATAATGTTTATTTTTTTATACAGTACACACAAACTGACTGAACTTAAATCAAAAAGGCTTTCTCAATTGAACAACACTTAAAGGTGCAGTATGTAAGTTTGACACCCAGTGGTTGAACTAGGTATTGCACTCCTGTATCATAATAAAAGTACGCTGGGATGCCAGATTGAGTACAGGAGCGAGTGATTTAAACTGTGTTCTAAATAAAAGCAACGACACGCGATAGAGGGAATATTTTCCATATTAAAAGGAGTTTTTGTCCTAACCAACACCTCGAATTGATATATTAGAAATGGCTTCTATTTCTCACAGCTGAACAACAGAAACCTATGACAGCTAGATCACCTCAGGTAAGCCTTGTGTGCTTTATTCAGTGCTAAATGCTAACAATGCGAGTTTGAATGCATTTTACATGGCATTTGTTGCCATATACTGAAAGCAGAAAGTTCACCTCAGATCTGGAAAATACAGTAAAGCGTCTGAAATTGAACTTTAGAACTAAACACATATGAGTGATTCAGCATCTACATTTAATGATGTTAAAGTGGGTTAACATGCATTAAATAGATTCTAAACCGTGAGTGAGTGCATATTCTGTGCTTCTGAAAGGCTGTATTTAAATTTCTGTCGTGTTTCGTCTGGTGCAAACAGCCAAATAGCTGATCACTGCCTCTCTCGTCACAGCGTGTTGTTAGGACACGCGGTTACAATGTAACCTGCTTACCTAATGTTTACGTTCGTAATATTTATGTAATTTGCTAATTAATAACCTCATGTGGAACTGCATCTGTCTCCCATACTGTTCTTTTTGGTCACGGACGCATGCTTTCAGAGTCTTTCTGAATGAATGAATGAAATACGCTGTTTTCCAACAAGGCAACCCAGGGTGCTGACATATAATTGGCTAAACTGGCATCGTGCATATGAAATTGAGCTAAACAAAGACAGCATTCCGGCACGGAAAAACCATATTTAAAGCAGAATATCTGACTTCAGCATTGTTTTTCAGTTAAACAAGTATGTTCACTTGGGATGTTTCTTAAATATCTGCCCACATATTATGGTATGAATTTTATAAAGAGTCAAAAACTTACATACAGCACCTTTAAAGGACAATAAAAGTCGCTGTTTTTCCACACACTGCAGTGTGAAACAAACAGAAAAGGTTTTGTACCCTTCCCTCTTAGATGTGTACACTAAATGTTATCACCTTTTTGCATATGATAGCATGGGTTGCCAAATGTAAATGTACTCACAGTTGTGACATCGGTAACATGCCATGTTTTAGTGTTGTTTCTATCATTTTAGAATATGCTGAGAGATGTGTGGTGTATATATAAATACATATACAAGAGTAGACATGCTTTAGTACTGCACAAACAAAGCTCATTTAAAGTAACACTGCATTTCTTTTTAAGAGTTAAACAGTTGAGTTTTACCATTTTTTAATCTATTCAGCCGATCTCCGGGTCTGGCAGGAGTACATTTAGCTTAGCTTAGCATAGATCATTGAATCGGATTAGACTATTAGCATCTCATTCAAAAATGATCAAAGAGTTTCAATAATCTTTTTATTTAAAGCTCGACTCTTCTTTAGTAACATTGTATACTAAAACTGATGGAAAGGCACTGAGTAACATCATTGCGAATAATAATTAGTTCCTTAATTATTATGCAGGAATGAGAGCTCCTAGCCATATTAGCCTAAAAAATAGCAATTTTTTATTTTCTGTCAGTATTAGCACGCAATGTAACTACAGAAGAGTTTAAATAGGAAAATTATCAAAAAGCTTTGGAGTGGGAGGCTAATGGTCTAATCCGATTCAATGATCTATGCTAAGCTAAGCTAAAAGTGCAGACCTGGAGATCAGCAGAATGAATTCACAAATGGTAAAGCTCAACTGTTTAACTCTATGGGACTCTATGTTCCTTTAAAGGCAAATGTCTTCAATGAATTTGTAGTCACATCACAGTCTGTTCCGTCGAAGTTAAGATCTTGTAAATGTAATCATAAACATGTTTCGTCTGACCTGTACTTTTGGCCTTCTCTCCACATGCCAGATGGTCCGAACTGGCAACAGTCTACAAGAAATAAAACTTTTGATGCTGTTCTCATGTTTGTGCTCTCGGCTCATAAACTGAAGCACTGAGATTATATTAAAGTGAAGCATATGGAGCATACAGATGCCAAAAGCAGCTGATCTCCAGTTTGCAAGGCTTTTTAAAAGAGCAGGTGGAGTAAACAATCTATCAGGGGCTGAAGGAGGAACATATATTTCCCATATCCTATTCTCCTGCAACTTTTATGCACTTTCCATTAATAAGTCATCGTAAAATATTACACAGCCTTGATGAGGAAATGGTAAAAGCCAAAAGGCAGCTTTGTGTTTCCGCTGGTCATGTGCTGTGCTTACAGTGCATTTGTGAACAGTCTTACTTCATTCCTTCAGCTTAGTGTCTTATTTATCAGGGGTCGCCACAGCGGAATGAACCACCAACTATTTCGCTATATGTTTCACAAAGCAGATGCCCTTCCAGCCGCAACCCAGTGCTGGGAAACATCCATACACACTCATTCACACAAACACACTCATACAATACAGCCAATTTAGTTTATTCAATTCATCTATAGCGCATGTCTTTGGACTGTGGGGGAAAAGGAAGCACCTAGTGGAAATCCATGCGAACATGGGGAGTACATGCAAACACACAGAAATGCCAATTGACCCTGTCAGGACTCGAACCAGTGACCTTCTTGCTGTGAGGCGACTGTGAGCCACTGTGCTGCTCTACAGTTACTTCAAAAAAATTATCACTGCACAATATATCGTTTAGGCATAGATATTGCAATATCCGCAATAGCCATATCGTAGGACTAGATTATTTATTAAAGTTTAAAAGACAAAGACATTATTAAATATTGTTATTTTTTTTTTAAATTATACAATGACGACCATGTTATTTTATGTGTGATTGTTTAATTTCTGTACCTGAATACTGTCAAGTCCAATTTACAGATTTGGTGTCCTGGCCAATCGGCCCTTACCGGCCTCCCAATCATCCCCATCCACTGAATTGGCTCTATCGCTGTCGCTCCACCCCCCCCCCTATAGCTGGTGTATGGTGAGCGCACTGGTGCCATTGTCTTGTGGCTGTCGTCGCATCATCCAAGTGAATGCTGCACACTGGTGGTGGTGAGTAGAGACCCCCCTCATGATTGTAAAGCGCTATGGGTGTACGGTCATACACAATAAATGCGCTATATAAATACACCTTACTTACACGGGGCGTCAGCGTCAACGCTTCCAATTCACTTTGAATGGGTGACGTAAAGCATTGCCGAACTGCAATGTGGATCCTTTGGTGCCGCTTCAACTAGATTGCTTGCTGCAGAAGTTGGGAATTTCTCAACTTTTCAAGCACCAACGGAAGCGTCAGCCAATCAGATCTCTTTACGCAAATACCCCAGCTCAGACAGTAGATGATTGCAGACTAATTTCATTGGCTGACGCTGATATGACAATCGCGTCAGCCCCAACTTCAGACACGCCCTCCGTCAAGCGTTGATGCTGAAGCCCCATGTGAATCAGGCGTTAGACTCTCCAGAAAACCATAAAGCACTGTTTATTTGAATAAAATGTACTTTTATCTTTGCTCTGTTGTGTTTATGGGGTAGCACGGTGGCGCAGTGGGTAGCACAATCACCTCACAGCAAGAAGGTCGCTGGTTCGAGCCTCGGCTGGGTCAGTTGGTGTTTCTGTGAGGAGTTTGCATGTTCTCCCCGTGTTCACGTGGGTTTCCTCCGGGTGCTCCGGTTTCCCCCACAAGTCCAAAGACATGCTGTACAGGTGAATTGGGTAAGCTAAATTGTCCGTGGTGTATGTGTGTGAATGAGTGTGTATGAGTGTTTCCCAGTGATGGGTTGCAGCTGGAAGGGCATCCGCAGCGTAAAACATATGCTGGATAAGTTAGCGGTTCATTCCGCTGTGGCGACCCCAGATTAATAAAGAGACTAATGCGAAAAGAAAATGAATGAATGAATGTTGTGTTTATATATGCTTGCAATTTATTTTCAATTCATCAATTCATCTGGTGAAATTATATTCAGATCTCAATATATAATCGCAGAAAAACTAAATATTGCAATGTCACATTTTTCCAATATCATGCAGCCCTAATTACAATAGTATTTATTAAGTTTCTAATTACTTTGTCTGAAAAGTGACTTAATTGACTAAGTACTAAAAACCCACATAAACCTCAACAAACAAAAATTAAACACTTAATTCTTTAAATTTGAGTCATTTATTTTTTAAATATATATATATATATATATATATATATATATATATATATATATATATATATATACTAGTAGGCGCAAAAGACCCCTACTAGCCCTTATCTATCAGCTGATAACCACAGATAATGCCCATTCAATTGAGTGATAACATTCGACTTGGCTGTATTTTGCAGAAAAACTCTATTTCTCAACTAAAAAAGAACATTTATCATTTACGAAATCATTCACATATAATTGAAAAATGAAAAAAAAATTATTGATAAATTTTTCAACTAAAGACATTTTTATTTTTTTCCAGTAATTGCAGATGCTTAAAAAAATCAATTAAATATTAAATCATTAATTTAAAGCGCTTTGTGTTTGGATATATATATATATATATATATATGTTGAAAAATTTATCAATAATTTTTTTTTCATTTTTCAATTATATGTGAATGATTTCGTAAATGATAAATGTTCTTTTTTAGTTGAGAAATAGAGTTTTTCTGCAAAATACAGCCAAGTCGAATGTTATCACTCAATTGAATGGGCATTATCTGTGGTTATCAGCTGATAGATAAGGGCCAGTAAGGGTCTTCTGCGCCTACTTTTTTCACTCAATTAAATTTATGTCCATTCTTATATTGCAGATGGATGGAGGATTGATGGCTTGATGACGGACTAGGGAATGAAATTTCATCTAATAAACTGAAACTGCAGAGTCTTTTTGGCTTGGCTGACTTTGTTAAATTTCAGAAGAACCAAACACTTCACTTTAATCTTTCTATAGTCAACATGAAATCAAAATAGAATATATGAGTTCAGATGCAAAACCCTCTAAATTCATCAGACCTCTTTTTATAATTAGGTTATTATCTTTCTATAATTAGGTTCAGAAGTTTCTTTTTAAAGATAATGAAAAGGTTATTAGCTGGTAAATAAAATAAACTTTTTTTCAAAGATGTCACTTTAGTCGGCGCTATTAGCAAATAAAACACAAGGTAGGCCTACTGGGTAAAAAGGGGATGTGTCTCAGTAGGGGTGTCAAAATTAATTGTTTTTTCGGTGCACCGCGATGCAGATGCGGACAATTCGGTATCGGTTCAGTAATAATCATAACCGGTTATTATGTACTGACGTCATTTATCTCATATGCGCTATGTCGCCGTAGCTTACTAGGGCAAGGGAGGCGAGCGCAAGTGTTTACAATGCTCCAACTACTTAAAAACGCAGAAAATCTGCACAATTTCACTGCGTGTGTGTTTGCTAGACAGTCTTTCACTGACACTTACAGCAGGAGCCCCTATTTCACTGCGATTGAGAGAATGAAAGTAATCTCCATTTCTCTCGCTCTCACTGTGGCCCATTTGACCAGCTGGCGTGACTTTTCCTCTCCTCTCGGCTGTTACAGCGATACTTCTGGATACAGACACGAGCGCGCGAGTTTTCTCCACCACGTCTATCATGGATCAGTTGTGATCGACGCTGCAGTGTTGCCAGATGTAACTGATTGATTCCAGCCCAAAAACTATCCAAAACTCGCTGAAATGCCTATCCAAAACCGCCCAATCTGGCAACACTGCGTCGCTGCCGTTTATCAGTGTCACTCATCCGGGAACAGCGCCTGTAAAGTAAAATATAAAACTGTGTATGGAAACCATCGTCAATGCACCGTCAATGCACCGTGATGCACCGAGATATCGAATTGAACCGAATCGATGGCATGATAATCATAACCAAACCGAACCGTGAGACCAGTGTAAGTATCTCTCAGACACTTTTAGAAGCTGTCACTCATTTATTGTCACCATACTCATGGTCTTGGTCTCTTTTCATCTCTTGTTTATCCTCATAGCATTCATGTGGGATAAAAGAACGGTATCTTAACTTCGTCTTTCGCGAAATGGAGTTGCTGTTTAATGTAGTTATAATAAATCGGACTCATTCATACACTGTAAAAAATTTCCAGGTTTTCACAACAAATTACTGTAATTTTTCACAGTAAATTACATTAATATCGCTTCACAGTATTTAACTGTGAAAATTCACAGTAATATGTTGTATTCATAATTTTATTGTGAAATTAAGGCAGGTAGCATGATTACAGCAAATTACTGTGAAAAGGGCTATATCTTTTGCACGTTAGTTATAGAAATTCAAACTTTTTTATTTAATTCAACATAGAAATTAACTTTTATGCTAGTATTGGCACTTTTTGGATATTTAGAAATAACAGAATGTTATTGCAGACCCAAAAACGATTTGGCTACCAACATCTTTTTGGTTGTACTGCACCTTTATGTAATTTTATAGGGTTAACATGGAAATATGAAATATATATGTAAATTATACAAATATTTAATGAACATAACTTTGTGCTTAGCCAAAACATAATAAACTGGAATAAAAAGTAATTAATTCATGAAACCAGCTGTTAAACAGCCAAAATTATTTCAATGTCAGGGTAAATGTCTGCTTTAGACGGATTCATGAGTATTGGGCACCTGTCATCGCCTGAAGGTCACTAATCTCAGAATTATTTTTTATTATTTTTTTTAAACACAGATTAGAGTTTTAAACAACTATATTCTCGCATGAAAAACGGTTAAAACTTCATTTCCTGACGCATATAGAGCCATCGAAGACGGGGCGAATGTCACAATGTCTAGCCTGAAGACAGGCGCCTCTCGGCGGATACATGATCAATGAGCGCGGTCACCGCCTGGAGGTCATAGATCTCCGCTATCGACAAAACACACTTAAAATTACACACATTCTTTATAAACAAACCACATATTTGAGTTTTAAAGAACTACATTCTCGCATGAAAAACTGTTAAAACTTGATTTCATGGCATATTAAACGCAATATTTATAATATTATGCGAGTTTTCTCATCAGCCATTGCAACTTGCTCAGCTTGGTGCGAAATGAATCCTGGGAGAAAAAAATAATAATTCTCAAAACACTCCAAACTAACTTTTTTTCTTATTGTTAAAGTCAGATATATGTAATATTTTGAATGGCAAAGCAAAAAAATAACTTACTATATTGTAATCAATATCCCTTTTTGCACTGCTTCGGTTCAGTGCTCGCGTGACATTGAATCAGATTCAGATATTTTATCAGACGTGTTCATAAGCTCATACTCATCAGCATGCAGTTAGTGTACAACTAGTGTATATATTGCGTGTAACCGAGCAGTATGATGAAATATTAGTGAATTATATGTTTGCGTCTTACAATATTATACAAAAAGGAATCGGTTTCAGGCGAGTTCGATTCTTTACTGTTTACCTAAAGGAGCCGATTCATAGAACCGACTCGACTCGACCGCAAACAAGCTCCGTCACTACAGGCAACGCCTCGCCTGGCTGCATTTGGTTTGAACCGGTTTGAACTGTACCTGTCTGTCGTCTTTTCATCCAACGGATTCATCCTCGGTAAGTGTTAAAATGTGACTTTTGTCCGTTAAATGATTGTTTTGTATGTATTTCTGTATAGTGCATGTCATTTAACAGAATTAACCAAGTAACTTTAGTTGTAGGTCCCACGCTATTAGTTAAACGGTTTGAGCGCGCCAATTTTTAAACAAGAAATTAACCGACGCCAGACGGCGAATGTAGTGTTTGTGAGGTATTAGACAGCATAACGTTTGTTCCTGAAAAAAGAAAGGTAATTTTCTTTAATTAACTTTGTGTTAACTGCATTCTCTGTTTCAGTACCACAACTGGCTTTGGATCTGGTCTGAATTTGAAGTATCCTGAAGATCCCTTTTGCACTCTGGAATTTCAGGTAATGTCTACATTTAATATTGTACCTGAGGGCTTGTTTTGGGGGGTTAAACAAGGAATGTATAGGAGCACAAGTCATGACTCCCCTTGTGCCCTTGTTATAAAGGGGTGTGTTGCAGACTCAATTTGTGTGTCTGTGCTGGAGACCAGAGAGGATGCTGTCTTTAAAAGGATGGAGCTCTTATACCAAATGTGAAGTTACCTATTCAGGTGAGTGGATTACATACAAGTCATTGCAGATGCATAAATAGTGGGGAATTTTCACTGGGCAGCTCAAATTAAGCGAAACGCAAAACATGTGGAAAAAATATTTGAAATATTTGCAAAAATTGTATTCACTTCAATCAAGTTTTTTTGCAATTATTTTTCCAAATATTCAACTCATGAAAAATTAGCTTGATGCAAGGAACATCCTGCTAGTATTCAAGAGCAAGTGCCGTGATGCACATGTTCACTTTACAATAAGTGTGAACCCAGCATTAGATTATACTCTGTAAACGGAAGATGTAAACCATATCAACTGTTTTGAAATGCTCTGCCTGAGTATATCAAAACCACTATTTGTTGTTGGACTACTTGATTGTGTGTTTGTGATGGAAATGTTTTTTTTTTTTTAGATGTTTTTGTTTAAATGGTTGCAGTTTGACTGAGCTAGAGTATTGTGATCATGTTCAAACTGAGCTAACAGTAAAATTGCTCGGTAGTGCAGCAGTAGTGTCCCACTGAAGGTGGTGATTTGGAACAGACAACCTCATTTGTTGAATGAAGCTAACAGTATATCTGCCCTTTTGCTTATAGGTGCTGTTTGGGCATCATTCTGGAGACGGACGAAGTCAAAGAAGCAGAGAAGACATATCAACCAGCAAGTGTGTATAACTAGTAGGTAGTGCTGTCGCCTCACAGCAAGGAGGTTGCTGGTTCGAGCCTCGGCTGGGTCAGTTGGCGTTTCTGTGTGGAGTTTGCATGTTCTCCCTGCGTTCGCGTGGGTTTTCTCCGGGTGCTCCGGTTTCCCCCAGTCCAAACGCATCCGGTACAGGTGAATTGGGTAAGCTAAATTGTCTGTAGTGTATGAGAGTGAATGTGTGTATGGATGTTTCCCAGTGATGGGTTGCGGCTGGAAGGGCATCTGCTGTGTAAAACATATGCTGGATAAGTTGGTGGTTCATTCTGCTGTGGCGACCCCAGATTAATAAAGGGACTAAGCCAAAAAGAAAATGAATGAATGAATGATTGACCTTGGAATAGATGACTGCCAAATTTTGCAAGCAGTTTTGACTCTCTCTCTCTCTCTATACTGTATGTATATATATATAGAGAGAGAGAGAGAGAGAAAGAGCAAGAGCGCACTCTCTCACAGCTTTTTATTTGTATGTTACGTATGATGTCAGAAGATTTTTTATTAATATGTTCTTATAGTATTTTTCGGTTAAATGGAGAGAGGCTTCACCTTTTGAAAATTTTCTGAAATGTTTACACAGATGTCATTAAACTGTTAAATAAATGTGTAAAATGTATGTGTGTTTGTTTTTATTTTTATTTTAGAGTCTTCTTAGATCACCCAAAAATGAAGATTCTGTCATCATTTACACATTCCCAGGTTGTTTCAATCCTGTATAATATTTTTGTTTTTTTGGACACAAAGGGAGATAAATTATATTTTTATTTCTATGTGTTCAACAAAAAAAAAATCATATTCAACAGAATTGGAACAACCTGAGGGTGAGTAAATCATGACAGAATTTTCATTTTTGGTTGACCTAAATTTGCCTTGAAATATATAAATGTAATTTCACAATAATTTAATGTGACAAAATCATAGTAAATTACTGTGAACTACCTCACAATAATTTACTGTGAATTTACACACAGTAAATTACTGTGAAAGTAATGCAATTATTAGCCAGTAATTTACTGTGAATTTACACACAGTAAATTACTGTGAAAGTAATGCAATTATTAGCCAGTAATTTACTGTGAATTTACACACAGTAAATTACTGTGAAAGTAATGCAATTATTAGCCAGTAATTTACTGTGAATTTACACACAGTAAATTACTGTGAAAGTAATGCAATTATTAGCCAGTAATTTACTGTGAATTTAAGGTCAAATTTTTTACAGTGTAGAGTCACTGCCCAAAAAAACGTTATGAATGAATACTACACTTCCGACTGTAATGTGTTTCTTCTTATAATGCACAGAGTTTTGAGGTAAAGGACATTTTCATTTGCCATTCACTAACAGTCGGACAGGCTCGTCTAGTTCATCAAACTCCGTCTTTAAAAATCTAAAGCGTAATAAAGCGTCTCTTTATAAGTTGCATATATATATATATATATATATATATATATATATATATATATATATATATATATATATATATATATATATATATATATATTATTATTATTATATGTATAATATCCTATATATTATCATTTGTCGCTGAATGATGTTCAGTGCTCAGCCGTCAGAAAGAGCGTGATGTCACTTGCGTGATGACGTACAACATCACAGACACGCGCTGCCAGCGCTAAGCAGTTGGTTAAGCTCCATGATCGTCGCAGAAAGGTTTAGCTACAAAATGAATGCCCTCACTGCCCTGAATACAGATATGAATGAACAAGCGTCCACAGGTAAGAATGCAGATGAAATAGTTGGTAAGAGAGGGAAGACTTATGCAGTGGTGTGGAAGTGGTTCGGCTTTTTAAGTTTCGATAAACGTATAGTTTCGGTGCTCTGCAAAATGTGCGGGAGAGTGGTGCCGACTAGCAGCAGGAACACATCAAATCTGTTTCACCCGATAAAAACATACTGAGAGTGAGAAGATGAGGCATGTGATGTGCATATACACTTATACAATTGAATGTTCAAAACATGTATGAAACTTGCGCATATACATATAAACTTGATGCATGCAAACACCCACATACACACGCACGTACATATACACAAACTCGCTGCATGCTGGCATATAGCACTTGCGCAAACTAAATACAAACAAAAAGTGAACATAATTTTTTTGTACTGTTTTGGATGTTATTATAGACTTTGCAAATTCAGTTTGCAGACATTTGTCGGTACAGACATTCATTGTGTGCGTTCTTGCCAGTTTTTTCCTGGCTTTTTAATATTGTTCATATCGATATCGGAATTACTGTATATCGTATCGACCAAAATTAAGAAATATATTGTGATATAAATTTTTGCCACATCGTCCACTCCAGCCCTACCTTCTGATTGATTCTCAGGACATAGCGGCTTTTGCTGTCAAAGGCAAGTGGCGTTTAAGAGGCTTTTGCAAACGAATTGTTATTTCTGAATGCCCTGACGCTGGGATTTAGATGATTTGAAGCAAAAATATTTGTTGAACATGTACTACGTGCCTAAAGCATTCACTCAATGTCATTAGCTCATTTTTGGGGGAAGTGGTGTTTAGCGGCTTTTGCATCTGAACTCTTCATATATGCATATTAAAAACATTTAATGTACTAAGGCACAACAGCACACAAAATGTAGGTTAAATATTTATCAAAGAAAGAAAAAAAATTAAACCGCACTTTACTAAATTTCTTTTAGGGGTGTAACGATACACAAAATCAAAATTACAGTTTGGTAGATGTTTTCAATACGGCAGGTGGAAACATAATATTGATGTTTTTTTAAATGAATATTTATGAGCAGAATCAATTGTGGCTCTGTCTTTAAAATCAGCTAAAATTAGTCATTTTATAGAAGTTTAATTAATTTTATTAGTATTTTTGGAAAAAATTAGTTCTCAAAATTAAATTTATCCTTGCGGACTCTCAAGGATAAAATAATCTATCACTAAACTATATTACTGTAATATTAAAAATCATTATTAACAAGCTCTTACATTAAAGGTGCAGTATGTAAGTTTGACACCCAGTGGTTGAACTAGGTATTGCATTCATGGATCAAAACAAACACAAGCGCAGGTTGCCAGATTGACGACACCAACAGCAGTGTGCCTGACTGTCGAGCCTAAAGGATGATATAATGTTCTAAATAAAAGCAACAGCACACGATAGAAGGAATATTTTCCGTATTAAAAGGAGTTTTTGTTCTAACCAACACCTCGAATTGATATTAAAAACGGCTTCTATTTCTCACAGGTGAACAGCAGGACAAACTGATCACCTCAGGTACAACTCATGTGCTTTATTTAGTATTAAATGCTAATAATGTGAGTTTGAATGTCATTTACATGACATTTATTGCCATTCTACTGAAAGCAGCAGCAGATAGTTCACATCAGATTTTGAATTCCTGACTGAATGAATGAAATATGTGGTTTTCCAACAAGGCAACGCGAGGTGCTGAATTATAATTGGTTAAGCTGGCATTGGGCAGGTTAAAAAAAAACATAAACAAGACAGCGTTTTGGCACGTAGCATATTTTCGAAGCAGAATATCTGACTTCGGCAACCCAGTGGCGCAGTAGGTAGTGCTGTTGCCTCACAGCAAGAACGTCGCTGGGTCGCAGGTTCGAACCTCGGCTGGGCTGGGTCAGTTGGCGTTTCTGTGTGGAGTTTGCATGTTCTCCCTGGGTTCGCGTGGGTTTCCTCCGGGTGCTCCGGTTTCCCCCACAGTCCAAAGACATGCAGTACAGGTGAATTGGGTAAGCTAAATTGTCCATAGTGTATGAGTGTGAATGTGTGTGTGGAAGTTCCCAGAGATGGGTTGCGGCTGGAAGGGCATCCGCTGCGTAAAATCGTGCTGGATAAGTTGGCGGTTCATTCCGCTGTGGCGACCCCGCAAGGGACAAAGCCGACAAGAAAATGAATGAATGAATGAATATCTGACTTCAGCATTGTTTTTCAGATAAACAAAAATGTTCACTTAGCATGTTTCTTAAATATCTGCAAACAGATTGTGGTATTGTTATGCTTTAGAGGAGTCAAAAACTTACATACAGCACCTTTAAATAATTAGAATATCATTTGCTGGTTAAGCTAAATATGTTAAATCTATAGGCCAATATGTTGTTTATTTCTCTAACTGTTCAGACCTAATGACTTGCCTGAGGTACATGCAATTTGTGTGCAATTCTATATATTCATTGACATTAATTATCAATAATTTCAAAAGCCGAAAGCAAAGAACAAGTATTTACATGCAGTATTACTGCATTATAAAAAAATACACATACATGTCATTTCTTGTTTTGAATATTCATAAGACTTGATATCAGGGTTTATAGACTTTACAGATAATTCCTTTCAAAACTGCAAACCTTCGTCAACTAGAATGAAAAAACTAGGGCTGGGCAATTTGTCCTAAAATCAAAATCTCGATTAACTGAATATTTTACCTCGATTACGATTAATTACCGATTATTTTATTTATTTATTAAATTTTTTTGCCCTTATAGTTCGCTGAAAGGTTTTGTATAAGAAATATGATCACATATTACAAGTCAGATTTTTGAATGGAGGGTGCATCACTTGGTTTTAAACAGTGCATTTCTTGCATCTTCTGTAAACAAATGTTTTAATTTAAATAATAACTTTTATGTAATGGAAAATAGGTCGTCTCAAGGCATCCTGATGCAGCTTCCAATCCTCGTCAATGTAGTGCAAGGTAACACAATAATAACAAACAGAGCGGGGTCACATGACTCCAAACGCGGTAAGGTAAGTAATTGAAAAAAGTTGACCTGGAAAAATTAGATCAATTATTGGTTCGGAATGTCGATTTCGATTACTTTTTGATTAATCGCCACCCCTAGAAAAAAACAACATAATTTTGGGGGCGATGGGATGTGTTGTCATCAAATTTCATGTCATTTTATTTCAATATTAGTGATTTGTCAAAACGGTACACTGATTGGAAAAGCACTGTTGTTTTTGTTGTTTTTAAAGGAATTGGGATTGAGTTTCATCAATGCAGCTATTGGCTATATGGTAGCTATTTACTGACATTTTATAAACAATGGGGAAAAATGGGGAAGAAAGGTGATTTAGGGGACTTTGAACGTGGCATGGTTGTTGGTGCCAGACCAGCTGGTCTGAGTATTTCAGAAACTGCTGATCTACTGTGATTTTCACGCACAACCATCTCTAGGGTTTACAGTCAGAGAATGGTTCGAAAAAGAGAAAATATCCAGTAAGCGGCAGTTCTGTGGGCGCAAATGCCTTGTTGATGCCAGAGGTCAGAGGAGAATGGCCAGACTGGTTCCAGCTGATAGAAAGGCAACAGTAACTCAAATAACCTCTCGTTACAACTCAGGTATGCAGAAGAGCACAACACAACACATCAAACCTTGAGGTTGATGAGCTACAGCAGCAGAAGATCACACCGGGTGCCACTCCTGTCAGCTAAGAAAAAAAAACTGAGGCTACAATTCGCTCAGGCTCACCAAAATTGGACAGTAGAAGATTGGAAAGATGTTGCCTGGTCTGATGAGTCTTGATTTCTGCTGTGACATTCGGACAGTAGGGTCAGAATTTGGCATCAACAGCATGAAAGCATGGATCCATCCTGCCTTGTATCAATGGTTCAGAGGCTGGTGTTGGTGGTGTAATGTGTGGGGGATATTTTCTTGGCAAACTCTGGGCCTATTAGTACCAATTGAGTATCGTGTCAACGCCACAGCCTACCTAAGTATAGTTGCTGACCATGTCCATCCCTTTATGACCATAGTGTACCCATCTTCTGATGGCTACTTCCAGCAGGATAACGCACCATGTCATAAAACGCGAATCATCTCAGACTGGTTTCTTGAACATGACAATGAGTCAATCTGCAGCAACTGCGTAATGCTATCATGTCAAGATGGACCAAAATCTCTGAAGAATATTTCCAGTACCTTGTTGAATCTATGCCACGAAGGATTAAGGCAGTTCTGAAGGCAAAAGTGGGTCCAACCCGGTACTAGTAAGGTGTACCTAATAAAGTGGCCGGTGAGTATATATATCCTATTATATATATATATATATATATATATATATATATATATATATATATATATATATATATATATATATATATATATATTTTTTTTTTTTTTTGTGGTTTTATTTGACTACAGTTTTATCATAGCTTATTATCATTTAAATAATTTTTTTGGTGGACCATTAAGTTTTAAAAATGCAATAATATTTCAAAATAAGAAGCCCAGCTTATATACAGTAACTCAACATAAAAAAGACTATCGTAAGGTGTCATATTTCTCCTGGCTCACATGTTTTCAAACAGTCAAGTGCAAGCTCAACGGTTTAAATGAAACCTGCTATACACGGCTGGCCAAAACACAGGAACACACTGTAGTCCCGTCCAGTCGTACAAGATCTCAAAATAAGAAAGGTTGCACGGTTGCCATTCATCATGATTACTGTCAGATAAAGCCAGGGCTGTAAATGAAAGTCTTTTCCAATCATGCAGAAAGGTGATAATGGTCTCTGGGATGAGGGGGAAATGGCAGGGACTTAATTTGACTCCACATTCTGAGCCGCAGAAGCGTCTATAATTAAAGATCCTTGGACTGCACATATGCAGCGAGAGCTCAATGTCCATGTACTACTCCATTCTGAAACATTATTAGCATGTTAGGCCTCACAAAATTAACAGTTTGAACTTAGATAATGTGTGTTCTTATGCAAACATTGAAAACGTCTCGATACCTTCTGCTCTTTCTGGAACACCGTTCGAGCTCCTGGGATAAAATGATAAAGCATACTCCATTTTAAAGCTGATGAACATGTTGAAGCACTTTGTCTCTTTTCTAATACCCTGTAGCTCATCAGACCTAAATATAGCGAATGTATAAATGTCTCAAGGTATATTAAAATTCATAATACATTGTTGCGTAATCAGGTCAACACTAATAACTTGGCTGTTGGTCTTATGATATAGTGGGCACAGGGTCTGGTTGTCACATATTGATATAGTGAATATTTCTTAGCATGAGGCCATTTATTTTATTTTTGTACACATAAAAGATAGTGATGTATAAATTAAAAACTGATAGGAAATTTCACCGTTAATTATAAAGAAATGACAAGTGGCATTTAATTAAACATGATTCTTTTAAAAGGCTGAAGTATATGCAACTTAAATGCTCATTTAATCTATAAAAAGTTTCAGTTCAATTTACAGTTTACAGGATGTAAAAGACACAGATTTTTTGTTCACTTAACCCTTGTCCATGCACTGTTTAAATTTGCTACACTTTTGTTATGTTAGGGATGAAAACATCCACTGAATTAAACTGCTGTAAAAATGCATCAGATAAATATTTTAAACACTTTTTTAGCATAAATCTGTTAACCATCCTCACTCCTGATAAAAACTACTAAATTGTTTAGAAAATTACATGATTTTAACTCTTTAATTGTCAAATTCACACATTTTTTGGTGAAAAAACACACATAAAATGAAGTATTTTCAATATAAAAAGTTATTCTGGACTGGACTTCTTACCTTTTATCACAGTCTTGTACATGTGAATGATTAGTAACATCATTGGCTTTGATGCATTGTTAGATTTTCATTTTTTCTCTCTAATTTACTGTTGGTGGCTGTTTTTGCCCCATTGACTTCAATTATAACCACATTTGATGGTGAATAAATGCACAGTCTTTGTTTTTATTTAACCCATGTAGTTCTGAGCTGAGATGTATATTTAGATTTTCTTAGGATGCTTTCACACCTAGATTCTTTTTCTGGAACCTGCCGCATTTGCCCAGTTAGCGCAGTTCGATTGGCATATGTGAACAGGGCAATCGCGCTCAGATCCACGCCAGAGCAATCGCTCAATTGAAAAGAACTCTGGAGCGGATCGATTGTAGTGAGAAAGCGATACGATCCGAGCCCGGCTATTTCACAGTGTTTTATGGATATGTAATAGGCATACGGCTATATGAAGAGAGAGTAGGGCGGGAGGTCATTCCAGACATCCCAAGTCACCCAGAAGTTCCGGGAGTCTCCTGCAAATGCACTGAGACTCCCGGATGCCCGCAAACGAGTGATAATCTCAAGGAAATCGCGCATCTCCCTCCCGGTTCTCAAATACGTCATGCACCCTTCTCATCACCCCTCCCCATCGCATCCCTCCTCGCTCTTCAGACATGTTGCGCGCACCCTGTCAAACTTAGCGAGAAAAAATGAAAATCAATCAAAAACAATGCATCAAAGGCAATGTTGTTTCACATGTCCAAGACTTTGATAAAAAGTAAAAAAAAATCTAGTCCAAAATTTCTTTTTATATTGAAAATACGTCGTTTTGTGTTTTTCACCAAATCAGTGACATTATTTATGAATTTGGCAATTAAAAAGTTAAAATCCTGTATTTTTCCTAAACAATTTAATAGTTTTGATCAGGACTGAGGATGATTAACAGATTTACACAAAACAAATTGAAAAAAATATTTATCTGATGCATTTTTACAGCAGTTTAATTTAGTGTATGTTTTCATCTCGAACATAACAAAAGGGTAGCAAATTTGTATTGAGTTTATGGTTGAGTTTTTAAAAATTCAAAGCATTTTCTCCAAATATGTGTCAAAATACACCCAAAAATGATTTTTGCTGCTTCTTCAAGCTACATATTTAAAAAGAGCTGAATCAACACAATTATTGAGTTTGTTTGTTTTTTGAACAATTGTTTTGTGTTCAATCCACTTAAATTTGTAAAAACAATTAAGTTAATTTGTGTTAGGACAACATGAAGGAATTGTGTGGAACCCAGCATTTTTCACAGTGTAAGATTTGTCAACAGAAATTTTTCTGCTAGCTGAAACACAGAAAAAAGTTATGGCCAAATTAAGACTCAAGTTGTCACAATACAAATCTCCTAATAATTACTGTATATTCTACCTAGGCATGAGATAATAGCCGTTTTCAAGGTATACCGCGGTTTGAAAAGTCAAAGTTTTAAAACCGCCAAAATGTTCCGCTATGCCATTCCTAAAGTATATGTACAATTTTTTTTTTTTTTTTTCAGGTTTTGTTTTAAGTTTTTTAGGACAACAGTATCTCCAGCAGAAAAGATATCCAAAGATGCCGTTTTAAATTGTGATGAAATCTGTGTTTTTGAAACTAATGAAGACAGCAGAAGACAAGGATTCATTTGAATTATTTAGCCTGACAGGTTAATGCTTCAAAATATTTTAAAAGTTTCTCAAAATTAAAATGTGTTCAAAGGTGAAAACAGTTTTTGTTTTTTACCCAGACATTTAAAAACAATATATTTTAGAGAAGTAATCACAATACCATAAAACCCTGATATTTTTATCCAAGGTTATTATACTGTTAAAATCTTATACCGGCCAATGCCTAATTCTACCAAAAAAACTACCATTTGGTTAGCAGAGATGAATCATTAAAATAATTAGTCATTGTCGTTTTTTAAAGTATAACGCATAAAATGCATATTACATCAACATATTTCTTATTAAAACCATCAAATTTAAGGGTTCTAAAACCTTACAAAGATGAATACAACTACTGTGACAACTATTTCTGGCGTCATGTAACACGTTGTGAAACATCTAACAAAATGCTATTGTTTTAAAATGCTCAAATTTACTTTATGAACCATAATAAAGTCAATTAAAAGGTGCCTCTTTTTTTATAGGTGACATTGAGCTCTGGGTTTTCCCTCCAGAAACAGACATGTTTAGAGGGCTATAAATCAAAAGCACAATGAACAGTTCTCTAGATGATTAAAGTGATTAACTATCAGAGAGAAAATAAATGGCTGTGTATACAACCGCTTAGTACTTAATAATGAGAAAAACTGTAGGAACATAAAGGAGAACATTGTGAGCATTGGGCTTGCTAATGAACTAGACTAAAATAGACACGAATGGAAGCAGAACAGAAGGGACTGGACTGGGCTAGGCTGAAGTGGAGTAAAAGAGAGAAGTGGGAACTGGACTGGAGTAGTGGAACGCTGACTGGACTGGATGGATTAGACTTAATCGGATGGAAATGAAGTAAACCTGACTAAAACTGATCTAAATATACAGGGAGTGCAGAATTATTAGGCAAGTTGTATTTTTGAGGATTAATTTTATTATTGAACAACAACCATGTTCTCAATGAACCCAAAAAACTCATTTATATCAAAGCTGAATATTTTTGGAAGTAGTTTTTAGTTTGTTTTTAGTTTGAGCTATTTTAGGAGGATATCTGTGTGTGCAGGTGACTATTACTGTGCAGAATTATTAGGCAACTTAACAAAAAACAAATATTTACCCATTTCAATTATTTATTTTCACCAGTGAAACCAATACAACATCTCAACATTCACAAATATACATTTCTGACATTCAAAAACAAAACAAAAACAAATCAGTGACCAATATAGTTAAGCTTGACTCCATCCTCAAGCCCCCACAATCTTTGATGATACCAGCCCAAACCAGTACTCCACCTCCACCTTGCTGGCGTCTGAGTCGGACTGGAGCTTTCTGCCCTTTACCGATCCAGCCACGGGCCCATCAAGACTCACTCTCATTTCATCAGTCCATAAAACCTTGTCTTGAGATATTTCTTGGCCCAGTCTTGACGTTTCAGCTTGTGTGTCTTGTTCAGTGGTGGTCGTTTTTCAGCCTTTCTTACCTTAGCCATGTCTCTGAGTATTGCACACCCTAGGCTTTTGGGCACTCCAGTGATGTTGCAGCTCTAAAATATGGCAAAACTGGTGGCAAGTGGCATCTTGGCAGCTGCACGCTTGACTTTTTTCAGTTCATGGGCAGTTATTTTGCGCCTTGGTTTTTCCACACACTTCTTGCAACCCTGTTGACTATTTTGAATGAAACGCTTGATTGTTCGATGATCACGCTTCAGAAGCTTGGCAAAGAGTGCTGCATCCCTCTGCAAGATATCTCCCTATTTTTGACTTTTCTGAGCCTTTCAAGTCCTTTTTTTGACCCATTTTGCCAAAGGAAAGGAAGTTGTCTAATAATTATGCACACCTGATATAGGGTGTTGATGTCATTAGACCACACTCCTTCTCTTTACAGAGATGCACATCACCTAATATGCTTAATTGGTAGTAGGCTTTCGAGCCTATAGAGCTTTGAGTAAGACAACATGCATAAAGAGGATGATGTGGTCAAAATACTCATTTGCCTATTAATTCTGCACTCCCTGTAGTGCAGCAAAATGTAACACAACTAACCAAAAAATGTGCCTCGATATGACAAAATGTGACATGATGTAACCTGACTAACCACACAAATGGAGAAGAGGACAATAATGGACTCAAATGGATTGAATTGATATAGGCTGGACTGATTGAACTGGAAGGGAAGGGGCTGGATTACACTGAACTGGATTAAAATTGAATAAACTGGAATTTAATGTAAAGTAACTATATGTAATTAAACAGCATGATATGCCATGAAGTGACATACTTCAACACAATGCAGTGGAGTAAAAGAGGAATGAACAGGACTTAAGTGGAATGAAACTGACTGAAGCATAGTGTAATGTAACAATGCAACTACAGTAAATGCAAATACATGTACAGTAACTAAACTTTAAAGGGGACTGGAATGGAATGTTGCATTACATTTCATTTGTAATTAAATGTTATGTAATGTATTGTGTATTTATATAGCGCATTTATCGTGTATAGCCATACACCCAAAGTGCTTCACAATCATGAGGGGGGGTCTTTCCACACCAACACCAGTGTGCAGCATCCACTTGGATGATGCAATGGCAGCCACAGGACAACAGCGCCAGTGTTACACCCTTACTCTTTACGAGAAGTGTCATGGGATTTTTAATGACCACAGAGAGTCAGGACCTCAGTTTAACGTCTCATCCGAAAGACAGCGCTCACTGACAGTGTAGTGTCCCCTTCACTATACTGAGGCATTAGGACTCACACAGACCACAGGTTGAGTGCCCCCTGCTGGCCTCACTAACACCACCTCCATCAGGAGGAAGGTACTGAAATGAATTAGGCTGGACCAGAGTAAACTGGACTGAAATGTCTAGAACAGTGGTCCGCAACCCCCGGGCCACGGACCGGGATCAATTGGTACCAAGCTGCACAGGAAATCATTAATTATTTGTTATATTTATTATTTGAACGATCTTTTATTTTGGAAAATATTTTATTTTGAAAAATCACCACATTCTCTCGGTTACATTAATCTCGGTCACTTTAGCACCAAATTTTAATCCACCAGCAAAAGGAGTAAGAAACAGACGTCTTTGGAAAGTTTTTTTTACGAAGGGGAAATGGCCCAGTGAAGGACCCGTGAACTGCCAAGGAATGCATCCGCAACTCATTTGTCAACAAATCAGGTGAATGCAGCAAGTCTGTAAAAGAAAAAGATCAACTGCTTGAAAATAACGGCTGTTCACATATTGCGTCTTTTCCGTGCATAAGTTTGTTATTTCCATACGCATCTAGTTGAAAATAGGGCGGGGCGATATTGCAAAAAAAAAAAAAAAACTATCAATATATCATGTTTCATATCATTCCATATCGATATTGAACATTTTTTAACAATACATTTAGAAATATTAGGATTTTTATTTAACCACTTTATTTTAATTTACCAACATTCATTCATTCATTCATTCATTCATTTTCTTGTCGGCTTTGTCCCTTGCGGGGTCGCCACAGCGGAATGAACCGCCAACTTATCCAGCACGATTTTACGCAGCGGATGCCCTTCCAGCCGCAACCCATCTCTGGGAACTTCCACACACACATTCACACTCATACACTATGGACAATTTAGCTTACCCAATTCACCTGTACTGCATGTCTTTGGACTGTGGGGGAAACCGGAGCACCCGGAGGAAACCCACGCAAACCCAGGGAGAACATGCAAACTCCACACAGAAACGCCAACTGACCCAGCCCAGCCGAGGTTCGAACCTGCGACCCAGCGACGTTCTTGCTGTGAGGCAACAGCACTACCCACTGCGCCACTGGGTTGCCCCAATTTACCAACATTACTAAGGCAAATTGTTTAAATAGTCAAAACCAAAAACATTTAAACAAAATATCTCTTTATAATAAAATAAACAAGTGTACCTGATAAGTAAAATGTTACAGTGTGTGCAATGGTAAAGCACAAATACTTTAAGGTGTGAATAATAATAATGATACAGTAAACCTCAAACTCTGTGAACAAAACAAATTATGATGATCAAATCTGATCTTTTGGGTAAAGGAACCCACCATCATTATTCAAATACATACTGCAACATTACAAATTGTGAAATTGAATGACTACATTACCCCTTATGCTAAAAACAATTTCTTATGGGGAGCTACTGGCTGGGATGCACATGAAAAGAAACCAAAAAGCCTCTCTGGCGACATCCTTACATACATTTTTATTTACAATCTCCTCACTGCTGCTAGCCACTGCACTCATTGTCGCACGTGTTGTTATTCTGACCTGAAGTGACAAGCGCGAGCGCATGGTTCACTTGACCATTTACAATGGACTTTGCGCTCATGCTCCCCTGGCGTCTCTAGTAACTAGGCGACCATCAAGCGTTTTCTCAGAGGATGACAAACAAAGAAACTATTGCTGCCGCTCCGGTGCAAGTTCATGTAGAAAAGTAAAAGCACTGCAGTGTTTGGATGCGCTGTGTTTGTCTGAGGTAATTAGTCTGCGGTTACTGAAATGTGTATATTCCATATAAAGTGTGAAGTAGATTGGTTAGTTCTACTTAGATGAATCGCGATGTGCTCGCAGCATTCAACTTACACCCTAAGCTTATTAGCATTTGTTTCAAGGCGATCGCTTAGCAGCCACATTTTAATAAAACTATAGCCTTCATACCGAATCTTTTTTTAATCGATATTGACAATGGTGTTTGGTCAATAAATATCGATACCAATTTTAATCACCCAGCCCTAGTTAAAAACATCTCAAATTTCAGAATTCAGTGGTTGCACAGCGAGAACTGATCGATCAGCTTCATACTTTGTATAGAATATGCACATTTTGGTATTTCGGTACTAATTACACCAAATAAACACAGAAGACCCAAACACTGAAGTGCTTTTTAATTTTCTCCATATCAGTGTTGCAGCAATGTTTTGTAAACTTGTTATCCTTTGAGAAAACGGTTGATGGTCCCCTGGCAATCTACGTACAACCCCCTCACCCCCTTCCGGGCCGCATTGTCAAGCACTGACTGGTCCACAGTGATAAAAAGGCTGGGGACCACTGGACTAGAATACTGTACAACGCATGTAAAGTAATATAGCTAGGCATGCTCATTTCGGTTAATTTTACTAACTGACAACCGCTGCTCATTAACCGAATATTAACCGTTAACAGATAAACATTAAAATATTTAATTGAAAAAAAAAAATTTTGACGTGTCTATTTGGTGTGACACATTAAATATTGCATTTTAAAATACTGATTTATTTTAACATGCAAACAGCAGCATATATAACAGAGCATCTTTACACACCTGCAGTGTTTCCAACAGCATAGAAAAAAAAACAATAAGCTAAATAAAAAGAATAAAATAAACAGGTCTGCCCTAGATATTTTTCACATAAATGACACATTTAGATTACAAAACGAAAACACTGACTGAATCCTTTTTAAGAACTGGCATAGACTGTTTGTCCAATCGTGTTTTTTTCTTCCGTCAAATAAAAATATCAGACTACCTCAAATCAATCGCTCCACAGAAAATATGTATTTAATTAATGCTCCGCTGTTATTATTATATCACAAAACCTCTTTCAACATTTTTAATAAAAGTCATTAGCCTGAAGATTATGTCATGACTTATTTCTTCCGTCTCACTCTTCTCACTCGCCGTTCGCCGTGTGATGAAAGACAATGATGTTGACTTTTAGTGGGCTACTATAGAATATAACAATTTTGTTGTTTACATATGATATTGTATTAATTTGCATACATGATTTATTAGCTACAGTATAAAGTGAAAGCCTCAGTTTGGTGCGGAGTTATCATTATGCTGAAATAAAAAAAATCATTATATTTGTTTGATTCGTAGATTATGTATTTTAAAAATGTATATTATATAAGAACTATTAATA
>LR812526.1:15407261-15562261 GCA_903798195.1 Danio kyathit | reverse complement strand
GGCTTACATACTAGTGATGAATAATTTGGGTCACTGTAACCATAAGCAACCTTCAGATTCATAGATGTGCCTGATGAGAATTACATGCATGAGGAAAAAAAGAGATCTACAAATAGCTGGATTTCCTGGCCCGAAGATGACCTTCTGAATGATATGCAAGCTATAAATATATGACTCATATATGAATCATTAATCTATCAACATTAAAACATGAACATAATGGACAACTTTCTTTGAGAGTTCACTCAGTCATGGTTTTATCATATAAAGCTAGTTTTTGTGGGTGTAAGCCACATGGCTCTGTCTTGGACCCACTGTTAATTACAACACAGGCCAGAGGTGTGGACTTGAGTCATGTGACTTGGACTCGAGTCATGAATTTATGACTTTAGACTCAACTTGACAAATTATAAAAAGACTTGCAACTCGACTTGGACTTTAACATAAATAACTCGTGACTTTTACTTGGACTTGCGCTAGGGCTGGGCAACAAAAAAAAAAATCTAGACTTTTTCATAAAGTTTGACCGATTCACGATTTCGATTTTTTATTTATTTTTTTGCTGTGTAACTATAGTCAACTTAAAACATTACAACAACATGACTGAAGTAACAATCTCTTTAAAAGTAACTTGAAAAACCATCTGGTTATGGAACATGTATTTTTAATGGCCATACATACATAAATTGGTCAACAAGATGTAGCCTATTACATTCCTATAGACAAATTCCTGCTTGACGTTTTAGAAAATATTTGTGAGTAGCTACACCACCCAGTATATATTAAAGATCACCGTGAACAACAAAAACCCCCACAGAAACCGGTTACATATCTATCTATATTTAAATGTCTATCTTATATTTAACTGAATCGTATAACAGCCTATAGCTGAAATGTTGAAAATTGCTCAATTTATTTTTATAAAATATTTGTCAAAACGTATTGATATTTTTTTTGGAGTAAAAACAATACCGACATTTAAGAATCCATATTTATTTTATTTATTCATTCATTTAACTTGTTTATTGGTGCATATATAGGTTATGATTTAATTCATAGCTACAGTACCTTGGACAGCTACTGTGCCTTTCCATAAAGCTTTCAGGCAAAAGTCCAATTAAAGAAAGATTTGACTTTCTGCGGTGCCAGCCAACATTCGCCGTAACCATCCTTCAGGAAGTGCGCAGGTATAAAAACCAGACATCTGGGCTTTGAATTAGGTGCAATTATTGAATTAGGTGCAATTATTTCCTCGTTGTTCAAAGAGTCTGCAAGTTCGTGTTCCATGGAAATATGTTGTTGTTGATTAGATGCGTAGCAGGAAAAAAGGCTTTCAGCAGTGCATGTAGTCGCTGGTAAAGTTCTCACCCAGATCAAAGCGCAGCATGCAATAAACTCACGCTCAGTCAGGCGAAGTAAAGGTCTCATTGTATATATGTCAATCAAATTAATTAAGCTCTATCTACGAATAAAACTTTTAGCCTATTTTATTATTTTGTGTAATGTATATAGTGTAATCACGGCCAGAGCAAGCTGAACTGGCGCTCTAGGCGAACACCCTCAACCCGAAAGTGAAATAGAAACTTACCGGTTTGCGGATGAAAGTGAGGACCGGGAGGGGGTAGGTGTCGCGGATGAAAGTGAGGACCGGGGGGGTTCTCGCTCACTATTCTGTCTAGGTCGCCTGTATGGACGTGCCAGCCCTGAGTGTAAAGCTTGATTTATACTTTCGCCTGGGGCCGCATCGCGTGCCTCCGCTGACTGCGCGCGCACCTCGCGACAATGGGCTAGCGCGCTTGCGCTGAGCCAGCTGTTGTAGCTCATCAACAGACCCGCGACGTCAACACAGAATCTGTCAGCACAATTCAGCACGGTTGTCTAACAGTTTAGAACGGTTTGGCACGATAGTAGAAAAGCTGCTTTATTTTTTTTTTTAAAAAAAAAAAAAAAAAAAAAAAAAAAAAAAAAAAAAAAATCGCAATACCTTGATTTTATAAAAAATTAAATAGTCTTAAAACGTAAATTCGAATTAATCGGGAAAAAAAAAAAAACGAAAAAAAATCGCCCATCCCTAACTTGCACCTATTGACTTGGAAAGACTTGCTACTTCCCATAAAAAGCGCAAAGATAAAAAGTATGTTGACACGGACCGCTCTATCTCTGTTTATGTGTCTTTGTGTGTGTGTGTAACAGAGAGCATGCGCACATTCGGCACGACATCCAATCAAAGCACTGTAGATTGTTTTGATTCTAAATGTTTACGAAATGACACCGAAGATAGTTTCGTTTGGCTACAAAAATTATGAATTGCAGTATGTAAAACATGCGGGTCGAAGATTACAGACGGAGATGCCACAACTTCCAACTTTGTTCGACACTTGAAGTTGCACGAAGAAAGATACGTTTTGAATGAATGTCAAGACTACCATATCAGCTTAGTCATTTACTAGCTGCATGTTTAAATCAATGAGACTGTACATTTCCTCAACGTCACCTTTCAAATTCATAATCTGTAAACCCATGCTGGTTCATACTGATCCGGATTTTGAAAGCCGGATTGTTTGTATGAGGTAGCCTACATCAGGGCTGCCAACTCTCACAGATTCGTCACGCAATTGACAGTATTCTCACGCTCTCACGCCACACATCCATTTTCTCACGCAGAAAAATCATCCCGTGAAATATTTTTTTTACGTTATAATATCGTTTTATAAAGATGTTATTCTCTCTATGTGCAACAGATCCAACGCTGGTGAAAGTAATCAAAAACAAACTGACGCATGTGCGCAGAAAACATACCCCACGCCTCTCGCACCGCTTCTGCTTGATGCTGATACGCTGCTCGCGTTCCCGCTCCTGGTATGAATCCTGGTTGTAAACATGCATGCCAAAAAAAATAGGCACTACTCACGCGCAACAGGTGTTGTGCCGAGAAACGCACCCCTGCTGTAAAATGCACCCCTTTCATAGACTTTCATTGGGATTCTCAGTCTACATAAAAACCATAATTGATTAAAACATAATATGATTATTATCTTGATGAATAAAGCAAAAACGATAAGTGAAACGCATTTTAAAATGCACTAGGTTTACAAATAAATGTAAAAGAAAATCTGTAATCTTCTGTAAGGAAATCATAAAGATGTTATTAAAAAATTATTAATTTAAGTTAATAGATGCACATTTCAGAGGGGCTGCGTCTTATGGCAGGGGTAACAGCCTTTAATGTACAGGTGTCAGCACACAGTGAATCTTTGAAAGTCGACAAAACTAAAGTTTAAATAATATGATGATGATCTTATTTTGACTAAGCATATCTCCTGATCGTTTTTTTTTTTTGTTTTTTTTTTGTCTAAAGCAGAAAGGAGGGATGAAGTCAGGGAGTTTAGACTTAATACACCTAATTCTAGACCAAAAGTCAGGTCTAAGAGAACACACAACAGATAATTCTATAAAACATATTTTTGTGCTCTATACAATCTATATTTATATTTACAATATCTATATTTTTGATCTTCTCTTCATCCAAGTACATGTTTTGAGGGTGAAGGCATGGTTTTTAGATTAAGGATATATTTTAGTTTTAAAACAATTTCAGAAAGTTGGTTCAGTTTTTCAGACCTGTTTTGCAATACAAGGTCAACTCGTTCTTGTGCAATATGCTGTGGAGACGAGACGCAGCACTGCTCAGCACTTTTTCAGAAAATTACATTTATATTTTTATGTATCTGAGCAATGTTCTTTCATAAAAAAGGTTTGTTTAACAAATACAGATCTTACAACCAAATATAATCTGCATACATTTTATTTTTCTGTTAAAAAGTCTCGAAAGTCAAACCGTAAAACTTTGGACTTGACTTGAGACTTGTTGGACTTTGACTTGTGACTTGCCAAACAATGACTCTGTCCCACCTCTGACACAGGCTCATTGTAAATATGTACACTCGTATACATTTCTGGACAGCGGGAATTATGTAGCCAGAGCTACATATGGCTGCATTTCGTTTTTAAAACAAACACTACGGGGTGGTATGACGCTGCTGACAGCTTCTGTTTCTTTTCATGCTACCAGCTGACCGCTTACTTCCATGTGGACGGCTTTTCCGCTGTTACCAGTTTGCCCAGTAGCTCGCCATGTATGTCGGCGGACTTGGGATGCAGAGCGGAGTTGACCGCAATGACAGAAGTGGGTGGGCACTGGTCAATCAGTGCTTTTGAAAACACTATTGGTAGGGGTTAGGGAAGTGGGTGGGTGCTGGTCAATCGTTGCTTTTGAAAACACTATCAGTTAGGTTTAGGGAAGGTGGTGGGCAAATCAATTCGTGATTTTGAAAACACTATCGGTTGGGTTTTGGAAAGGTGGTGGGCGAGTCAATCGGTGGTTTTGTGAAAACATTATCGGCTGGGTTTAGGGAAGGTGGTGGGCAAGTCAGTTGGTGATTTTGAAAACACTATTGGTTGGGTTTAGGGAAATAGGTGGGTGGGTCAATTGGTGTTTTTTTGAAAACACTATCGGTTGGGTTTAGGGAAGGTGGTGGGTGTGGGCATCGGTTGGTAGGTCAGTCATTCAGTCGACAGCGGCCTCTGGTGGATTTGCGTGAGAACAGCAGGCACTCGCAAGAGAAATTTGAGATCTGAAAAAGTGTACACAGCGGACTCACGAAAACTACAATTGCAAAAAAAACTTACTTCCCATGTACGTTTTTGCGCTGTCCAGAAATGTATACAGGGGTACATATAAATAATGAGCCTGGGTTGGTTCATTTTTAAGATGTCAAATTTTAAATTTCTCCTCTTTAACCACTGACCCTTGTCCTTTGGCTTGCTTATCTAAGAGAAAGTTAATACATGCTCAGAACTTTACTGATATTTGCACTGATGTTATCACCTTTGCTCACTTCACATGATATTTACACATGACCTTTTGATAGTCATTCATACTGCAGTATAAAATATACTGGAAAAAAAATCTGTAAGTGGTTCTGCATCAAATGTGATTAGTTTCAGAAACTGACAAAAATAAATAATAAATAAATAGATAATGCTAAATATTAGTTAAAAACTACATTAAAATTACAGAAAAAAAGATGATCATCTTGATCTACAAATAGATTGACAAGAGTTGGACTCAAACAATTCATTCATTTATTTTTCCTTCGGCTTAGTCCTTTTATTCATTCATCATTTTATCACATAAAGCTAGTGTGTGGGTGTGCCGCACGGCTCTATCCTGGGTCCACTGTAAATTTATTCAATTAAAAATTTCTTCTCCTTTACTGCTGAACCTTGTCCTGTGATTTACTCATCTAAGAGAAGGTTAATACACGCTCAGCATTTCACTGATTTAGCATTGATGTCATCACCTTTGCTGTCACACAATATTTACACCTACAATATAAAATAAAATAGGGAAAAATCTGTATAGTTCTATATCAAATGTCATTAGTCTAAGGAACTAACAATAAAGTGGTCCCTTATTATTCGCGGGAGTTACGTTCTAAAAGTAACCTGCGATCGGCGAAATCCGTGAAGTAGTCAGCTTTATTTTTTTACAATTATTACAGATGAGTATAAAACCCCTCACTACATACACTTTTCTCAGACAGGCATTAACATTTTCACACTTTTCTCTCTTGTTTAAACACTCTCAAAGTTCAAACTTTCGTAGAAAAAAAAAGTTCTGTATTATAGAATGTTGTCAGACGCAAACATTCATCGCTGTCAAAGGTTCATAAAGCTTTTGTGCGGTTAATGTTGGCATCCAGCGTAATGTTCTTTTTCCTGCTGTCATTAGCTATGTTTCCATCCAAAAATACGAATTAACTTTAAGCGCAAAACTGGATTATGGCATAAAAGATGTGTGAATACAGCAGCGTTTTCATCAAACGAGTCAAAGTGAGCAAAATCGTCACTTCCTGATTATCTGGCGCCAAATATCAACAGTAAAAAACAGAATTTGCTGCAACAAGAGAAGCTGCGTGAATCTTTTTTTTATTTAATAAATGACTTTCGCCTTAGAAGATAATCCTGACACGTAGTAAACGCATGGTGGCGTTTGAAGGTGTGAGACGCGGAGCACAGACACTCTTGACAGCTCTGGAGGTCATTAATAATATAATAACACTAATACGGTTCAGGCATTTTAGAATGACCAAAACAACATTTCAGATGTTTTACAATGTGCTCAACCTGCCGGTTTGTCCATTCACACACATTTTTATCATCACATGATCTCTTATAACAAAATCGCATGACTTTTCTAATGCGCATACTGGAATTTGTTTGGAATTTTGTAAAAGTGTTTCCATCATAGTTTATACGCATCTTTTCTTTTCACAGCGGATGCACCGAGCACATGACAGTTGGAAGTACACACACCGGACGTGCACATTCGCATGTTATTTAAAATGAAATTATTCAGATGGAGCTCTGTGGCATGGCAGAAAGTGACAGTGCTCTGAGTCGTAGGTGGGCACCCCAGACAGCAGCTGACTTGCGGCGCTAGTGTGCGTATTCTGACTTAAACTTATGTTTACTATTTTAAAAAGCATGGCGCTGCGCATCCGGTGTGTGACTCCCTTTACAATGGTCTTGCTGCAGACAGTTAAAAACCCTTTTGCATCGACAATTTATGTTAACTTGGCAAGCTGAACACATCTGTACTGTACAGGAGACACGGAGGAGATTGATTGACAATGGTCTACAGCCAATCAGGACACAGAACTCAATAAGCTGTAAAAAAATTATATAAAAAAAAAAAATAATCATCTTGTACCTATAAATAGCTGGACCAAAGTTCATTCATTCATTCATTTTCCTTCGGCTTAGTCTCTACTTCAGAGGTCGCCACAGCGGAATGAACCACCAACTATTCCAGCATATTTTTTGTACAGTGGATGCCCTTCCAGCCACACCCTTACACTTTCGCATTAACACACACTCATACACTACGGCCAATTTAGTTTATTCATTTACCTCTAGCACATGTCTTTGGACTGTGGGGGAAACCAGAGCAAACTCCACACAGAAATCCCAACTGATCCAGCCGGGACTCGAACCAGCAACCTTCTTGCTGTGAGGCAACAGTGCTAACCACTGAGCCACTGTGCCACCTGGACCAAAGTTGACCCTCTGAATGATATAATACGATATAAATCTATGACTCAGAAAATTCTCCATCATCCTTTTTTGTCCTTCATAAAACACAAATGCAATGGGAAATACAGTTTAAGCTTTCGTTCAGTCACGATATTGTGATATAAAGCTGGTTGTTATGGGTGTGCTGCATGGCTTTGTCCTGGGCCCGCTGTCAAATAGAAGTAAATGATCTCACTCTTCTTGACCACTGACCCTTGTCCTATGATTTACTCATCTACGAGAAGGTTAATACATGCTCAGCACTTCACCGTCAAGGATATCTGCATTCATGTCATCACCTCTGCCGTCTCTGAGCAATAAATACAATATTTACATGTGACCCTTTTGACATTTAATTTTCTGTTGTCATGCGCGTGATAACCTACAGAATAAACGACCCCTGAATTTTTATTTTATCATTCTTTTTGACGCTGTTTACTATTTTAAACATCTGGATGAAAAGACAAATAATCATTACGGGATACGGCTGAGAGGTATTTCCTCTCTAATCCATCAAACGGCACCATATGACTCTTTAGACCTCAGCAAATCCGTTTATCTGCAGCCAATCCAGGTGTGATCGCTTTTCCTTGTAAGATTATGAATTGTGTGTTATTGTCTGGATGCTGAGAGCTGTCAGGGTGCCAGGGTGAGTCTGAACTATGGCACTGAATACAAGTCCTTTAAGCTTTGCTCAGACAGGCAGAAAAAAAATCTATTTATACCGAACAACAATGGGTAAAAAAAGTAAAAATATACAAAATAAAAAATTATTTAAAGTATACAAAATAAACATTGTTAGATTCTTATATCATGTTATTAAACATAATTTAATATGAATAGTAATATTATTAAAATCTGAATAATAATTCATTAATAAAAACATATTTTTAAAAAGAGCAGAAATTAAAAGGACATCTTTAAAATAAAATTGATTACAAGCATAAAAAATAAACATTGTTAGATTCTTATATAATACTATTAAACATATAATTAAATATGAATAGTAATATTATTAAAATCTGAATAATTTTAATTAATAAAATAATATAAAAATAAGAGAAATTAAAGACCATCTTTAAAATAAAATTAATTAAAAGCATAAAAAATAAACATTGTTAGATTTTTATATAATATTATTAAACATATAATTAAATATGAATAGCAATATTATTAAAATCTGAATAATTTTAATTAATAAAATAATTTAAAACTAAGAGAAATTAAAGACCATCTTTAAAATAAAATTAATTACAAGCATAAAAAATAAACATTGTTAGATTGTTATTTAATATTATTAAACTTATAATTAAATATAAATACTAATGTTATGAAAATCTGAATAATTAATTAATAATAAATAAATTTTAAAAAGAACAGAAATTAAAAAGACATCTTTAAAATAAAATTAATTATAAGCATAAAAGTAAACACTGTTAGACTGTTATATAATATATTAAACATAGTAATATTATTAAAATCTGAATAATTAATTAATTTAAAATTTATTTTAAAAGAAAAGAAATTAAAAGGACTTTTTTAAAATAAAAGTAATTACAAGTATAAAAATAAACATTGTTAGACTGTTATAAAATATTATTAAACATATTTAAATAATATTATTAAAATATGAATAATAATTAATAATAAAAAGAATTTTTAAATTACAGAAATTCAGAATTTTGTCTGATTAACAATAAATTTGTAAATAAACAAAAAGCTAATAATTAAATACAAAACAATAAAAACGGAATCTCATTTCAAATTAGTCTGAAGAGTAAATTATTTTCAGAGTTTAATATTTTTATTTAGTCATAGTTCTTGCAGATTTTATGCAGAAAGTCAGTCAAATATACATGAAAAATAAATAATAAAAATATAAAGATGAATAATATTAAACAAAAATGTTTGACTAAGTCTCTGTTTCAAATCTCATTCATTTATTTCCTTCGGCTTAGTCTCTATTACAGTGGTCGCCAAAGTGAAATGAACCGCCAACTATTCTGTCATATGTTTTACGCAGCGGATGCCCTTCCAGCCGCAACCCAGCACTGGGAAACATCCATACATCTCATTCACACACACAAACACATCATACTCTACGACCAATTTAGTTAATTCAATTCACCTATAGCGCATGTCTTTGGACTGTGGGGGAAACTGAAGTAAAAACCTACGCCAACACAGGGAGAACATGCAAACCAGCGACCTTCTTGCTTTGAGGCGACAGTGCTAACCACTGGGCCACCGTGCCGCCTGTTTCAATTATAATCAATTAATCAGACTTTGAGTTTTTTTTTTGTATCAAATTACTCCAAACCCCAATTTTGTGAATTGCAGAATATGCCTCGCTTCATCTAGTAAATACACCCATTATCTCAAAGACGATATGTGTGATATGGTAATAATTGGTTTATTAATTTAGTATCTGCACATTGTTTAACTGAATCAAGCAACATTTTTGAATATACTTGGAAAGGAACGCAGTAGTTTGTGTGTGTTTTTATTGATACACAAAGATTTTTGTTAAGCTTAGGTAATTAAATTTAAGCATTTATGAACCATATTCAATGAATCTATCCTATAAATGCATTATTTTACATAAAAATGCATAAAAGTGCAATGCATTATTTAAGCTATAAGGATTGTGAAATTATTGCAAAAAAATTATTTAACAAGGTGGACATTACACTTAGTGTAACGAGCCAAAACAAAATGGTAACGCAGAAGGACTGTCAAAGCATTTAAAGGGCACCTATGATGAAAATCTGTTTGGACAGAACTATAGGTATAGTGTGTACACAGTCATGTTGGAGTGATATAAACAAAATAAGGGTCTTTTTTTAAATTTTGTGATGTGAAAATAGGATCCAAAACCCTGCAATTCTGAGGCTCATTGCAACGTGATGGAGTCTGGTTTTCCCCCTCACACCAAATTGATTGACAGTCGCGTATTAACATGTCTCCACTGTAATGCGTATAATCATATCCACAAGACAGGACGTGCGCAAAGCAAACGGTAATAAAAGATCTGTTCCGCTCTCTGTGATCATCTGTACCTCAAAAGTGAGTTTTACAAGCTTAAAACGTTTTTAAAACAGTGCATGTTTGTAATAATGACAGTAAAATTGCTAAAGGTTATGTAATTCATCACCACAGCCGCATAGTGTCAGTACAACTATAAAAGACGCTGCTTCAATCCCGGTTTGTGGACTTAAATCAGGTTTATTTTGTACATGAACATAACAGATGTCCATAGAGCAGTGTATATTAACGTGTATCCTGTCACATTTGCCGTGCTGATCTCTATGGCTCTAACACGCATGTGGGATCGGTGGGCGGGGAGTAGGGTTGTGTGATTTTGATTTGATTTGCAATTTAATTTTTTAGTTAAGTTTCAGCTCAATCAAACTACTTAAATATCCACCTGTGGTGCTTTTTTAGGTGCTGGTTGTTGTATTTCCTCGTGCTGGCAACAATTCTGAAACATCTCTTACAAATGACCTGTGTTTGTTCGGTGTCTGTGACTTTGAAGCCAAAATAGGGTTGGGCCGATAGACGATGCTATCACCCATCGCCGATGGCCAATAAACTTCACGATGCTGAGCCGGCATCGCGATCCATCGCCCCGCCCCACATTTATATTGATATATAATTTATTATTTGCATGTCATCTTAATAGCAATAACAATCTTTTCATGAGCTGTGTTAAATTTTATTTATAGCTGCCGTTTGCACGGCTGACAGCATCGTGAGGATTAAATACATCGTGAGGATTATACAGCACCTCTCGCGCTTAAAATGTGTAGATTCAGTGGCAAACGCTGTTACCTGCAAACCCCGTCCCACAGACTTTACGGTGAATGGCTTTAGTTATTTTCATAGCGGACTTGAAGCCACTGGAAGTCTTTCATCCATTCTTGGAAAAGTGTAAATGGTGGATTAACATTCAGCACATGATCACTAATAAGATGTGCCATTATTAGTAACGTTAGGGTTTCTAAAACTAAATCTGTCAGTGTTATTTTCATTCTCTCTTCTTCAGCGCTTCACATTTTTGCAGTTGCAGCTCCTGTCATCTGAAGGCAGAAAGCATTGACTGAGTGATTGACAGCTGATATTAACCAATCTATTCGCGTTCAGTTCTAGCGCAGTGGCCCAATAAGAAGAGCACAAAGCCAGGGCAAGCATTCCAGGCTTTTTTTACTTCAGCAAGTTTACAATCGCATAATAACTGTTTTAATCTGTTCCTGAGCGCTGCGTTTGGCGTCTTTAGGTGCAAAAATGCATCCTGCATAAATGTCTCCTAAATCCATGCACGCGGTGAGGATTTTGCAGTGAAAACAGGTTGCACGGCAACAATTTATGCACTAGCACAAATGCTTCCAAATATATATTTTAGGTCGCATAAAATTTCGGGCGCATACGCCGAAACGATCGAGCCCTAGCATCATTACTTGTTATTATTTCCTCATAATAATAGTAATAAAATAAGGAAGTTATCATTAATCACAATACAAATTACAGTGGTCTCCAAATGAACTCTCGTCTGGTCTCCGCCACCAGCTGTGGGGAAAAGCCATTAAGACACAGATCACTCTGCTTATTCATGGCAGAGTCCCGCGGAAAAAAGGTGACTGACAGATGGTAATTCGTGTATAACTTTATTTATTTATGGTTTGGTTATGGGTAAAGAAAAGACCATGTGGGTCACGTAGTGAAAACGATAGGCTACAATTATTAAATTCGTTATGAATTAATTGATATTTAACAACAACCACCCCCACCCCGCCTACGACGACGATACCATCGTCCATCGCCGATGTTCACATTAGACATTGTACAATGCCAAATTGGTCAACATCGCCCAACCCTAAGCCAAAATATTCCCATATTACCAACATGCTGTTTTTCTTTTATATTAATTTGTCTATTAATGCTTCTGAAGCGGCAGACACCATCATCCCACTTGTCTGCACTTTCCTGTTTGTTTGTTTTTTTATTGTGGGCATTCCGCATAGTTCTGTTGCACATTTCTGATTGGGCAGAACAAAAGTGTGCTCACTCAATTGGCTAGTAAGACTGTCACACACACAGATGACACTCATGCATTTGCTCTGGGTGGGGGAAATTAAATAATACATATATTCAAATCACAGCCTCTTAACGTTTCAAATCGCGATTGCAGTTTGATTTCGGTTAATTGCACAGCCCTAGCAGGAGAACTAGCTCATTTGCATTGAAGGCACAAGCAACAAAAGCATCTACACTGTCCTAACAGCCCAAAAATCCCAGATTCAGAAAGGTATAATAAATAATCTGATGGGTATTTTGAGCTGAAACTTTACAGACACATTCTGGAGACACAAAAGACATATCTTATATCTTGAAAAAGGGGTAAAATAAGTGCCCATTAAAGTTTTTTCTTTTGTTCATATTACCCATAAGACATGTTAGGTTAGACCGATATAAAATAAGTAAAAGCAGACAATTATCAAAACAGAGGCTCTCACATACTTTTCCCAGCTGGTTTCCCTACAGCTAAAGCTGACAGCTCCAAACCTTGATTCTTCGACACTAGAAGTGTGGTGAAACTGACAAGAGCATTTGAGACGCTGCTTGTGCTTTTAAGTGCACATAGACAAGACACCTGACGGACACACCATAATTACAGAGGGACGATCACAGGCAGCTGATGATATTGGTTTTTACTCCCGCCCAGATGAGTTCAAATTCATTTGCAGAAAGGAAGTTGCTTTGGTTTGATTAAGTGGCAGAACAAATTTACTTAAACATCCATCAATATGTGGAATCGCATTCAATTATAAAACACACAATGTGCCAGCTGTCAAGGAAAAGGTCAACAGAGTTATCTGGGGGAATTAAAAGCACAGTTCGACCAAAAATGAAAATCATCATTTACTCATCCTCATGTCAATACCTGACATTCCCTCTTCTGCAAAACACAAAAGAAGTTGTTAAACAGAATACAGAGGCTGCTGTTTTACATAAAATCAATGGAGCTGCTGTATATATATATAGAGATGATAAAGTGATAAAATACTAATTATAAAGTTACTTAACAATTCTAGATATTTTATTATGTTGCCATGTGGTTGCTAAGGTCTTCTGGAAGTTTGTGTTGTGCTATTGGGCCCCATCATACACCCGGTGCAATAAGACATGTTTGGTGCGATTTGTTGCTATTTTCAGACCAGCGCAACTGTAATTTTTACGTTTTGCAACACATTGTTTAAATAGAAAATCCATTTGCGCCACTTTGTGAACTCATGGGTGTGCTGTTCTGAAAAGGAGGTGTGTTTAGGTGCATTGTTACAACTGAAATAGACCACGCCATTAACCAACTAAAAGCTGGTCTAAAGTCCAGCGCAGATTGCGCTAGTTATGCATCTATGTGGGTGTAAACGCTTACACATTGCTTAATACACACAGGATGTAGGGCGACGTAATAGCGCAGTAGGTAGTGCTGTCGCCTCACAGCAAGAAGGTCGCTGGTTCGAGCCTCGGCTGGGTCAGTTGGCGTTTCTGTGTGGAGTTTGCATGTTCTCCCTGCGTTCGCGTGGGTTTCCTCCGGGTGCTCCGGTTTCCCCCACAGTCCAAAGACATGTGGTACAGGTGAAATTGGTAGGTTAAATTGTCCGTAGTGTATGAGTGTGTGTGTGGATGTTTTTCAGAGATGGGTTGCGGCTGGAAGGCCATCCGCTGTGTAAAAACGTGCTGGATAAGTTGGCGGTTCATTCCGCTGTGGCGACCCCAGATTAATAAAGAGACTAAGCCGAAAAGAAAATGAATGAAGGAATGAACACAGGATGTACAGCAATACACAAATATCTTTACATATGAAAAAAATTTAAATAAAGGATTAAAATGTTACATAAAATATATTTTCTACATAAATATAAAAACCACTACCTCCGTGCCTCCTTCATGTGAGGCTTTTTTCGGTTTAGTAATGACAATTTGCATTTGTATGTTGTTATTATTATTATTAGCAGTATTATTTATTATACGCATATTTTATATATTTTTTTTATGAAAATAAGTTTAGATTTGTCCACCTATCGGGTTTTGAAGACGTATGAATCACCGTATGGGGAATAAGAATGGGACGCGTGTTTGGATTATAACTCAGTTTTTTGACCACACTTCGTTATTATAGTTCATTTATTTGTTTGCTGGAAATCAGAACTGAATTTAGAAGTTGTTTTGAAACAAATCTTTGCGCTTAACAAACATAATTATATATGTAGGCTAATTGATGTCTTAAGTGGAGTGCGTCTTCAGTACAACACTGTTTCCTTATCCACGAAAGTAAAAGAGTAAAGTAAAGAGGAAGTAAAGAGGATAACTGTTTAACTGCTTTCTCGCTAGTGAAGCGTTCAGTTTTTCCACTTACAAAGTCCGCCATGTAAATAGCAAATGCGCCATGGCGCAACGCAACTGACTCTTAAAGTAAATGGGTGATGACACTCTGATTGGTTTAATGCACGTTATGCTCAAAACACACCCATAACTCATTAAGAGAATAAGCAAAACTGTGTTAGACCATGCAGCGGGGCGCAAACCATATTTTTTCTGTCCTAAAAATAGCAAAAGTAGATTCGAACACGCGCTTAATGCTTTTGCGCCATGCGCTTCAGACTTTGCACCCAGATCGTTAAAATAGAGCTCATTGTGTTTCAGGCGTTTCTGTTGTGTTGTTATGTGGTTGCTAAGGTGTTCAGAATGTTTTAATGTGGTTAATTATGTGGTCGCTATGGTGTATTTGGTTGTTTTCAACGTGTAACGTGGTTGCTAAAGTGTTTTGGTTGTGTTTAGTCTTTTATGTGGTTGCTGGGGTGTTTTTGATGCTGTTAAGTCCTGCTCATACGGTGAGATTTCAGCCATGATTTTGTCATCTGAGACAAATTTGGAAAATCCTAAAAGATTCCTGAAATCCTAGCCTAAAATCGGTGATCTTTGATCGTTGGTTTGACATGGTTACTGAAAGCCGCTTTTGTGATCAGATTTTTCCTCTGATGAAGTTCTGGCAGTGTCAGAAGATTTCAGACACTTTTCTGCAGTGTGACAACAGCTGCGATAAGCGTCAATCCAAGAACCAATAGAAGTTCCGAATTTGATGACGCGATTCATTTGACAATTTAAATGACCGTGAGGAAATGTCAAAACAGTTTTTTTCTTCCTGGTTTTATTATTGAGACACGCCGTGTGCAAAATTGCAGCCACAGACGTTTGGCGTGAGTAATCATTTCAGAACGCGGGATAGTGAAAGTGTCACGGGTGAATGAAGTTAAACTCAAGGGGCGTTTTTTTTTTTTCGTGTTTGGTGCGTCTTCATTGTCGTTCACTCTGACTTTATGACAGCTGAGATCTTACAGTGTGACAGGGGAGCCATGTTCGTGCAATCTGACATGCTAAAAAACTAAATTTGCACAGTGTGAGCCGGCCTTAAGTTTGTTGTCTTGTGGTTGCCAAGATGTTCTAAAAGTGTGTGTTGTGGCCTTAAAGGTCCAGTAAATGTGCACTTTTTATTCAATGTTTGACGTAATTTCAACTGAAACCTGAAGAGAGGGTGGGGCATATAATAGCTCCTCCTCTTTTTAAAAATAAGCCAATAGCATTTAAGCGCAATAGCTCAAGCGCATCAAATGAAAAGCAAATGAGAAGGAGGGGCGGGGGCGGGGCATGTCAGATACTAAAGAGCATTTGATTGGTCTTGCTGGAGTTTATAGCCGTTTCACTTTACTTCAGGACACATTAATGCCGCTCTCTAGGTCTATTGAAGACATTCATAAATATTCCTAGCAAATGTAATAAATGTTGGAGACATACTTGTTACATAAACGCACTAAATCGCACTTCAGCAGTGTTTATTTGAGAGCACACAAAAAAATCTACACTTGAGAAGCATATATTTAAGGGCGTGCAAGAGGTTTTGTGCACGAACAGAGAAAATCCGCGCGCAAGCAAAGAGATTCACATGTTCATATTACATAAATGCGATCTCGACTTGTAATACTGCGCTCACGACATTTGTCATTGAAATAACGCCACAGGTAGTTGATAGATCTGTGTAAAAGGCCCAACAGAATCTGCCGCCACAGCTGGAAAAAATCCTAGAGGAAACACTGTACTTATGTAGCACACTAGCTTATAGATCTCCTTAAAGCTAACAAACTGATACTAACATCTAAAAATCTTTATTTTATTTCACAGGACCTTTAAGTGGTTATTTGAGTGCTCCTAAAGCTTTTGTTACATTGTTACATGGTTAAGAATGTTTTAGTGTTGCTGAGTTTTGTTTTACCATGTTGTCATGTGGTTGCGAAAGTTTTCTAGGATTTTTTAGTGCTGTAACATGTGGTTGCTAAAGTATTACGAATAACTTGAGTGTATTATGTAGCTGCAAATGTTAAAAGTGCATTTTGGATGTGTTTAATGTCTTGCTAAGTTGTCTGAGATGGTTGCTAGGGTATGGCATGATGTACCATAAAGTACCATGCGCTCAAACTACAGTACTTATGCAAAATGAGCTGAAACAACACTATTCTTGAGATTTATTTTGGGACAACTTAATTGCTTTTTGTTCAATCCACTTAAATTTGTAGAAACTAAAAATAAGCTAACTTAATTCCTTCATGTTGTGCCGACAAAAATCAATTATGTGGAAGCCAGCTTTTTTACAGTGCGATAGACACTCATAAACACACATCATGTACTTCCCTTAAATTGCACCATATCCACACCTGAATTAAATCTCACATCTCAGCCAGCATTATCTCTTATGCCACAGTCAAATCCCTCAGCCAATCGCCACAGACCTTTACAAGCCAAAAAAAAACTCCATGTGGTGCTCGCCGCCTCCAGCACGAGATGAATTATGTGAACTGAACCGAGACCAGAACCACATTACATCACTAATACATAATTCTGACAGGTCATCAGTCTGAACAGAAAAAAAAAAAATAATAAAATAAGAGCCCCAATCCCATCACGCAGCCTGACAGCTTCAATGAAGTGATAAGTTGAGTGGTTTCTGTCACAGACATTAGCGCTTAGCGCGGCTGCTGTGAGGTCTCTTGGGTCTTGCATTGTTCAAGGACGACGCTTTTCCCACAAGACACTTATATAAGCCAGGAGCAGATGGTGAGTGTGGACTCTAGAGAGCGACGCTGACGCTCTGGGACAACAAGTTTTGTCCTCTTGTAAAGGGACAGATTAACGTTCTCCCAAACTGGAAAGATTTTGAACATCTGCAATTGATAAAAAAAATTAAAAATTAAACAAAGAACATGTACGGTTTTATTTACATTGTATTATTGGGGGGGGGGGGGGGGGGGGGGGACACAATTCTATATCTTGCCCACTTGAAGGTCTGAGAGAAGAAATGTAAATGTTTGAATGTATAAAATATAAATGTCAATGTCAGAGCTATAGTGCAGCGAAGGCACGTTAGGACAAGTTGGCACTTCACTCATGGGGGACCCAGGTTTAAGTTTGTCCTGGGTCATGTCCCAATCCCCTTCTCTCACCCTATTTTCCTATTTTGTCTACACTCCACTTTTCCTAAAATAAAAGGCAAATAGGTCAAAAGGCCAAAAAAAGGATAATAATAATCATAAATACTGTAAATACAAATGAATGAATGAATTAATGAATTAATTAATTAATGTAAAAGAAGCATTTCAGTTTAAAGAAATCCAACATATAATGCGACTTTCTAAAGCATCTATAAAAGCAATCAGGGCATTGCGTTTGTTAATATAGACTGAAATAAATATTCATTGGATTTAATACATTTTTTTAAGGTAAGTGGTTGCAAACAATTTATATGGGCTGAATTTAAACAAACAAATTAAACTTAGTTAAATTCAACTTAATTTGTTTGTTTAAATTCATTCTTTTTTTTTCAGTGTACCAAGACCATAAAAACATTGGTTTATTAAAAGCAATAATAATAATATTAATAAAACATCAAATGAAAAGTAACAACATAACTTATTTTAATACAACTAGTCATATAAAGGTGCCATATATTGCATTGGTTTAATAAGTTAAATTGTTCTCTGATATCTACATAGTAGGTTTATGGCTTCAGTGATATAAGTTCATTTATTACTCCATAAAATATCCATAGAATCAGAAGGTCCTTGATTGACCATATATGGATTGTGTCGTGAATATTAATGAGCTCTGCTCTTACAGACACACAAAGAGCATGATATATGCTGAACATGGACAAATATAAACCCAATCACAGTAACGTTAACCTATTTTGCTCACCAGATCTGTTGTGGATAAAGGCTACAGTAAATTATAATTAAACTTGACAATAGAGATGTATCGCGTTGTGTTTTATAGCTATAGCCAAAGAAAACAAAGCCAGGAATTAATATGAACCTCTGCATGAACAGATATCAGTCAAGCTGAGTGATTTGACATGATTCAGCAGTCTACTCGCGTTTGTCACGCATCAAATTTCCCAATGTCACACTAGAAAATGTCCGGCTTATAAAACGCAGTCTGAGGCGTGCATATTAATGATCTCAGAGCTGCATTTGAGTCGTGTTCGCTTGATGACATGTCTGCTCGTCAGGTCCGGATGAATGACCTAAAGTAGGCATACACACAGATGCGGAGGGCATGGCCCGTGAGTCTCATCGCAGTTTGTTTAGCCTTCTGATTGGCCCATTGTCCACCAGGGTTTCAAACTCCTAGAATTTACATTAAAAAATGATCTTTGGTGTTTGTTCAAACTACTTATTTAATATGAGCTGAAATGACACAATTATTGAGGGTTTTTTCAAAGACCATAGAATACACAAGACATGCCATTCGTATAGTTGTGAACGTGGAAACGTGTAATGGTCAATATGGTGAATGAAGCTCCGCCTACTAGTACAGGAGCCAATCATCGATCGCTATAGACTGACGAAGAAGCTCAGACCAGATGTGTGCTTTTACAACAGTTTGGTGGTCAACAAACACACTGGAATCTCAGCGAATACTTCCTTCACAGACATTAGAAATATATCCACAAAAAGCTTGAAATCTCTGTTTTTAAATGAATCAAGTGCACTTGAAAACAGAAGATTTTGTAATCTGGTTTTGTAATCTGTATGAAACTAACGTGAGGTTCCATCCTGTCAAACGCACATCACATAACAGCAATTACTCAAACGCCCACAAACTTGTAAACAAAGAGTGGCTGTCATTTCTGGAGGAGATTCACCATCAAGACAAAGTTGTGAATTACTTCATAAGAGCAGCGCTATCAGACGAGGCATTATCCAGAGGATGATAATGTGTAGAACGGCCATAAATGAGGTTTGTGTCGTGATCTCGTTCCTTTTGAGTGTGCATGAGCATTAGTTCGGCAACCTGAAAATATGCAAATTTTGTTTGATTCAGACATTTAGAAACAAAACTTATGAGACAGTTGTTGTTTAATTTGATTGGCGGTTCGAAATATGTAATGTAGTCATGAGCTTGGCAAACAGTTTTGGAGAATTTGATGTTTCCCCATTCAGACAGAGGCATTTCAAAGATGGCCGCCGAGTGAAATGACTTGCCTTAAAGGGACTTTGGTTTTTTGGGACAACTTGATTCTTTTATGTTCAATCTACTTAAATTTCTAAAAACTAACGTTAACTTAATTCCTTCATATTGTCCAAACCAATCATGTGGAACCCAGCATTTTTACAGTGTACATATATAATAATATAATCATATAATATAATAGGGCTCCAACAACAAATCGATTAAATAGATTCAAATTGATTACTAAAAGCGTTGGCAACGAATTTCATAATCGATTCGTCGTGTCACGCAACGCGGAGAAGTTTGACTATTAAAAAAACTTTATTTGAGCGCGGAGTAGAGTGAACGCACTCTGCCTCTCTCACGCACTGATGCCAGCAGAGATTGGGGCCTCATAGATAGGACAAAGCAAAAAAATGAGCGGAGGTAAAGTTAGAGGAAAGATACATGGCGAAGGCAGAGAAATCTGTGTGACCCTAGTCATCCAAGGTGTGAGAGCATTTCACACTAAATAAACAAAAAAAGTGTGTTAACGGCCAAAAGTGATGACGGGAGCACCACGGCAGTGATCCAGCACCTGAAACGCAAACATGTTGTTGTCTTTGTTGAGGAGGAAAGAAGCAACAGCAGGGTAAATCACTACAGAATCCTACTCTTGTTCCATTTTAAAATGTGGTGAACGTAATGTCCCTGGTGCTGTTGTTTACTCGTTATTCAGCTTGACAAGCATGACATGAAAACGTCAAACTGAGCTTTTAGTGCGTTGGCTGGCGCTGAGCCAGGGAAAGACGCGTCGCATTATAACAATTATGCAGTGTTTTTACCCACCCAATGCTTATTTTATGTTTTAGACATGTAAATACACACAAGTACTAGTAAAACAATACATTTAGAGAAGTCCAACAATCCATTCAAATTTAATTTGCTGATGTGTATTATTCATATCAGATACACAAGATTATATCTCATTAAGATTATTTTTCTTACCTCATTGGCAAATAATTTAGCTTGTTTTCATTTTGAAGTGGGTTTTTTTTTCAGAAAACAAGACATATTCTTATGCTATTTCATGTGTCTAGTATGTATCTTGATTTAAGATCTTTTTTATATTTGGATTGAAAACAGGACAAAACTACTAAGTTTTTATTTTATTATTATTATTATTATTATTATTATAACAGCTCAGGGATGTTTAAGGACAACATGTTTGTGCACTTTCTAAAGATTTTAGTCCTGTTTTTGAATAAAGGGTTGAAAATCAATGCTTTTTTCATCCAATTCATTGATTCATCGAAAAAATAATCGACAGAATAATCGATTATTAAAATAATCGTTAGTTGCAGCCCAATGATATAATATAATCATCATATAATATCAAATGTAAATGTTGATTTCAAGTTTGTTATACAATGTTACTCTTATAAAAAAGCCCATTTTTTGTCAAAATAATTTTTAAATACTTTAAAAAACAAATTTTTGTCAAATATAAATTGCAATTCTGCAATTTCTGTTCACAATCTTCTGCACAATTTTAAAAATAAATTTAAGCATACAAATAACTCCATCTGCCAAGGCCAGCAAGCTTTTGAAATTTCTTACACCAGGGCACTGTATCCTGCTTTCTCCCAGATTGTATTAAATAATAACTTAGAGGGTGCATTAAACATTTAGCACAGTATCCAAATGGAATGAAGCAGACATCTTAATTCAGCAACTCCTGCTCCAAACGCTGCCCTATCAAGGTCAAAGGAGAGGAAGCGTAAAGTTGGATATTAAGTCCTGGTAATGCAAATTCCATTCAGCTGCCGCCAGATCCACCAATCGAATCTTGCACTCGCTCAGAGTCTCCAAAGAGCACTCTTTTGATCTGCGCACATGCATTTTATCCAGCACAGTAAGGCTAAAGGAAAGCGTTTATCCGGCTATCACCAGAGGGAACACAGCCAAATCAGCCCAACCCGGGATAAAACATGAATACATCAGGTGATCTCTGTACTGCATCATCAGAAACACTCACAAATATATTCAGTTATTCAATTCGTTCATTAACATGCACGCTGAGGCATGCAACCTGATGGAGTTATTTGCCTTTTCATTGCGCGGGATTTCCAAACCACAGAAGTGCATAATTATATTTGTAAAATATGATTATAGGGCTTAAAATGCCATATTTCTTGTAGCTCAGTTGTTCGTGCATATTAACATATAAATGCAAAACAGAATGCGCTGAATTTGAAAACTGAACATCGCTTGTGCTGTTCCAACGTCTCTGCTTCCAGATTCGATTTTCTTTAGAGGCTACACTACGGTCACAAAGGCGGTCTATGTAAAAGTAATTAGTTTGAGGCTGGAATGTCACTGATTAGGTTTTAACATTGCTGGACAGTGTCACATGGTCACTTATTGTCCAAATAGAGTCGATTCAATACATTTAGGCATGTAGACAGGGTCAAGATGATCTGCTGCAGTTTAAACAGAGCATCAGAATGAGGAAGAAAGGTGATTTAAGTGACTTTGAACGTGGCATGGTTATTGGTGCCAGACGGGCTGATCTGAGTATTTCAGAAACTACTGACATACTGGGTTTTTCACGCACAACCATTTCTAGGGTTTACAGAGAATGGTCCGAAAAAGAGAAAATATCGAGTGAGCGTCAGTTCTGTGGGCACAAATGCCTTGTTGATGCCAAAGGTCAGAGGAGAATGGCCAGATGCAACAGTAACTCAATTAACCACTCGTTACAAAGTATGCAGAAGAGCATCTCTGAATGCACAAGTCAAACCTTAAGACAGATGCGCTAAAGCAGCAGAAGACCACACCGGGTCTCACTAAAGACATTCGCACAGGATCACCAAAATTGAACAATAGAAGACTGGAAAAACGTTCTCTGGTCTGATGAGTCTCGATTTCTGCTGCGACATTCGGATGGTACAGTAAGAATTTGACATCATCATCATGAAAGCATGGATCCATCCTGCCTTGTATCAATGGTTCAGGCTGGTGGTGGTGGTGGTGTAATGGTGTGGGGAATATTTTCTTGGCACATTTTGGGTCCATTAGTACCAATTGAGCATCGTGTCAACACCACAGCCTACCTGAGTATTGTTGCTGACCATGTCCATCCCTTTATGACCACAGTGTACCCATCTTCTGATGGTTACTTGCAACAGGATAACGCACCATGTCATAAAGCGTGAATCCTCACGACAATGAGTTCACTGTACTCAAATGGCCTCCACAGTCACCATAACTCAATCCAATAGAGCACCTTTGTGATGTGGTGAAACGTGAGATTCGCATCATGGATGTGCAGCCGACAAATCTGCAGCAACTGCGTGATGCCATCATGTCAGTATGGACCAAAATCACTGAGGAATATTTCCATTACCTTGTTAAATCTATTCCATGAAGGATTAAGGCTGTTCTAAAGGCAAAAGGGGGTCCAACCCGGTACTAGTAAGGTGTACCTAATAAAGTGGCCGGTGAGTGTACTTACATGTGAAAAATGTATTTTATGCACTGGTTGTTTATTTAAACTTCACCAATCAGTGGTAGTAGTAGTAGTAGTAGTTGTTGTTGCTATCAATATTATTGTTGTCATTTTTACTATCATTATTACTATCTTTACTATTATGGTTATTCTAAGCACTAAACTTACCAATTTTTTTATGCTATTATGGTTCAACTACCTTATTCTCCACCACTGATGGTTTTGTTCTATTATTTTATTCTATCTATCTTTTATATGTTATATTTATATCTATATTATTCTTTCTTTTTTTGATTTGATCTTTATCCCCTCCTTCTCAGTAGTTGCTGTTCTGCTACTGGCCGCTATTTTTTAAGTATTGTTATAAGCCAGGAGTGTCCAAACTCGGTCCTGGAGGGCCGATGTAATGCATAGTTTAGCTCTAACTTCCTTTAACACATTTGCCTGGAAGTTTTAGTATAACTAGAAAGAGCTTGATCAGCTGGTTCAGGTGTGTTTAGTTAGGGTTGGAACTAAAATATGCAGGACACCGGCCAATCCAGGACCGAGTTAGGGCACCCCTGTTATAAGCTGTTCAGATATTAAGAAAAAGAAGCAAAACACATTTAAATGCATGACGTGCATCAATGATCAAAAAACAATTTTTGGACAAAATGTCTTTTCATACATACTGTCCATAAGGTGAAAAAAATAAATAATAATTTTAAAACAAAATACCACACTGTTTCTTTATGAACCACAAAACGTAAGCCACTATAGATTCCAAATGTATAGGCTAAAAATTAAAGTTTGCTCGATTTTCCAACCATTCATATCACTGTTCAAAAACCACTTGGAAATTCCTATAATGCCATCAGCTCTTTTCTCACATAGCCTGAAGCAAGTCATTCAAAGACCCAGTCTCTCTAAATCCCGCTTTTTCAAGAGCCTGCTCTGATTGGTCACATGGCTCAGTTTGTTGTGATTGACCACTTATACCATCAGAAAACTAAATGCACATTCCCATATCTGAATTTGTGCTCTTCATTGATATGAGCAATACCAACTGAATTGCAAAAAAATTCTGTACTTGGAGTTTTTGCCTTGTTTCTATTCCAAATATCACAAGCAAAAAGCAAGCAATATTTTTAATAATAAGAAATAATATTTCATAATTAAGTGAGTTTTACTTTAAATCAAGCTAAATAATCTGGCAATGGGGTAAATAAAATAATCTTGTTTTCACTTTGAAATAATATATATATATATTTGCATACCCCATTGGCAGATAATTTTGCTCGTTTTAACTAAAAACTCAATAAATTATTACTTCTTATGTTTGAAAACAAAACACTATTTTTTTTATTTAAATTTTTTTCTGATATTTGACACAAGAAACAAAACAAAAACTCTATATAAAAAAAAAAAAAAAAAGCATTTTTTTGCAGATTTTTTTCAATTCAGACATGCTTTCTCGTTATTTACAAGTGCATGAAAAGTGAACTTGCATTTACAACACTGAAAACTGCGTCTTTATGACAAGTCGAAAACACAATCCACACTCTTCCATACCTCATCCACAAATACAGCATTTGAGGTTTAAAGTAGAAACTGCTCACTGGCAGCCAATGAGGTTCATAGACTGGCATCATGGAGATTTGTTACAAATCAATGTAGGTTTGTGTAGGAATCCAGTCTGAAATCACTAGCTGGGTTTCCATCACCCTGTGGTATTGTAGAGAAATGAGTAATGAAAATGAAAATAAAATAAAAATCTCTTGATTCACAAAAAAAAAAAAAAACTGTTTACTCTCCCTTGAGGTGGTTTTGACCTAAAAGGATTAATGTGAATAATATGAGATGTAAATAAACTAATAAACTCGGACATTGCGAACATTACACCCATGTGACTATTCAGCTGTCCCAAATTATACTTTCCTTGTTTACTGTTGGTTACTAGGTTACAAAAACTACAGAGTCAGCTGCTATAACAACTTCATGGAAAGCATCTAATTTGCATTCTTTTATTGCAAACTTTGAAACGTTTCACTTCATGTTAGGACGGAAACCTGAAACCTTCTATTCATTTTACATGCTACATATAAAGGAATATTTGAAAAAGCATTTTTAAATTCGGTTAAAACCATTCCTAAGAAATAGCACCAGTGACTATTGACAACTAACATACACATCACAGACTGTTTCCAGATATAATCCTTTGCATCACTATATAGTGGTGTGAAACGGTGTTTACTTTAAAGTACTTTAAAGTTTCAGATCATCAAACGAATTTAAATACTATTCAAAGATAACACACGTGAACATGCAGTTTTAAAAGTAAGTTTTTATTATTAAGTGACACAGAATACAAAACTACATAGCTCTGTGTGGAAAAGTGTTTGCACCCCGTTAAAAAGAAGTGGCCGGCTGACCAAAATTACCCCAAGAGAACAGAGACGACTTATCCCAAGAGGTCACAAAAGACCCCACAACAACATCCAAAGATCTGCAGGTCTCACTCGCCTCAGTTAAGGTGAGTGTTCATGACTCCACCATAAGAAAGTGACTGAGCAAAAATGGTTTGCATGGCAGAGATCCAAAATGAAAACTACTGCTCAGCAATAAGAAAATAAAGGCTCATCTTAGTTTTCCCAGAAAACATCTTGATGATCGCCATGACTTTTGGGACTGACAAGATAAAAGTTGAACTTTTTGGAAGGTGTGTGTCCCATTATGTGTGGCATAAAAGTAACAGCATTTCAGAAAAAGAACACCATACCAACAGTAAAATGTGGTGGTGGTAGTGTGACGGTCTGCAGCTTTTTGTGCTGCTTCAGGACCTGGATGACTTGCTGTGATAAATGGAACCATGAATTATGTTGTGTACCAAAATATGGGAGAATGAAGAATGAATTCCTTCAAAATGAAGGAGAATGTCCAGCCGTCTGTTAGCAACCTCAAGCTAAAGCGAACTTGAGTTCTGCAGCAGGACAAGGATCCAAAGCACACCAGCAAGTCTACTTTTCAATAGCTGAGGAAAAACTAAATGGACTTTGGAATGGCCTAGTCAAAGTCCTGACCTGAATTCAATTAAGATGCTGTGGCATGACCTTAAAAAAATGGGGCTGAATTACTACAATTCTGCAAAGATGAGTGGGCCAAAATTCCTCCACAGCGCTGTAAAAGACTCATTGCATGTTTTTGAAAATGCTTGATTGCAGTTGTTGCCGCTAAGGGTGGCTATGTAGTTTTGTATTTTGTTTTTCTTCAATATTAAAAACCTTCATTTCAAAACGTGATGTGTTAACTTGTGTTACTTAAATGTTCTTGATGATCCGAAACATTAAAGTGACAGTAAGGGGCAAACACTTTTTCACACCACTTTATATATACTGTACATAGTAGTCACTAATCAGCATTTGAAGTGGATGAAAACCTTTTGTCAAAGTTGTTCTAAAACTATTGAACAACGCATCTATCTTATCTTGAAAAACATTTTTGATCCATTTCAATATACATGCACAGACATCTAACATTAATGAGAACCATCTGTTATTGCGCCGCCTTCATGAGATGGGCAAATCTAATAATATAATAGAGATTATACATTTGGCTTTCCATAACAGGTGGAAGAGATCATATTATATACACAGTTCAATATACAGTATACACAGTTTTATATAAAATATGTAGGCTTCTCCTCAGATCCAGTTATCATTCTCTTCCAATGTTCAGTATCCCTGGAGAAACCACTGAAGATTAATGTATAAAGTGTGCCTGTCATTTAATGAAAAACTGCTGCAAACCTGATAGCAGGTAAAATATACGTGTGTGCGTGATGATCATGTAAGCAGTATGATGTATTGCTTGAAAGTGTTAATACACAGCTCCTGACATTTGCACGATAAGCTCAAATATTGTAAGCAATATGGTATTTCTCACATTTACATAATGCACGGGAAGATCAGATATAGGTCGTCATTAACACTAGTGGTGTAACGGATCACAAATCTGCAGTTCGAATCACTCCACGGTTTTTGAGTCACGGATCGGACCATTTCTCGGATCAGCAAAAAAGGGCGGAGACAAATGTCATTTGCTTTTCATTTATACAAAAATATTACTGCAAAACACATTGCTTTTAACAAACAGAACTAAAAACCCGTAATTTTAATAAAAAATAAAAATCAAGAAAGAACCAGCTGAAAAAAGAAAAGTATTCAATACGAAATATGATCTTCGCTACTGTTGCTTATAATGCTAAATATAGAAATCTAACATCTTGTACAACAGATCATATTTATCTTCAATTAATGATTCAACAATTCGCACATAAAACGTCATGCTTCAATATATTGTAGGTGTATTATTTTTGAAAACCTATTCAGTGACATAACTTTGTTTGTCGCCATCTGTTGGTTACACGATGTAATTGCTTTCATCAGCGTCAAACATTCAGCGCCTTGTTTCATTAAACTGTGATTTTAATCTTTACCATAAACATCAGTGTTTATATCTGAACTATAGACTGTTCTCCCAGTACTTCTGTGTTATTTAATTGTATGTAACTAATTGAAAAAGTGTAAAAACTGAATCTCTCTCGATGCAGATTTGAATGCAGCGCTTTGAAAGGGGACCTATGTGAGGAACTTGTTTGTTGACTTCAGCTCAGCTTTTAACACAATCATCCCAAAACTTCTCCTGCCCAAATTAACTGAGCTCTCCGTGCCCACCTCTGTCTGTCAGTGGATCAACAGCTTCCTAACGGACAGGCAGCAGCTGGTGAAGCTGGGAAAATTCTCATCCAGTACCCGCACAATCAGCACTGGCGCCCCCCAGGGGTGTGTCCTCTCCCCATTGCTCTTCTCCCTGTACACGAATGACTGCACTTCGAAAGACTCCTCTGTCAAGCTCCTAAAGTTTGCAGATGACACCACATTTATCGGTCTCATTCAGGACGGTGACGAGTCTGCTTACAGACAGGAGGTTAAGGAGTTGGCTTTCTGGTGCAGTCACAAAAACCTGGAGCTAAACACGCTCAAAACAGTGGAGATGATAGTGGACTTCAGGAGAAACTCCCCTGCTCTCCCCCCACTGAGCATCATGGACAGCATTGTGGCAGCAGTGGAGTCATTCAGGTTCCTGGGCACCACCATCTCTCAGGACCTGAAGTGGGACACTCACATTGACTCCATTGTTAAAAAAGCTCAACAGAGTCTGTACTTTCTTCGTCAGCTGAGGAAGTTCAACCTCCCAAAGGAGCTGCTGAAACAGTTCTACACCTCCATCATTGAATCAGTCATCTGCACATCAATAACTGTCTGGTTTAGCTCAGCTACCAAATCCGACCTCCAAAGACTACATCGAATAGTTCGGACTGCTGAGCGAATCATTGGTACAACCCTCCCTACTCTCCAAGAACTGTACTTATCCAGAGCGAGCAGAAGGGCTGCCAAAATCACTCTGGACCGCTCACACCCAGCATACTGCCTCTTTGAACTTTTACCTTCTGGTCGACGCTACAAAGCACTGCGCACCAGAACAGCCGGACACAGAAACTGTCTCTTCCCTCAGGCAATCCATCTCATGAACACTTGATGATAATAATTGTGGAACCAACATCACTACCTGCTATACACTTTTATACACACATACACTTATTTACCAACACACTTTACATGCCAATTTGCACATAACAGCTGCACATATTATGTTGTATATAGTAATATAGCTGTACATACACTTGTCAATTTGTATATTTGCATTCACTACTTTTTAAAAAATATATTTATTATCTGTTTTTTAGTCCTGTCTGTAATTCTGTTGCACTGTAGAAGCTCTGTCACAAAAACAAATTCCTCGTATGTGTGAACATACCTGGCAATAAAGCTCTTTCTGATTCTAATTCTGATTGAAGGATTAATAAACATATGCAGATCATTATCATTTATTGTTCATGTTGCGTGGGTTTGTACTGAGATCACGATCTTTTAATGTCTAATTTTGCAGTTTTACACTGAATGCATTAACAGGCTTAACAAACAGTCACAGAAAACACCTTAAATTAATAGCCGAAAGCATTTAGGTAGGTCCCACCACAACTCTTTCCATCACCATTATATTTTACAGGGAAGCCAAAATGCTTTCATACACGTGATTTGAACGATGCGGGAGGTGATCTCTCTGCGATTGTTAAAAATGTTGGATTTATCTACAAGTTCAAAAAAAGTTATTAATCCGTGGGTCACGTGTGTTTCGAACCGTGGGTTTTGATCCATACGAATCACGGATCAACAGTGATCCGTTACACTCCTAATTAACACTAATGCAAATTTGATATCTAAACCTGTCCACTATACTGTTGGCAGATGATCATTAATCGGCCACTGCCCAAGTGCAACATAAATGGGGTTGCACTAAATTCAGTGCACCACATATACTAAAAGCTTGTGCAAACACAAACCCTCATTTTGTTTAAAAAAAAAAAATCTACGATCAGGATTTACTGGCCTTACGTACAGTTGAAGTCAAAATTATTAATCTTCCTTTAATTATTTTTTTTTTCTTTTACAAATATTTCCCAAATTATATTTAATTGAGAAAGAAATTTTTCACAGTATTTCCTATAATATTTTTTCTTCTGTCTTTTTTGTTTTATCTCAGTTAGAATAAAGGCAATTTTAATTTTTTTGAACCATTTTAAGGTCAATATTATTAGCCCCCTTAAGTGATTTTTTTTATTGTCTACAAAAACAAACCATTGTTATACAATGATTAACCGAATTACCCTAACTAACCTAGTTAAGCCTTTAAATGTCACTTTAAGCTGAATACTAGTATTTTGAAAAATATCTAGTAAAGTATTATGTACTGTCATCATGGTAAAGATAGAAAGATCTTCTCTCCGTTAAACAGAAATTGGGGAAAAAATATACAGGGGGCTAATAATTCTGGAGGGATAATAATTCTGACGTCAACTGTATAAGCACTTGTTGTAGTTTCCCTTTCAGAAGATCACTTGCAAATGTTTCTACTCACATTAGCGCTTTTATAGACTGCATTCTCACACTAACTGCGAATTGGTTAAGTAAATCTGGTGCTAAAACTAATACTGTATCTGAATCATTAATTGCATCTATATGACTCATATAATTACAAGCTAAAAGGTCGTAGACTTTGCACATCGAGTCTGCATTTGTTATCCTAAGAATTCATCACACAAAGACACAAAGCGATCTCAATCTGAAGCGTAGCTATTAATTAATCCATAACACATATTTTTGCATTGACTTTTTTTTCTTATTTTTTGATTAACTTACTGTTTTGTTTTGTTTTTTTTACTTAGAAGTAATGAATAAATTTACAGTTTCTGCTTTTGGATGCCTTTACACTTCACTCACTGTATATATCAATTCATTTTAATTGCAACTTTAAATGTCAAACCCCATTTTCAAACCCCAAAGAAATAAAATAAGTCCTCTGTAACATCGTAACATCTCAGCACTCTAAATAGGCCTAGGTACATACACTTAGCCTTTAAATTGGCCAACACACCAATGAAAAGAAGTCTTTCTTAACAAATTAAATTAAAATAAATTCTAAATTATGATGGGCATTTGGCAATAACGAAATTAAGATAAAGGCTCTGCGGGATTTGTTTTGCCACTTCTCTTCACAATCTGCCCTTAAGGCGACGGTGAAGCTGAATATTAAAAGAATAATGCCAACATTAACCTGTATACTCTGTCTACATTATGATTTTATGGTTTAATTAATATTTATTTCTAATTTAAAAACCCTTTACTCACCAAGATTAGGCTACGTGTTTTTGTGGAGGAACATTATTGAATCCACTGTAAATGCCTTTAGCGCAGTCCTGCACTCAGGATGGTGCGTGCAGCAGCACCGAACACCCTTTCACTGCTGCTGCTACAGGCCAAGATGCATAGTTATGATCTGGCTAATTTTGCAAGTTTTGGGTAGGATTGTTTGTTCATCTTCTACCAGCCAAGAACATCCGTTTAATTTTCCATGACAGCGGTTTCAATGTAGCGAATGACCTCATCTTCCCTGTCAGCTTGCTGTACATACATTGTTTAGCGCTCTACCGTAATACGCAGTCTATAAGTGACCGCCGAAATACCTTGGCGGCTAGAATGATCGTTCTTTTTGGACTGGCGGCTGACCTGACCGCAGTCAAAATTTGCTCTTTTTAACTTCTCCGTCATCATTTGTTTTACCTTTGCAGGGATGGATTTTACTGTTGTAACAAACGATTTGATTACTTTCTCGCGCTAATCGAAATGCATCACATGGCAATTCATTTACTGCGCAAGCCAAGCCCGGCCCGACCTGACCCCGTCGGGTTCGGGCAAAGATCTTCAGCTCTAAGGCAGATATTTTGAAAAATGCTAGTTGCTGGCACCTATTAATTTCCATTTTTTTCTACTATGGCAATTTATGAGTGCTAGCAACCAGCATTCTTTAAAACATCTTCCTTTGTGTTCAAGAACACAGAAGAAATTCATAAAGGTTGAAAACCACATGAGGGACAGTAAATGATGAGGTCATTTCTATTTTTGGGTGAACCATCCCTTTAAAAATTCACTTGGATTGCTTTTATAGTGTAGAAACTCATCATTGACTGTATACAGAACACCTTAAGATTAGATCACGGAAAATGCATGTGGAATCAAGAGTCTTGCACCACACCAACTCAACCAGTAGCATTGGTATAGAATAACCAGTAGATATTGATGTCATTACATTTGTAACACAAGCCATGGAAGTTCAATTCAAGCTCACTGCAAAGTGTGATGCAATGCTGTGTACTTTTTTCTGCACTCATTCAGGTATTCCATTCAGAAATCTAACATAGGTATACTGTAGTAGTACATTTAGCAAAAATAGTAGTATGTTTATAGTATGACGTTCCAAGCTCAGCCTACATGTGCTATAATCTGCAACACAATACTGTGCAACATCTGAATTATTCTCTTTGCATCTGTGTGGGTGTTTTCTACCCAACAACAACAACATGAGAAAAAAAAAAAGAATTGATATTTTGCAAAACAGCCAAATGCTTCAGGAGAAAGTTGAAGAAATGCACACACACAAATGGACAATTCTTCATCTATCCTCCTCATCCTTTGCTCTGGAGCGCAGTGACACAGCGTTCCACTCTTCATCCATCACGCTGAGGGATTAAACTGTATCAATGAACAAGAGAAAACTGGACTCTGTCATTTCTGCTCCCTAAAGCCTGACAGCAAACCAATAGGCAGAAACGTGGCTGAAGACCATTGTGCAGAAACAGCGCATAACTCATTCACAGCTCGGTTTATGAGCAAATGATTCACTACAGAGAAACATACATTGTTTCAGGACAAAACTGAGGGAATCAAAGGCTTTTTGTAACCTTTCAACATAAAGACAGGTGTCTTATCGGAATGAAAAAAAGATAATTATATGTTTGGTTGTTTGTTTGTTTGTTTGTTTACTTAAACATACAGTTTCACAAAATAATAATAATATTAATACTAATATTTTATGAATAATACTTGAATTAATTAATAATAATATTAATAATACTAATAATAATAATAATAATAATAGGTCTTGATAGAGCTTAAGTTCAAACAAAATTAGAAAAAAAAAAATATATATATATATATATATATATATATATATATATATATATATATATATATATATATATATATATATATATATATATATATATACATACATACATACATACATACATACATACATACATACATACATACATACATACAACAGTTCTGTCTGGTTCTTGAACCTGGCTGATAGGCGTGCGATATTCTGCAAATAACAGCACTTTTTTTACAGCCTCTTCATCCTTCACCCTTGTGTATTATGTATTACTCCGCCCACATATAGCAACAAGCAGAGGACACTCTACAGTTTGAAAAATATTGCAGCTGTTGAACAACATAATGTACTTTTGAGGCTTTTTTAGTCAAGGGTGTAGTTGCTTAGATTGCAACTATGCAGTTTATTTATAAGGATAGTATAAATATTTTAAAATATTTCTAATTTCGGAGCATCGAATTCAGTGCATAGGCTGCCATCAGCGTGTCTAAGCAGACGAAAGAAAGTGACAGTTGACGTTCCACCACAAGATGGCGACAGAGACTACATAATAAGTCTTTCGGGGGGGAAAAACAGCATTGTCTCAACTACAGCTGAACAAATCATTATAAATCAGGTAAGTGACATTTTGTAGTGCTGTATTTATACTACAGAAACTGGTAGTGTTTGCTTTGCTCCAGATTTTCAGCGTTAATTATTGTGAAATCCCAATTGCAACAGAGAAATGCTAGGAAATCTCTGTAGACTGTTGGCATTTCATGCCGTTCAGCCTTATAATCTTAAAACGTGAGCAAAAATGACCTGTTTTGTCATCACTTTAGACATTACGCTACAGAATCATCAAATACTAGCTCTAGCAACAGTTTATGCTGTTCTGACGGTCAGCTGCAGACATGAATGCATAGTAAAAAAAATTTACTATGATTTTTTTTTTTATACTAACGATTGTGCCGTTGAACTGTTGTATAAATGCAGTATCACACTTGTAGCAGTGCAATATGGCTGTATATCAGCACTGCTGGGGGACACTAAGACACTCAGCCTGCAACCTCGAGCAAACTCATTCCTCTATACAGCCATATTGCACTGCTACTCGTGTGATATTGCTCATATATATATATATATATATATATATATATATATATATATATATATATATATATATATATATATATATATATATATATTATTGGTGGGCTGTTCTCAGCGTTAACGTGCTGCGTTAACGCGAGACTCTTATCCCGTGATAAAAAAAAATATCGCCATTAATCTATTCTCAAAGTTGGGTCTATTCTACCCAAGCTATGATGACTTTCACCTTGATATATTAGCACGGATGTATACCTGACCGGTGAGCCATCTGACAAAAGAGTGCCCTTAAGTTCTGAATCAAATCAGCAGGATGCCCGACTCTAACTGCAGTTCGGCAGTTTCTCTTTAACTCATGAACATTTCATTCATGCCCTCATGACCAACTGGGGTATTAGACGCAAATAAGGAGTAAGGACTGGTGAGAGTGTTATGGAATTTAATAACGCATGCCAAATTGAAAGAAAAAAAACTTCAGCATTTTGCGATGTGTATGTGTTTGTGTGTGGTCCTTTACTGACAGCCACGTGTGGATCTTGTCGGAAAATTTGGCGAAAGGTCCTAAAGACCGCGGTGTTTACTTCAATAATGCCACTAATATCTGCATACTCCACATGTCTTAATTCCATTTCTGTTTAGTTCAGTTATGACTTTAGTCGGATTAAGGTCATCAAAAATCGCTGTTTCGAGCTTATGTAGGCCTACTGTTCAAAATTCATGTTTAACTAATAAACAGTTAGTAAACACATTGAACATAATTTCTTTTCATCACCAATTATCATAGTAAAACAGTTTCTCAAGCAGTTTGTGATGCATTTTGGAAACCGCAGATGAGTCCCTGGTCTAATGCGCCACCTGGCTTGAGAAACCTCTTCTCAAAGACTTATTATTTTGGTAGCACACATATTCTGAATGCCTTCGGCAGAATTCAAATGAGCCATTTTAATCTAGATTAATCTAGATTAATTCCAAGATTAATATATATATATATATATATATAAATTAGTGCTGGGCAAAGATTAATCGCGTACAAAATAAATATATTATATTTATTGTATATTTATTATGTATATATTAGTACACAGATGCACGCATATATAATGAAAATGTTTATATTTTTTTTTTTGTTTGTTTGTTTGTATGCATGTGTGTGTATTAGATTTATATATAGGATATACATACATATCTTATGTCAAAACAAACTTTTATTTTGGATGTGTTTATTCACGATCAAGCACTAATATAAATATATATTTACAAAACAGATATGCAGCCTAAAAGTTTTAGAGTAACTTCTACAGTATATATGAACACTGTCAGCATAATAAATGAGCAATGAAACAGTAAGTGGTTTGGATCACTTGGGAAAATGTGTATTTTTAACATAAGCTGTATTACTGGAATGGGGAGACAAAAAAGTTCAGTAATTATTTATAATAATAATAGTAATGTGTATTATTAATATTAAAATTAATAATAAGCATTATTGTTATTATTATTTTTTATATTTAATGATGAAACATAAATCTAAAGGTATATATAGAGACAGTCTAATAATAATATTCTGCAATACCAAACATGAACATTGACAACCAATTAGATGCATCAGGGAGAGAAAATTCAAAAGAAACCTGAAAGGCTATTTACACAGCAGCTATAAAGACCAAACCATCACCACAAAACTTTTGGTAGAACTTCTATATAAGAACACTGTCAGCATCATAAATGAGCAATGAAGCAGTAAGTGGTTTGGATCACTTGGGAATTTTCCATAAACTTCTTAATGGATCTCATCTACATGGAACCCGCTTCACTGCAGTCCAGACAAACACAGAAACCCTCTCTGTGTGTATAAAAAACCAATTGGAAGCATCACACGCTGCTGCAGATACACACAAAAAAAGCAGAATGGACTCACCCAAGCGTTGTCATGGTGACTATGGTGTACCAGAAGGAGGCTGGGATGCTGGTGAAGTTGGTTCCCTTGGTGCCTTTCTCAGCGTAGAACATGACGGTGGCAAATATGATGATGGCCATGGTGAGGGAAAACAGCAGGAAGCCCAGCTCAGACGCACAGCTCTTCAGGGTATAACCCAGGATCCGCAGGCCCTGAGAGTGACGGGAGAACTTGAAGATCCGGAAGACTCTGAACACCCTTAGTGTGACGAACGCACCGCTCACGTCCTCGTTCTCTGGCATGACAAGGCCGATGTAGTAGGGCATGATGGCGACCACATCGATCACGCTCATGACCGAACGCATGAACTTGCAGCGGCTGGGGGCGGCGAAAAGCCTCATGAGGTACTCAAAAGGTGAAGATGAGCACACAGGCCGTGTCCATGCAGAAAAATGCCAGCGAGTACTTCTCTCCGCACGGTAAGTCTTTCTTGCTGCCTTTGAGAGGTCGGCATGGGACGGTCTCCACTACGTTTGCTATGACCGAGACGGCAATGAAGAAACCGGTGACGTAGTAGAAAACCAGTGCCATGGTGCTAGTGTGGGGATTCTCGAACGCGCGCCACAAGCGTTCCCGATGCGTGCTGTGTGGCGGCAGAGGGGTGTCCGTTCCCATCTCCGCCTCCGTGTCCACTGCCAGACGCTCCTGGTTTTCTTTCTTGCGGTCCCTGTACTCTTCCATGCAGCAGTCACCGATAATATCCGGCACGATGCCGAAGAACGCCAACTCCTCGTCAAAGGCCTGAATGCACTCCTGCCGGGGGTAGTGAAGCCGGCCTGTTCGGTAGAAATTCAAAATGTGGCGAAACATCTCTGGGTCCCGGTCGAAGAAATACTCCTGAGTGTCCTCGTTGTAGAAAAACTCCTTTTCCGAGCTGCCCAGCAGAGTGTCGGGATATCTGTCTAGCGTGTTTTTCCATGTCTGGAAGCGGAGCCCGCTCACATTTACAAACAGGATCTCATCGTTGCGATTTTTTTTGTCTATTGGTGGTTTGGGCATGTTTTTCTTGGCCAGGGGAAGCCAGCCAACGGCTGCTGCCCTGGCAAACGGTAGCCATGTTGCCACTCCGGCAGCCATCTTTAACTAAACGTTGTCAATGAAATAAAGCGGGAAAACGCCAGTCAGTCCTGAGAAGATTTTCGAAGTCTTTCCGAGCTAATCATCCGAGCTAAGCATCTCAGATTTGTTAGCTATGTGTACCTTGGCTTGCAATATGCTAGAAAGTAAATATTTTCATTATCTGCTACTAAAATAGGCCATCAAATCGCCATCTTAGGATCTCCATACATCAAAAACCATCCCAAAATGACCTGTTTTGTTTGGAGATCGTGGTCGACTCAGCCAGATAAAGGGTTAACCCTCTTGGCCATTTCTTGCAGGGGTCTGTGGGAGAATACTGATTTGTTGCTGCGCTTTGCCGTTTCAAATTCTTATTAGTCTGTGATGAGGCTTTCCAAAGTTAGCGAGAGACTATTTCTCCACTACTGCAACCCATTTGTAGGCGTCCTCGCTCCTTTTTAAAGAATTTCATTTATTTATTTCCTTTCTTCAGTCTTCACAAGAGGCACAGAAGACATTCAGATCTCACAACCACAGGCACCTGGACTCCATGTACTGCCGTTTCTTCATGCACCTGTCATGAAACAACACAACAAAACCTTAGATGACGTTTGAAACCAACATGGGACACCGTAGCTACTTTCACCAGCTTGCTTTACGTCAGAGACCGTTTAAATAAACAAGCTTCAGAGTCTGTTTATGAGATCTCTGTCACGCTAAAGTCATTCATGCTTTGCACTGCATGGAAAAAAGAGGCGCCTTTATGACAACATATTTAAATAGACACACATGCACATTTATGTAAATAACGTCCTATAAAAACACTTTGTTTGCATAGAGAGCTGTCATTAATGAATGAGAATAGAAATGCAATTCGATAAATGTGTTTCCCACTTTTAACGTCCTGTTGCATCTAAATGCTTCAGCGTAATACAATTTAAAACCTCTAGAAACTTTTTAGGGCACCATCACATACCCACTCGGCGGCTGTTCCCCTCAAGGGTCCACGCGGAGGACAGGTGACCCAGCCCAGTCCCAACATAATGCACACAACATGCTCCTCACAATCAAAAATCAATAACGCATTACTCTACACCTCCTGCACCATGCGCAAGAACATGCACGTACAACAGTAAATTCTGGGGGGTTTCACTTCAGCATCAATGCAGCTTTATACAGACTCAAAAAGCCAACATAAGTGCTTCTGGGTTCCCTAACATGCACGTCGGTAAAGTGACTCCCGAAATCGATGAGAGCTGTAAATAACAGAAGATAAAAAAAATAAATAAAAGTCAAGCAAGTTGCCAGCGAAGACAATAAGTAATGATTTGTCTTACAGAGACTTGTTACCTCCGAGAGGATGAAGAGTTCACCGCAACGCAAAGCTGATGAAAGAAAGAAAAAAGAAAGAAACGGCAATCTCTCTGCAGCAGTCCTGGCATCTCGCAGGCAGCTTGTGAAGGAGCGAGCGTAACGCCTAGTCCTCCTTCTCTCTCTATTTCCTCTCCTCCGCTGCTCTGTTGCATTCGTGCGCTGCTTCCCTCTCTCTCCCTTACTCTCAATCTCTCTCATTTGCTTGCTCGACCTCCCCACCCTCTTTCTCTCTCTCTCTCTACACTTATACACATCCATTTAAAGCTTAATATCTCTTGCAAATGCATCCTGCTCTGCAACGGGTCATAGAGAATGAGGCAAAAGCTCAGGTTTCACACAACCTTACAATACTAGATCACACAATCTACTTGTGCCCTTTATTGCGGTTTTACTGCATTCAGACACATCTCATCCTCTACTCTTTTAACAGATCCTTTTATGTTGCTCCACCTCTGTCGGCAGTAGGAGCAGCAGCAGACGTTCATTCTTATTTCAGTTTCCTCAATTGCTTGCGAGCACAATGGGGTGCCATCACACTTTTGGGACTGGACTGTAAGGAAAACTGTTGGGAAAGTCATTCAAATCTTTAAAAGCTCTGTCTGGGACACTGTAAATGGTTTTGCTTCTTAAGAGTTTGTCCTGTTTCTAAAAAATCTTAAATCAAAAGCATTTTCTAGACAAGTGAAAGATTTTGTTTTGTCAAAATTAAGTGAGTTTTTCCTTAAAACAAGCTAAATAATCTGTTATTGGGCTAAGTAAAATAATTTTACTTCTTTTTTTTTTAAATCCAGAAGCATTTTAATAGACAGTTAAAATATTGTTTTATTTTTTAGGAATAATAAGTTAAAATTAAGTGAGTTTTCTTCTTAAACAAGCTAAATCTGCTGGTGAGGTAAGTAAAATAAACTTATTCCAAACTGAAAACAAGATTATTTTACTTACCCTAATGCCAGATTATTTAGCTTGTTTTAGAGGAAAATTCATGTAATTTTAACTTAATATTGCTGAAAATAAAACCATATTTTTACTTGTCTATAAAAATGCTTCATGATTTAAAATGTTTTAGATATTTGTACTTGAAACAAGACAAAAACTCTTAAGTATTGCAGTTGAGATGCTGTAAGAGGTTTACATTAACAATATAATTTCCAAAATTTTGCAATTTGTCTGTGTGTCAAAAATGAGACATCCCATCCCTTCATTTGGTGATTAAAATTATATTTATATAGACAGAAAGCATAATAAATGCAAGTAAATTGTCTACTATAACTTTGTGGCGAAATAATGTTTAATCATCAAATGTGAAGAAGAATAGTTGATTAAACGATTTAAGACCTTGATGACAAGCTTGTGGTGTCGGCGCCAGTGGTGTAGTGGTAAGTGCGTCGACACATGCCCTCTGGAGGTCACTGCGACCCGAGTTCGATTCCGCCTCGCGGTCCTATGGCGATCTTTCCCCTCTCTCTGCTCCCCATGCTTTCCTGTTGATTCTCTCTACTGTCCTATCTAATAAAGGTGAAAACAAGCTTGTGTTTTGATGGATAGAGGCAAAGTATGAAGTGTTTAGTTTATTCTTTGGATAGAGTCATTAAATGTCAAATCTTTTTTGTTATAAATATGCATAAAACAGGCAGCGTTGTGACGCAGTGGGTAGCGATGTCATCTCACAGCAAGAAGGTCGCTGGTTCGAGCCTTGGCTGGATCAGCTGGCATTTTTGTGTGGAGTTTGCATGTTATCCCTGTATTGGCGTGGGTTTCCTCCGGGTGCTCCGGTTTCCTCCACTGTCCAAAGACATGCGCTATAGGTGAATTGGGTAAGCTAAATTGTCCATAGTGTATGTGTGTGAATGGGAGTGTATGGGTGTTTCCCAGTGATGGGTTCCAGCTGGAAGGGCATCCGCTGCTTAAAACATAGGCTGGATAAGTTGGCGGTTCATTCCACTGTGGCACCCCCAGATTAATAAAGGGACTAAGATGAAAAGAAATTAAATGAATGAATGAATATGCATGAAACAATTTTCTGGTCTATAAAAGTCAGTTACATTGAATTATGTTTTCTGTAAATCTTGGTAAAAATGTATGAGAGAAAATAAATATTAAGCTCTATTACATTTGAAAACTTCATCTCATTTCTCATTCTCATTTCTGATAATAAATTTCATAATATATTAATTATTAGTGAAACATTGGTACACACTTGACAAATGTTTCATTCATTCACTCATTTTCCTTCGGCTTAGTCCCTTTATTCATCAGGGGTCGCAACAGCGGAATGAACCACCAACTTATCCAGCATATGTTTTACACAGTGGATGCTTTTCCAGCTGCAAACCAGTACTGGGAAACACTCATACACTCTCAAATTCACACACATACACTAGGGGCAATTTAGTTTATTCAATTCACCTGTACCGCATGTGTTTTAGACTGTGGGGGAAACCGGAGCACCCGGAGGAAACCCATGCAAACATGGGTGTAACATGCAAACTTCACACAAAAATGCCAACTGACCCAGCCAGGACTTGAACCAGCGACCTTCTTGCTGTGAGGCGATAGTGCTAACCACTGAGCCACCGTGTCGCCCCTTGACTGAATTTATCAATCATAATTTGATCTATTGGTCTCTAAGTGACCGGTGATCACTCCAAGTCAGGACAGGAGCAATTTAGGGGTAGTAATCAGGCAAACTGGTTAAATAATGATGTTATTTGAAACAGGTGATGTCAACAGGTGACTGTAATTATGATTTGGTACAAAAGCAGCATACAATAAATGGATGGTCTAGTCCTTTAGGAGCAAAGATGGGCCGAGGATTGCAAGTGTGCCAAAATTGTACATTTATTTAAAAATAAAAATTGTCTTTTAGGTAACCATGGACTTGGAAAATTTGTTGTTACAGTTTTTGTTGATGTTATTGTTATTTCTAGACAAGTGTTACTCTGACACAAGTTTTATTTATGGAAAAAATTACAAAGCAATGCAGTGTTCTGTGTTTGTCTGAGATAATTAGTCGACCGAAATGTGTATATTACATTCAAAGTATGAAGCTGATCGGTCAGTTCTTGTCACGTGACTCACGGTGCGCTTGTGGCATTCATTCAAATGGGTAAGTCAAGGCTGATTTATATGTTCAGCCTGATTTATATTTTCACCTGGAGCCGCGTCACGGAGCTCATCTGACTGCGCGCGCACCTCACGAAACTGACAAGGCTTTTATACTTGACGCGGTTACCGACGATGAGATATTATTTTAAAACAACAGGAGGCAGTCAAAAGAAACTGACCGTAAAATCACACGGATAAACACAGAAGTAGGAAGTTTCCTGAACTCATATCATTAATACCGTTCAAAATTTTTAAACTAATTATTTTAATAAATTATTTAACGGTGTTTAACTGTTTAGAAATGGATCTCCTAAACGTGGTAAATGCTTCACTTCTCTCAGGGACCTTTCCAAATTCACTTAAAACTGCAGTTGTTAAAGCCCATTTGAAAAAGAGCAACCTGGATAACACACTATTGAGCAATTACAGACCAATCTCCAATCTCCCTATTAATTGGCAAAATCATTGAAAAAGTTGTTTTCAACCAGGTTAACACGTTCTTAAACTCCAAAGGATGTTTAGACAATTTTCAATCTGGTTTCAGAGCACATCACAGTACAGAGAGCGCTCTTATAAAGATAATCAATGATATCCGACTACAAATACAGATTCAGGCAAACTAACAGTGCTGGTATTGCTCGATCTTAGTGCTGCATTTGACACTATAGATCACAGCATACTTCTGGATAGGCTGGAAAATTGGGTTGGGCTGTCTGGGACGGTCCTCAAATGGTTCAGATCTTATCTTGAAGGGAGAGGTTACTATGTCAGTATAGGTGACCATAGGTCGAGGTGGACACACATGACATGTGGAGTCCCACAAGGCTCAATTCTGGCACCTCTCCTGTTCAACCTTTATATGCTCCCTCTGAGCCAAATAATGAGAAAGAACCAAATCTCCTACCACAGCTATGCTGATGACACTCAGATCTACTTAACTTTACTGCCTAATGACTACAGCCCTATTGACACCCTCTGCCAATGCATTGATGAAATGAACAATTTGATCTGCCAAAACTTTCTGCAGTTAAACAAAGAGAAAACTGAAGTCATTGCATTTGGGAACAGAGATGAGGCTTGCAAGGTGAATGCGTATCTTGGCTCTAAAGGTCAAACCACAAAAAATAAGGTCAAGAATCTTGGTGTGACTCTGGAGTCAGATCTGAGTTTCAATAGTCATGTCAAAGCAGTTAGAAAATCAGCATACTATCATCTCAAAAACATTGCAAGAATCAGATGCTTTGTTTCCAGTGAAGACTTAGAGAAACTTGTTCATGCTTTCATCAGCAGCAGAGTGGATTACTGTAACGGCCTCCTCACGGGGCTTCCCAAAAAGACAGTCAGACAGTTGCAGCTCATCCAGAACACTGCGGCTAGGATTCTGACCAGAAGCATGAAATCAGAGCACATCACACCTGTCCTCAGGTCTTTACACTGGCTCCCAGTTACATTCAGAATAGATTTTAAAGTATTATTACTTGTCTATAAATCACTAAATGGACTAGGACTTCAATAAATTACAGATATGCTCACTGAATACAAACCTAACAGATCACTCAGATCTTTAGGATCATATAAACTAAAAATTCCAAGAGTTCAGTCAAAGCAGGGTGAATCGGCCTTCAGCTACTACGAGGGGTCGCTGCTAGAATCAGCTTCCAGAAATGATCAGATGTGCTCCAACATTAGGCACATTTAAATCAAGGCTGAAAACACATCTGTATTGCTGTGCCTTTAATAAATGAGCACTGTGCTACGTCCGACAGATCGCACTATTTTTCTTTTCTTTTTTTAATCTTTTATAACCTGTTTTAACTTTTATTTGCTTTTATCTGTCTCTAATCGTTCTTACTATTTGCTTTTTTTATTTTCTTATACTTGTCTTTCTATTCTTGTTTATGTAAAGCACTTTGAATTTCCATTGTGTATGAAACGTGCTATATAAATATACTTGCCTTGCCTCGCCTAATGATTATATAGATTTTAATAACCGCTCAAGATGTTTTTTCAATCAAACTTTGAGGCATCACTTGCTTTTGTTTACAGCTCTACCTATTAAAGTTTATTAAAAAAATGAATGACAACAGAACATGGGTTGGTCTACAAATATTATTTTTTTAATTATGGCAAGAATAAAAGCAAAAAAAAAGTACACTTACTAAAAAATACTGAAGTTTTTTTTTAGATTTAGGTTCAAATATTATTTTTCAGTTATCAAATAAATGATTTGTTATTTCATTTTAGTTTTGTAACTATTACATTGTTTTAAATTCAAAATTGTAATACACACATCAGTGTAAATATGTAAATATTACAATATGTAAAGAATGCATACATACCAATTAAAAAGAAAAATATCCCTGCATGAACCCCAAAGGCTGGTTGACAAATCTCAAGAGTTGACTGTGAAGAGCTGGAATCTACAGCAAATAAAAAACAAAGCATTTAAATTGGTTTTAATATTTAGCATCAATCATTTGTGCAGTTTTGCAGTTGTTGTATTGGCTCAAAACGTGAAACAAAAAATAAGGTAGGTGTGGCCAGAACTTTGATTGTTTGTATATAATCATCCATCTGCCCTGTTGTTCTCTAGATAATATCAGTATTGAATTGAAAATCTATACCGGTCAACCGCTAGTTTACATGCACAAACTGTCCTTTAGTCAGCATACTGTATTATTCATGAGGACAAAGGCTGAATTCAGCAGACTGACATTCATTCAGCATTTATAACGACTGCGCTTTCCACTGCTGCAACACACACGCATGCTGTGCCCCAGCTAAAATAGAATTAATTCCATTGGTATTTATATCTGGCTTGTTTACCCGGTGGAATCCACCATTTAATGTAATGGCATACTGTACACACATGCACATAAACATCGTCTGGTTTCAATTATAGAGCAGGCATTAAATTTCCCAGTGAATTGTCACGTTAGGGACTGATTTACTAGATCTGCAATTCTATTTGAAGCCACTAGTGGCACAAAAAATTACTTTATCTCCGCTGTAAATTTATAGTCTCTTCTGGCACGTCTAATACTTTCGATCAAGCCTCAGTTGAAAATGAAACACTCCCTTGGCCGCCTCCAAAGCCTACTTGAACCAAGAAATAGTTGCTTCTGTAATTCCCAGTGATGGCATCAGTTATGAGGATTGAACTGAAGGAGTTTTCAAGCCGTAACGATTGTTTTCTGAGGAAATATTGCGGTTTCGATATATACGGGATAGAAAAAAAACTGTAGTCTCTCACATAAGAGGAACTCCAGCATGCTGGGATAGAGTGAAGTAAGCCAAGAAGATGGCAGAATTGATTCCTGGATCCTCCAATCGATGGAAGTGTTACACTCTGAGTCTTCAAAAGGAATCCTGGGAACAAAACAGGAAGAGGTTAGTTTAAAAATAAAGAGAACAAAGCTGTGCTGGTGTTTTTGTGCATCCAGGAAATCAAATGCACAGTAATTTGTGGGATTTTAGATGTTATGCATTATGTCTTATTAGCATCAAATTAAGACATGGAGAACAGAAGGGTGGCAGAGCATGAGCAGATCTGCATGAAAACATCAATAAATCACTGAGTGTGATGAAGCAATGAGGTGGAAGGTTGGAGAAAAAAAATGGATGTCAATTTCTATTTGTTTTGAGTTGCATGGGACGTCTCTGAAATGGTCAAAATGTTCACATTAAAAGGGCACCTATTTTACTTCTTTTACAAGATGTAAGATAAGCCTTTGGTGTCTCCAGAATGTGTCAGCTCAAAATACCCAATCAGATTATTTATTAAAGCCTCCAGAATCTGCCCATTTCGGTGTCTGAGTACATTGTAGCTGTTTTTGTAGACTGTGGCTTTAAATGCAAATGAGCTACTTCTCCCCGCCCACCGCTCTGAATTGTGTGTCTGCTTCTCATCATGCATTATGTCAGATAAACCGCAGTCAGTGATAGAGACAGACTCAGATGAAGCTGAAATACAGCTCTTTAGTCAAAAATACCAAGTAAGTTTATTTCATTTATTTGTGGTGGAGTTTATTCAAGCCTTTCTGAAATGCGGCCGTGGTGATTATAGCAGGTAAAAATATCATAGCAATTTTGCTGTCTTCATTACAAACATGCTGCTTTAAAAACATCATAAACTTATAAAAATCACAGAGAGTTGTAACAAATTTTAATCTCAGTTTATTTGCAAAAAAATGTTCTGTGGATATGTGTATACATGTTATTATAGAAACATGGCACCTGTCATTCAATTCGGTGGGTAGATAAAACCGCACTCCTACATCACGTAGCTGTGGGCCTCAAAATCACTGGGATTTGGGTCCTATTTTACACCAGATTATATAAAAAAAGAGACTTGTTGAGTTTATTTCACTGCAATACGACTGTGGACACACTATACCTACACACAGTTCTGTTTAAACAGCTTACAAAAGGTGATTTTCATCATAGGTGCCCTTTAAAGGAATAGTTCAATCAAACATGAAAATTGTCCCATTACTTGCTCATCTTCAAGCCATCCTCGCAGTATGACTTTCTTCTGTCAGACGAACACAGTCAGAGCAGTTTTAAAGTTCATCCTGGCTCTTTAATTCTATATAATAGTGTTGTACGGTGGCCCTTTTTTTGAAGCTTTAAAAGATGCATAAATCTGTCATAGAACTAACCCACATGCCACAAACGGGTTAACACATGTCTTATGGAGTACAATGATGAGTTTCTGTAACAAAAGTATTTCTTATTTTTAAATTCATTCATTCATTTTCCTTCGGCTTAGTCTCTGATTTGTCAAAGGTCACCACAGTGGAATGAACCCCCAACTATTCTGGCATATGTTCTTGCATTCATACGCTACGGCCAATTTAGCTTATCCAATTCACCTATAGCGCATGTCTTTGGACTGTGGGGGAAACCAGAGCACCCAGAGGAAACTCACACGAATGCGGCAAGAACATGCAAACTCCACACAGAAATGGCAACTGGCCTATCCGGGACTCGAACCAGCAACCTTCTCTTGCTTCTCTTGAGGCAACAGTGCTAACCACTTAACCACCGTGCCGCCCTTATTTTTTAATTATAAACTTAAAAGCACTGATTTCAAGTGTCTGCACTGTTAACGATTTTGGTATGACACAGTATTTAACTGTAATATGAACTGTATTTTACTGTAGGACATTTATGCAGTGTGTTACTGTATTTTAAATTTGCATTGTTAAAATCATTGTATATTTTACTGCAAAGATATACATACAATTCTGTAAACATATAATACATTGTACAAATACAGTATTTTTTGATTGTACTGTAGATTTTACAGGAAATTGTTAACAGTGTGGCGAATGTGCGTTCTAGACAACATCTTGACTGATCTCTGTCTCGATGTATGGCGCATAACATAAGACACATTCCAGGAATAGATAAATATTTTGAGAATCACTTACCAAACTGTTTGGTTACCACAGAAGACAATAATGAAAAAAAACAAGTTGGCTTGGTGTTACAGTTTAACATTATACAGTATATTACTCTTACAATAGGCCAAGAAGTTGTCGAGACACGTCATCAGTGATTTATTGATGAAATATTGTGGTTACACAAAAACATCAGTCCACTTCATAAGACATGCACTAACACCTTTATAACAAATATACACACTTTTGAAAGCTTCAAAAAAGGGCCATTATACAAAACCATTATACAGCATGGATGAGCCAGAATAAAATTTAAAACTACTCTGACTTTGTACAGTTGTAAATTTAAAACTACTCTGACATTGAACAGTTCATATTTTAATAATAAGAATGTGATAAGCTAGTAGTAAATAGCTTAAACAGCATGAACAAACTAAAGTGTTACTGAAAGTCATGTACACACTGGATGGCTTGAGTGTGAGCAAATTATGGGGTAATTTTCTTTCTTTTCTTTTTTTTTGATTGATTATGCGCTCACCATATTATCGCCTTTGGCATGCTGTCTTATTAATGAATGACATAATGTTATATTAATTGGGCTTGTTTTGTGTATTTTCTAACTCTAATTACCCAATCTGTCTGCTTGTACAGTCACAGCGTGACAGATTCGCAAAAGTTTGTGCCAGTAAAAGTCACCCAAAAATAAAATTCCATCATCGCACACTCACCACCATGTCATCCCAAATTGGGAAGACTTTCAGTCTCATATGAAGCAAGCAGAAATGTTTATATGTGGTAGTTAACACTGAAAAAGACCACAAAAAGTGGTGCTAATGGCTCAGTTATTAAAGTTCAGCTTTGTTTTGTTGTATATACATATATTTGATGAAAATTATCTTATTATTTTTTTAACAGTACGCAAACCTTTAGTCCTTTTTGGTACTTAAATCAAGACATGTTTTATTGTTTGGACATATTCAAGTCAGATTTATCCACAGCATATTTTGGAAATGTCTTTTTTTAGCAAATATTTGGTCACACTTTATAGATAGAGGCCTTAACTTTCATCAAAAAAATAAGTGCAATGTATCCATATTGTATTGTACAACACTTATGATGCTAGTACTGAGGTGGAAAATAAGTTGGGGACAGGTTTGTTGGTATGAGTAGGTTTAAGGGTGGTTAAGGTGTAAAGGATGGGTCAACGATGTAATTACAAAAGATGTAATTACCTGTACATGCAGATTAAGTACAACATTAAAACATACATATCACGTGAATTGCACTAAATGATTCATTTAAATATAAGTACACAGTAATTAAGGCCACAATATAAAGTGATGCCAAATACTTCAATATGCAATATAAACTGCACAGCCAACCCGAAAACAATACCTGAGGCTTCTGATGATACACTGAGGATGCAAGGAACTGAACATAGTTTACAACATTTTTACTTTTAACCCACAGCTTCATCAAATGCCACAGTATTAAAGAAAAAAGTTACCTTGAATAGGCTGGAATAGAGTAAATATAAGCTCATTTAAATTTTTGTGTGAACTATCCCCTTAAAACACAGGGCTCATATCCATTCAAATCCACAACAAGATTTTAAAGCAGTGACGTTGTCTAGTACGAGCTGAATGGTGATTTGCAGAGTGGTATGTATAAGCATTCAGTGCTAACAGGCTAACGTTAGCATTATCTTCTATTGCACCTTCAAAGAAGATTTTTTTTTTTTAGCTGAAGTCGTGGTCCATGGTGCTTCATAAAATCAAGTCAAAAAAAAAGACAAAAAGTTAAAGTCAAAGTGTCAAAATCAAGAGCTACTGGGAAAGTAAAAAAATATATATAAACTGTAGGCCAACAGGCAACATGAAAATAATACCTGAGGCTTCTGACGATACATTGAGGATGCAAGGAAATGAACATAGTTTATAACATTTTTACATTTAGCCCACAGCTTCAGCAAATGCCACAGTATTGAAGAAAAATGTTACCTTGAATAGCCTGGAAGTGAGCAAATAAAAAGCTCATTTTCATTTTTGGGTGAACTAAAACTGGGCTCATGGAACATCCATCAAAAAGTCATTGAAAATATCCATTCAAATCCACAATAAAACAGTGTTCTCTAGTGCGTGTTGAATGGTGATTTGCAGGGTGGGATGTAAGCTTTCGGTGCTAGCAGGCTAACGTTAGCATTATTTCCTATTGCACCTTCAAAAAAGATTTTTAGCTGAAGTCGTAGTCCTTGATGTTTCTTAAAATGCAAATCAAGAGCTACTGGCACTTGGACAGTAAAAAAACAACATAAACTGTACAGGCAGCACGAAAATAAAACCTGAGGCTTCTGACGATACATTGAGAATGCAAGGAACTAAACATAGTTTATGACATTATTACTTTTATCCCACAGCTTCAGCAAATGCCACAGTATTAAAGAAGAACATACCTTGAATAGCCTGGAAGTGAGCAAATGAAAAGCTCATTTTCATTTTTGGCGTGAACTATCCCTTTAAAAGACAGGGCTCACTGCAACATTCATCAAAAGGTCATTGAAAATATCCGTTCAAATCCACACCAAGACTTTAAAGCAGTGATGTTGTTTAGTGCGAGCTAAACGGTGATTTGCAGGGTGGGATGTAAGCTTTCGGTCCTAGCAGGCTAACGTTAGCAGTATCTCCTATGCATCTTCAAAAAAGATTTTTAGCTGAAGTCGTGGTCCTTTGTGTTTCTTAAAATACAAATCAAGAGCTACTGGCACTTGGACAGTGAAAAACAACAAACTGTACAGGCAGCATGAAAATAAAACCTGATGCTTCTGACGATACATTGAGAATGCAAGGAACTAAACATAGTTTATGACATTATTACTTTTAACCCACAGCTTCAGCACATGCCACAGTATTAAAGAAAAACGATACCTTGGATAGTCTGGAAGTAGGCATAGGACGATAACCCTTTTTAAGGTATACAGCGGTTTGGAAAAGTCAAGGTTTTAAAACCGCCAACATTTTCTGTAATATCGTTAATAAGGTATGTGTAAGATTTTTTATTTACATTTTTTTTTAGGACAACAGTATCTCCAGCAGAAAAAAATATACAAAGATGCCATTTAAAATTGTAAAGAAATCTGAGTTTTTGAAACTAATGAAGACAGCAGAAGTCAATGATTCATTTGAATTATTTATCCTGATATGTTTACTGCTACAAAATATTATAAATCTTTCAAACATTCATTCATTCATTCATTTTCTTGTCGGCTTTGTCCCTTGCGGGGTCGCCACAGCGGAATGAACCGCCTACTTATCCAGCACGATTTTACGCAGCGGATGCCCTTCCAGCCACAACCCATCTCTGGGAAATCTTTCAAACAATAAAATATATTGTTTTCAAAGGGGAAAAAAGTTTTTTTTTACCCAGAGATTTAAAAAGAATAGATTTTAGAGCAGTAATCACAATACCGTGAAACAGTGATATTTTTATCCAAGGTTATCATACCGTCAGAATCTTATACCGGCCTATGCCTACTTATATGTGAGCAAATGAAAAGCTAATTTTCATTTTTGGGTGAACTATCCCTTTAAAAGCAGGGCTCACTACAACATTCAACAAAAGATCATTGAAAATATCCGTTCAAATCCACAACAAGACTTTAAAGCAGTGATGTTGTCTATGCACGTTGAATGGTAATTTGAAGGGTGGGATGTAAGCTTTCGGTGCTAGCAGGCTAATGTTAGCATTATCTCCTATTGCATTCAAAGAAGATTTTTAGCTGAAGTCGTGGTCCTTAGTGTTTCTTAAAATACAAATCAAGAGCTACTGGCACTTGGACAGTAAAAACTATATAAACTGTTCAGGCAGCACAAAAATAACTCATCCGTTTCCTTTATATTAGGATATATTAAGGCCCAATCCCAATTCTACCCCTTAGCCCTTCCCCTTACCCCTCATTTTGCACGTTCCCGTCAAGGGGTAGTGATGTCCCAATTCTCTTTAGCTTGAAGGCGTAGGGCTAAGGGCAAGGGGTATAATAAAATGGAAGTGAGTAAATAAAAAGCTCAATTTCATTTTTGGGGTGAACTATCCCTTTAAAAGACAGGGCTCACTGCAACATTCATCAACAAGTCTTTGAAAATATCCGATCAAATCCACAACGAGACATTAAAGCAATGAGGATAAATTTCCTACATAACAGAAAGAGGAACAACACAACATCGAGTTACTTACTGCACACATGGCGAGATGAATTATTGTCGGAGTGGCTGGAATTACAGTGCGAGCCGTTGCGTCATACTTCTGGAGTCTTTCTATGAATGATTGAAGAAGATGGGGAAAAGCTTTCCTGCAGGTCTCTGCACTTTACTGCAATATTTCACTCCACGACAGAAGCCAAAATACTGTAATACGCTAAAAATGCGCTCTAAATGTACACCAAATCAATCTGAGCATACACCCATTTTTATATACACCCACTGCATAGCAAAACACTTCATTATAGCAATTAAATAATACCAGTTTTCACTATATATGGTATTAAAAAACAACATATACGCACTGCCAGCTCACAGTCTGAAATGTATCAGAGCAGAGCTGTAAAACTGAGCTGAACTGAGAGCAACACTGACTTTACTGGGAAAGCTTTTAAAGTGTTTCTCTGTTGTAAAGATGCATTTCATACCTTATAGGAGGTCAGGGAGGTGCAGAAAGAGTCCAGGACCTGAGAGCAGCAATCGAATACACTGAAAACATCCATTTCAGCCTCCTACTGCTTGATGGGGAGGAGGTCTACAAGTCTACAAAGTCAAAGCACATGTAATTTTATACCTAATTATAGCAGTGATGACATTTTGTAACCTTCTAAAACTCACCCCAAATGAAATATGCATAAACATCATGGTTTTTAATAACCAGAGACTTCCTAAAACGTTTCACCGCATAATGGCTTTAGGTGAGAAAAGCATATTGCTGAATATGTATATATTTTATGCCTTCCTGTGAAATGCATTTCTTTTTCAACTTCTAAGTGTGGTTTAATTAAGATTTTCAATACATTTTTAAACAATAGTTTTAATAACTCATTTCTAATAAATCATTTATTTTGCCTTTGCTATGATGAAACTGCGTAATATTTTACTGGTTACTTTGCAGGATGCTAGTATTAATATCTACATAGAAGGTTTAGGCAGTGCTATTCAATTGGCGGCCCGCGGGCCGAACCCGGCCCCCGAGGCAATTTGTTCCGGCCCTCCAATTAGTGTGACCAAGACACCAAAAATGTCAAAAAAGGATGTTTAATGCAAATAATTTATAAACTATTTAAATATAATCTTTAAACAAATAAATCTACAATATATAGGCGAATAAGTAGTGTAATCTACAGAACAATTAAGTGCAGCGTTGTGATGTGATCCAGTTATGTTGTAATTTTACTACTGTGGTTCTGTGACTGTTGTTGGTTGCTGTATGGTTAAAAAGTCCGACAGCTAAAGTAACTTGGTTAATTTCTGATTTAAATGAATTCAAATTAAATAAAATATTAATCCAATATTTTGGGTGTTTTTTTGTGGGTTTGGGCGGGGTTTTGGACAACTTTTGGCCTGGAAAACGTCAGCTATAGACCTTTTTCTTGACTGCTGCATAGAGTGCGCCATAGCGACCAGCGACTTCCAGTAGAATGTTTAGAACTTCCACTTACAGCGTTTACAATAGGTAATTTGCGATTTGAAATTGTTTCATTAGAGTTTTGAGTGGATTACGGAGTTTTTTTGTGACACAAATTTGAAAGGTGTGTGTCAAAGCCGTTATAATCTGTCAGTTGTGGTTCAAGCGCGAGAGAAAAACGCTTACCTACAGTAGTTCACGTGTCTGCTGTTAAAAATACATAGATATATATGTTAAAAATACAGTGTGTGTGTGTGTGTGTTTCCAGCCTGTCAGCTCAGCGGCTCTTAAATGCGCGCGCGCGCTCTCTCTCTCTCTCTCTCTCTCTCTCTCTCTCTCTCTCTCTCTCTCTCTCTCTCTCTCTCTCTCTCTCTCTCTCTCTCTCTCTCACACACACACACACACACACACACACACACACACACAATACTTCTAAATCAGATTACTGTCATGAAGCTTTACTTAGCTTATGTAATATAATTTACAAAAATGACCAATAAAAGTTTGTTACTGATACTACTGGCTGATTTGCATGTTGATTGTAATCGGGAGCCGTTTATGTTTATGTACGTGGGACAGTACAGGCTACGTGTGTGTGTCAAACATTTTGATGAATTACATTTGTTTGGATTGGTTATATATTGGAAAGTAAGAGAAAATGTTGACGATGCGATGACGAGGCTCCATTTAAACGGCACACGATGCCGTCTGACAACGAGGGAAAAAATGGGAAGTTGTTTTCCATCCCATTAGATGTCATTTTTTTAAATGATCAGTCCAGGAGGTGGTGCCGACAACAGTTTTGGTTCAAAGACATTAAAAACAGGTAAAATAGATTAAAACTATCATTTCAAAGCTGTCCAAATTTGACTGTTTACACGCATCAGCTGCCGACCGGAAGTTCTTAGCATTCTCCTTGCGCATACACGCAAAGCATAATGGGTAATTTTGCGTTCTAAGCAAAAGGTCTATATCTGGCAACACTACGTTGTGCTCTTACACACACACACACACACACCAGTGTTGCCAACTTAGCGACTTTGTCGCTAGATTTAGCGACTTTTCAGACCCCCCTAGCGACAAATTTTCAAAAAAGCGACTAGCGACAAATCTAGCGACTTTTATGTTTATTACTGGAGATGTTTATAGACTGTTATTTATCCATTACTGTACCGTCCCTCTTCTCAACGAGCTGCGGGTGATGCCCCTCCCCTGCCTCAGGCGACCCAGTTCTCGTAAAGCAGTCTCTCTCCCACCTGCAGCCTGACAGCAGATCACTCTTCTGTGTACTGACGCCAAATGAATTAGCACTGATTTCCCTTGTACAGTCAAACCGATCTGCTTCTCCTTTATTTTAACAATTTAATTTGACCGTTTATTCTTTTCTTGTTCACAATCACAGATATTTTAAGTGAGTTTCAGAACTTGTCTGAGTATATTACGTCTGAGAGATTACTGCAAATTCTCTACACATCTATAATGATATACTGTATTCAAACAGCAATAAATTTAGTTAAATTGACATGCATAACGTTACATAAAGCGTAGTCTAAATATAAATACCCCTTTATTGACCATAGGCTGTTAAATAAACAGAAACAGTAGAACGTGATGACGTCAGTAATATGCAAATTAGCGTATGACGTAATCTAGCGACTTTTAGCGACTTTTCGGGCAGAGCTTAGCGCCTTTTCGTTGAAAATAGTTGGCAACAGTGACACACACACACACAAACGCACACACACAAACGCGCAGCATGACGTACGCTGAACATGGACAAATATAAACCCAGAGTAACATTAACCTATTTTGCTCACCAGATCTGTTGTGAATAAATGCGAAATTATAATTAAATGTGACAAAAGAGAGTCATAGAGATGTATTGCGTTATATTTTGAAGCTATAGCCAAAGAAAACACAGCCAGGAATTAATGCCAACCTCTGCATGAACAGATGACAGTTGAGCTGAGCGATTTGATAAGATTCAACAATCTACATGTGTTTGTTAAAACACAAGCATTAAATTTCACAATGAACACAATAAATTAACAAAAGATGTAACTAAACATACCTTATGCCTCTTCAGAGTAGAGATGAATAAATGTGTTATCTGTAAAACTTGCATTTTGCGTTCTGAGGCCAGTTTGAACGTGCCTCGTGCTGTCGTTGCCCTCGCGTTTTCAAAATAAAAGTCCCACATACATAGTAAGTGAAATGTAGGTTTAAAAGTAACTAAGGTAGGGAAACTATCATTGTTGTCTCCCTAGATACGTACTTGCTTATCAAACGCAGCATGAGGCTAGCAAATTAAAGTCCCCAAGAAATCAAAACTAACCATATGATTTTGTTTGCTTACGTTGCCAGTTTTGTGGTAAACAATTCATCTGTGCATGTAAATAAGAAAAAAAAAATTGCCCTTCTAGTCTTTAATTAAAATCTGAAAATGCACTTCCTGTTTGTTTTCAGTTTATTTGTCAGATTATGTGATTTTGAGGTATTGGGTTGTGGCTACCATGCTGTTTCAACTGTTTTGACAACAAACAGAAATGGTGAGGAGGAGGCGTCTGTTAGGTTGTAATAACCCTTCTAAAACCCCTTTTCTGATCTTTCAGAATGAATTGCCTACTTTACTACATTTATTCAGTAGAAAATTCAGTTGTATTTAATTGTTGTGGTAGAAAAAACAAGCCATTAATTTCTTTAGAAACTGGTCACAATACAAAAAATGAATAGCGATCACAGCTACCGGTTCATTGGGACTTTAACGATCTCAGAGCTTTTTATATGATCTCAGCTTGATGACATGGCTGATCATCAGGTCCAGATGAACGGCCCAAATTAGGCTTAGGGCGTACTCACACTATGCTATCCGAACCGTGCCCAGGCCCGTTTCCCGGATCGTTTGAGAAGTGTGAGTGCTCTGAATCGGGCTCAGGCACGGTTCAGTTGGCCGGCCCTGGCCCGGTTGGAAGAGGTGGGCCAGAGCGCAGTTCACTTGGGCTCAAAACTGAACTCGAAACTGAAGACGAGACATGACTTTAACGGGACTGTTTGATATGGATTTATTAATCATTCTTACTGTTCAATGAACGAGAGCTGTCGTAGTTTATTAAAGACGCAAACCCCTCACTGCACGTCAGCTGCACCTTCAGAAAACCTCCTAATTCCTGCAGCACGAGGACTTTATGGTTGTTTATGAGCGTCAAAAGTGGCTGATCTGTTCGGCGAAATATTTGACTGCGTGTCATCGCATCCCAAACGACTAAAACAATATAACTAAAGAAATCTCCACTGTGCTGAGAGAAAGCTCTTACTGAACAGCGCATCATCGATGACGTAAGCGTGCCCAGGCCCGAATGTAATGTGATTGCGGGCCGTCGGGGGAGACGGGAGGGGGGACAAGCGTGCTTCGGCCGGGTTCAAGTGTACACAGTGTGAGTACGCCCTAATATGCAAATGTGTAGGGCAGGGGTCACCAATCTCGGTCCTGGAGGGCCAGTGTCCCTGCTGAGTTTAGCTCCAACTTGCCTCAACACACCTGCCTGGGTGTTTTAAGTACACCTAGTAAGACCTTGATTAGCTTGTTCAGGTGTGTTTGATTAGGGTTGGAGCTAAAATCTTCAGGACACCGGCCCTCCAGGAACAAGTTTGGTGACCCTTGGTGTAGGGCATAATCTATGAGTCGCGTCAGTTTGTTTTGTCCTCTGATTGGCCCGTTGTCCAAAAGGGATTTACACTCGAGGAATTTACATGAAAATGAGGAAACAGTGGTGTCTGAGGCTCACGGTATGCCTATTTTCATATACTGATCTTTTATCATTCTACTATGCCATATTTTCATTATAGGGCACCTTTAAAGTGCAATGTAAAGGCTTAACTAGGTTAATTAGGCAAGATGGGGTAATTAGGCATGTCATTGAACAACATCTAAATAAATAAATAAGAAATAAGACTTTCTCCATACAAAAAAATATAGCGAATAGCGTGAAAAGTTTCCTTGCTCTATTAAACAGAAAAATAATTACAATTTCACAAGAGGGCTCATAATTTTGCTACTAAAATAATAAGTAATATATTCCAATTTGACATTATTTTATGGTCTATACATGGTTATCTTATGGTCCACACTTTGTTATGTATTTATATAGCTCATTTATTGTGTATGGCTATACACACGAAGCGCTTCACAATCATGAGAGGGGGATCTCTCCACACCACCAGCGTGCAGCATTCACGTACACCCCTACTCTTTACGAGAAGTGCCATGAGATTTTTAATGACCACAGAGAGTCAGGACCTCGGTTTAAAGTCTCATCCGAAAGATTTCTCATCCAAAATATATACTGCACACAATACAAAGTCCTGGCTGTGGAGGAAGAGGATACAGGTTCTTGACTGGCCTGCCTGCAGTCCTGACCTCTCTCCAATAGAGAACGTGTGGCTCATTTGCAAAATGCGACAAAGAAGATCCTATACCGTTTCCCACCCTAAGACTTGTTTGCAGGAAGAATGGGACAAAATTACACCTGAAACACTTTATCAATTGGTGTCTTCAGTCCCTAAATGTCTTTTAAGTGTTGTGAAAAGGAATGACAACATTTCAAAGTATTAAATGCTTTACTGTTACAACTTTTTTTAAATGTGTTGCAAGAACCAAAATTGGAATATGTAGTAGTAGTAGTAGTAGTAAAACTGCATTGTCCTTGACAAGAAATTTGTTATGGGCATCACCATATTGCTGCAGACACTCCATAAAAACAACCAATAAAAACAATACAATTATAATAATTATAATGCTAATTAAAATGATCTATTATATCGGTTCAACCTACACTTCGGGACTCTATATCTCCTACCAGAGGAAAGCAGTTCATAATGTGGAAACAAAAAATAAGTTGGATCATTCTGAATCCTTTCCACCTGATTGAGGACACAATTCTCATTTAAAATTTGAGGATTCAAATATTCATCGTGCCCAACAATTTTCCATCCTGTCTTTAAGAGATGCATCAACTTAGATTTACACTGTACAGATACAACACTGTGATACCATTTCTAACAATGCTTTCCAGAACAGCTTTATAAAACAGCATCATAAGCTTCTTGTTAACTCCAAAAAGACGTAACCTCCATAAAAAATACAATCTCTGGTGTAAACAAGAGCAAACCCACTCTATGTGTGTTTTCCATGTAAAAGAACTATCAATGTAAATGCCCAAGTACTTATAGGTTTCTAACCGAGTACGCTGAGGATGATCGCGCACAACCTCTTGAAGATGGTCACCTATACACTTTGGGTCAAATACCATCTCTTCTGTTTTCTTGATATTTAATTTTAGCTTATTTTTATCACACCAATCAACAAACCGGCTAATTTCTGACTGGTAGATAACACTAATATTATCATTCTCATAAAGTAAACTTAGTATGGCTGTGTCATCTGAATATTTCAAAATAAAATATGTGTTTATTTTGATTTTAAAAAAAAACAATATCATGAGGAATACATTAAATGTTTGTTGTATTGTCTGCAATGAAATACAAGTCAAAGTAAATTTAGAAATCACTTCTTTATTTTTTTATTTGCGTTTTCTATACGGTCCCAACATTTTCTGATTTGGGGTTTTATTATTCATTATTAATATTATTCATATTAATTATTAATATTATTATTCATATTAATAATCAACATGCACTTACTATATACTTAGGGTTATGGTTAGATTGTGGGTTAGTTGCATTATAATTGCGCATAATTTACTGTTATGATACACACATGTATTGCAAATCAAGGACACTAACATAATGAATTACTATTATTTTATCATTCTGTACATTTTTAACCTCTTAAGGCCCAAGGTGTTTTTTTTTTACATGCATTTTTTTATTTCTCTTTGCTATTTGGGCTTTTTGGAACCTAATTAAAATAAAAATCTAAGTATCATCTTTTGATATAAGGTATTTTTAGAGAAAAATGATGTCCATATATGTGGACTCGTGGTCCAAATTTACATAAAACACTTTTCCCGAATTTTCTTTTATGCATATTTAACATATATTTTTTTTTTGAACTTGCTTTGACTATCAGAGAGTAAAAACAACATTTTTTCCCATTTTGGACAGTTAAAAATAGGGTTTGGGACATTTCATATGCTGCAAAACAGTTGCAGGATGACACTGTCTGTAACAAAATATAAAACATTCAAAGTATTTTAAAAAGCCACTTAAGAGCTAAAAATGTGCTGTCCACATATGTGGACACTCGGGCACTAGGAGGTTATACTTCTACTATTGCATATTATTTGCCATATCAACAGCACATATCACTAACAGACATCGACCGATGCGACATATTATATTTGCAGAATTGTAAAGCTGAATAAAACCACTTTTTAATAAGCAAATATAATCAGATCTATTTCTCAGATCCAGGTTCCCCTCCAAAACAGATCCGCGCAGCAGTTGCAGACACAACTGAGAAATGAAATGTGAAAGCTCACGACTCGGAAAGAGGTAAAAATTTCTGCCAAACTCGCCAGTTAAAAGCCTGGAATACGGGTTCGTGAATGTGGTCGAGATAGCATTTGACAGCACGCTTAAAATTCAGAGCACAGCCTTCTAAATCTACTAGTCCTCTGGGAAGACAACCAGCACAACACTGGATCCATTTATGCGACAACTGCAAAAACTCCAGCACTAATACACATTCAACCCTCACCCTATAAAAGTCAGAGCGTCTTCACCATCGCCAGGATAAATATTAGTAAAACGAACTAGAAGAGGCAGCAGGACAGAACACAGATTCAATAAATGCCATTGTTGTTGGTTTATAGTCTTTAGAAATAAGCGACAGTCGTATTTGATTGTGTATTTGTCATTCTGAGCTGGTGCTGCATTGCGAGTAAATTATCCAGAAGCCCACAGCAAAAATCATTTCCCATTGAATCATTACGGTGTCCACTTTGGCAATTAGTCAGCAAAATATTCTCATATTAACTGATTTGTTTATGCCTCAAGAATGTGAAGAAAACCAATAAAAGCTGCTGAATTAGAAATGAAATGGTTTCTAGTTTGTAAGTTTCTAGAGTTGTAACTATGAAAGTTGAAATAGACTTTGTAATAGTCGTATATCTTGATATGAAATCAAAAAATGAATGGCATAGAGTAATTTTAGACAAAATCAGTATATCAGAACTGTAAAACGGCATGGTTTGGTTACGTTTTGATGGAATTATGCACACAAAAAATGACTTTTGCCGCTTGTTTAAAGGTGCAGCTTTGATTGAAAGTCTCTCCACATTCCAATATTAATGATTAAAGTTAATTATTTAAATGTATTTATATGTGTTTTTATATTCTGGGTAAGGCATAAGACTAAAAAATGTTCATCCAATTAAAATTTGTCGGACCGACAATTCCCATAAATCTGATAAGTAACTGTTTGTCAACAAATGTAGATTTGCTCATCTGTGCACCCGGTTCATTCAGATCTACCATTTGCACGGTTTTATGCACGGAAGTGTTGATCAGCCACTGAAATCTTCTGGCAAAAGGTTGATGTGACTATTTTCAATTTCATAAATGTAGATTTTTATTCAGTTTAACAACAAAACATAAGTAAATAGCATTATTCCGTCTAGCCTGCTTTACTGAGCTGAAGTTGGTTTTATATTCACATCACATTGGTTAATTTTTGAACAATGACAACCTGTGACACGCTCCCTATATTGTTAACCATGCTACTTCATATATTCAGTCTGAAATAACATATAAGTATGGCTTTACTGTATAAAGCCATGTGTAAAGCCAAATAAGTATACAGTACACTAAGCATGGAGTAGTCTCTTTAGGACAAAGTGCGTGAGAGAGTTAGACCAGTGATCCATGCATACATGAAATATTGCACATTATGATAAGTTTTGTTGCTACACAACTAAAAACGTGCTAGATATAATGCAGTTTTAGTTCAGAACTGTAGTATTATAAAGTACTATAAAGTATTCTAACTGGCGAATGACATGATCTAGAGAGTTGTCTGCTGTCATCTTTAATGTGCGCGTTCGTGATTTTAGGAGGTGTGGCTTTGGACAGCAGGGGAGGGATTGTGATTTCAAAGATATTATGATTAATATTAAATTAGTAGAAACAACACAATTCTTAAGGTTTTTCTGGGGAGCACTTAATTGTTTTATGTTTAATCCACTTACCATATTCGATTTAGCTTGGGACAAGATGAAATGATTTTTTTTTACAGCATAAGATTTGTTTCCATCCAAAGTTGCCATAAAGTTAATTATTGAATAAAATAATTGCAGTATTATTATTAACCTTGAATTTACCTTGAATTATCAAGGAAGCAAAATGGTCAGTTCATGGAAGAGTGATGTAAATTTTGATTAATTAAAAATTAAAGTTGCTGTTACTTTATCACTTGTTTTTTTTCTTTATTAAAAATAACTTTTTTAATGGAATATGTGCATAATTATAAAAATTAAGTCGACTGAACTGTTCCAAGTTACAATGAATTTATTCACTTTTTAACTAATTGATTTTTGCAGTGTATGAATGATAAACGCTCTAATGTGATCTTGCATTCAAAGCAAATGTCTATATTGCATTGGTTCAAGGGGGGATTTTTATAAAAATTATTTGATGAAAGACTTTTTTTGAAGCAAAAATATATATACAGTTGAAGTCAGAATTTTTAGCCCCCCATTTGAATTTGTTTTTCTTTTTTTAATATTTCCCAAATGATGGTTAACAGAGTAAGGAATTTTTTACAGTATTTCTGATAATATTATTTCTTTTGGAAAAAGTTTTATTTGGTTTATTTCGGCTAGAATAATAGCAGCTTTTAATTTTTTAAACGCCATTTTAAGGAAAAAATTATTAGCCCCTTTAAGCTATATTTTTTTTCGATAGTCTACAGAAAAATCCATCGTTATACAATAACTTGCCTAATTACTCTAACCTGCCTAGTTAACCTAATTAACCTAGTCAGGCCTTTAAATGTCACTTTAAGCTGTATAGAAGTGTCTTGAAAAATATCTAGTAAAATATTATTTACTGTCATCATGGCAAAGATAAAATAAATCAGTTATTAGAAATGAGTTATTAAAATTATTATGTTTAGAAATTTGTTGAAGAAATCTTCTATCCGTTAAACAAAAATTGGGGAAAAAAATTAAACAAGGGGCTAATAATTCAGGGGGGCTAATAATTCTGACTTCAACTATATATATATATATATATATATATATATATATAGGGGAGAGCGGGTCATAAAGTAACACTTTTTGGTTATGGTCAAATAATGAACAAAGTATAGTTTTAGACAAACTATATTTTTTTACCAACAGCACACAAGCCTCTCCTACAAATGAGCACTGGAATTATGATCGCCGGACCTATGGTTTCTGTGCAGTATTGCCAAAAGTGCCAGGAGTAAAAATGTTACTATTTACCCCACCTACGGGGCAAGTTGTAACAGACAGGGGGTTAGTTGTAACACATGCTTATAAAGGCAGATTTCACACAATTAATTTAAATTCAGTTTACTTTAAATAGTAGCTTTATTTCCTCAGTAATTGGCTCATTTTTTTTTATTCAACATAGCACAGTATGTTAATTTATTTTTTGTTTATTGGATAAACACATTTGAATCTATTTGCATTATTATCCATTTATCCATTATTATACAATGCATTTATTTGCATTATTAGCAATAAAATATTTTTTTTCTATAAAAAAAAAAAAATTCTATTAAAAAACATTTTTATTTAAAAAAGTTCTCAACATTACACTCAAAATTCAAAAAAAAATTTGTTAGTTTAGTTGGTGTCCAACAGTGTGTGGCTAAATTGTAACACCCTGTTACAGCTAACCCCGCTGTGTCATGTTTTACTCAAAACTGGCTAGCAGTCTCTATGTGTTTTATACATCTTTCAAAATGGTTTCATCTTTTAGCCTAGAAGACGGTAATCACAACAATATAAGATTTAACATTCATACTTTCACTGATTTTTTCAAAATAAAAAAATATCGACTGTAATACAAAATACTTTTATGCTGCAAAAATGGTTTCTCCTGTGTTTCTCATCCAAATTTCGCCGAAAATTTTTAATAATTGGCAGGAAGACGTCTGCCGACACTGTGGTGAAAACTTCGGAAGCATGCCATGATTAACCCTGAGCAAATACCTTAAAACTCTGTGTTACATTTAACCCCGCGTTACTTTGTTCCCGCGCTCCCCTATATATATATATATATATATATATATATATATATATATATATATATATATATATATATATATATATACACTCACAGCAAGAACGTCGCTGGGTCGTAGGTTCGAACCTCGGCTGGGCTGGGTCAGTTGGCGTTTCTGTGTGGAGTTTGCATGTTCTCCCTGCGTTTGCGTGGGTTTCCTCCGGGTGCTCCGGTTTCCCCCACAGTCCAAAGACATGCAGTACAGGTGAATTGGGTAAGCTAAATTGTCCATAGTGTATAAGTGTGAATGTGTGTGTGGAAGTTCCCAGAGATGGGTTGCGGCTGGAAGGGCATCCGCTGCGTAAAATCGTGCTGGATAAGTTGGGGGTTCATTCCGCTGTGGCGACCCCGCAAGGGACAAAGCCGACAAGAAAATGAATGAATGAATGAATATATATATATATATATATATATATATATATATATATATATATATATATATATATATATATATATATATATACAGTTGCAATCAGAATTATTCAACCCCCTGATTTATTAGCCCCCCTGTTTATTTTTTTCCCCAATGTCTGTTTAACGGAGAGAAAATTTTTTCAGCACATTTCTAAACATAATAGTTTTAATAACTCATCTCTAATAACTGATTTATTTTATCTTTGCCATGATGACAGTAAATAATATTAGACTAGATATTCTTCAAGACACTTCTATACAGCTTAAAGTGACATTTAAAGGCTTAACTAGGTTAATTAGGGTAACTAGGCAGGTTAGGGGAATTAGGCAAGTTATTGTATAATGATGGTTTGTTCTGTAGACTATCGAGAAAAAATATAGCTTAAAGGGGCTAATAATATTGACCTTAAAATGGTGTTTAAAAAATTAAAAACTGCTTTTTTTCTAGCCAAAATAAAACAAATAAGTCTTTCTCCAGAAGAAAAAATATTATCAGACATACTGTGAAAATTTCCTTGTTCTGTTAAACATCATTTGGGAAATATTTAAAAAAGAAAACAAAATTCAAAGGGGGTTCAATAATTCTGATTGCAACTGTATATATATATATATATATATATATATATATATATATATATATATATATATATATATATATATATATATATATATATATATATATATATATATATATATATATATATAATGTAGAAAAAAGAACTATAAAGTAGCAGCAACTTACATTTTTTATTAATCTTAACTTACATCGCTTTTCCATGAACTGAACATTTTGCTTCCTTGATAATTACAGTTGAGAAAAAAAGGGGGCTAATAATATTGGCCTTAAAATTATTTTCAAAAAATTCAAAGCTGCATTTATTTCAGTCAAACTAAAAAATAAGACTTTTAAAAGAAGTATAAAGCATATTAGGAAATACTGTGAAAATTTCCTCACTCTGTTAAACTTCAATTATTTAATATTTCAAAAAGAATACAAATTTCACATAAGAGCTAATCATTTTGACATCAACTGTATATTCATATTGAAAATACTGTAACTAACCCACAGTTACACCATATATTACATAATCAGAACAATCCTCGTGCTAAAAACGAAGATACGAGTCCGAGTTTGAACAGCCGCATAAATTTGGTCCTAAAAACAATGAGCGTGCATCTTGAATAAAAGTTTAATCTCCGCTGCAATGCCGCTGGAGAGTTTCTCTCTGCCCTCCAACACAATCTAATTGATGGATGTGTGTAGTCTACACTTTTATGCAGATAAAAAGCGCCAGGCCTGCAGCTGATGTTATTACAGGGACTGTTATCGTGTGCTGTGAATGAGCGATGGGCGGCTCCGAGGACTCGGGAGCAGGGGAACACATAAACTTTCGCTTGCATGTCACATTTTTACCTCCCCGGAGGAACTCTTCATTCGAGGGTCGGCTCTCCACTGGAGCAGCGCTTGCTTGTCAGCTTTGCTAAAACACAAGCCATTGTTACATGTTAACATGTTAAAAACGGTTTCCATTAAATCAACAATGTCATACAGAATTATTAGCCCTCCTGAATTATTAGCCCTCCTGTATATTTTCCCCCCAATTTCTGTTTAACAAAAAGAATATTTATTTTCAACACATTTCTAAAAAATAACTGGTTTCTAATAACTTTAATATCTTTGCCATGATGACAGTAAATAATATTTTAGATATTTTTCAAGACACTATAGTATTCAGCTAAAGTGATATTTAAAGGCTTAACTAGGTTAACTAGGTTAAATAGGCAAGTTAGAGTAATTAGGCAAGTCACTATATAATGATGCTTTGTTCTGTAGACTATCAAATAAAAATATTGGTTAAGACGGCTAATAATATTGACCTAAAAATGGTTGTAAAAAATTAAAAACTAAAGCTTTTATTCTAGCCGACATAAAACAAATAAGACTTTCTCTACACTCTCAGAAATAAAGGTACACGAGCTGTCACTGGGGTAATACCTTTTCAAAAGGTACACGATTGTACTTAAAGAGTCCATATTGTTACCTCAAAAGTATATATTAGTACCTAAAAATTTTAAGAGGAACGCTTTTGTACTTTTTAGGTACTAGTATGTACCCTTGAGGCTTTTGAAAAGGTACCACCCCAGTGACAGCTTGCGTACCTTTATTTCTGAGAGTGTAGAAGAAAAAATATTATAGGAAACACTGTGAAAAATTCATGTCACAAAATTTCTGAAACCTCTCACTCAAAATGCAAAACTACACAGCAAATCTCCAAAAGCAGAAGCTATTTCTCAGCCTCAACAATTTTCTACCTAAAACACAAATATCTAACAGGAACTGACTTGCTTTCTTTTTCCAAACACAACCAAGCAAAATGCTACACTTCTTCACCAGATCACACACACACTGCACAAATGTGGAAACACTAATTTCTTAACTGATCAGTGATCACTAACCAATCACTGCAGTATAGGCCTTTATTTACACTGTAAAACCTAAAAAGTTAAGGTAACAAACCAAACCGGTTGCAACAAACATTTAAGTTCAAAAACGAATCCAAATGAGTACTGTAAACGAAGCAATTTGAGCACAGTAAAACCCAATAAATGAAGAGAACTCAAACCAACTGAGTACTGTAAAACCCAATAAATGAAGAGAACTCAAACCAACTGAGTACTGTAAAACCCAATAAATGAAGAGAACTCAAACCAACTGAGTACTGTAAAAACCCAATAAATGAAGAGAACTCAAACCAACTGAGTACTGTAAAACCCAATAAATGAAGAGAACTCAAACCAACTGAGTACTGTAAAACCCAATAAGTTAAGGCAACTCAAACCGTTTGAGGAAACCGATTGCTACAAACCATTTGAGTTAAAAAAAAAACTAATCTATATGAGTACAGTGAACTTTTAACATTTAAGTTGAAGTAATGATGTATTTAATTAACTCATTACCTTCAACACTGAGTTCAAAACTCTTTTCAAATGAGTAGAATTAACTTTCAGTCAATTTTGAGTTAACTACACTCATTTCGTTTGATAAAGTTGACTGTTGGGTTTTACAGTGTAGGCCAAAAGTGACAGGACACCGGGCTGTTCTGGTACAAAAATAAATAAATAAATAAAACACTGGTTTGCCAACCCATCCACAATTTGTAGTTTTGTATCTTCCCCATATTCACCATTTCTAAATAATAAATTCTAAATTCCTTTAGAAAAGATTAGAGGAATTCTTCTTAGTCTGGTTCTGTAAAGTAAAATGTACTCTAAGTTTGTAAAGCTTCTCCAGGCAATGGATGCTTTTCCCTCCCAAGACCCCCCTGTTGACTTAACTTAGTTTTTATATTATTAATTTAGTCATTTTAAGGCAATTGATTAACTGACTTTATAGTTTTTTCCAACTGCTTACCTACAAATCTTTTCATGTCACACAATTTCTGAAACCTCTCACTCAAAATGCAAAACTACACAGCAAATCTCCAAAACCAGAAGCTATTTCTCATGCTTGAATTCATGCATAAAACACTTTTTTTCAAAACACTACCCACAATTCTCTTCCTAAAACACAAACATCTAACAGAAACCGACTTTCTTTTCCAAACACAACCAACCAAAATGCAAAACTTATTCACCAGATCTCACACACACACACACACACACACACACACACACACACACACACACACACACACACACACACACACACACACACACACACACACACACACACACACACACACACACACACACACACACACACACACTGCTCAAATGTGGAAACACTCATTTCTTAACTGATCACTAACCAACCAGGCCAAAGGTGACAGGACACCGGGCTGTTCTGGCCTAAAAAAAGAAAAAAATGGTTTGCCACCCTAGTCGCGATTTGTAGATTTGTACCTTCCCCATATTTACCTTTTCTAAGTAATAAATTCTAAATTCTTTTAGAAAAGAATGGAGGAATTCTTCTCAGTTTGGCTCCGTAAAGTATAATGTACCCTAAGTTTGTAAAGCTTTTCCAGGAAATGGATGCTTACTAAGTAAAGTCAACAATTCATTTTTATAGTGTAGTATTTTATAGTGTAGTTTTTGTCATTTTTTTTTATAAGTGGGTGCATTATATTATTATATATATAACTTTTATACAAAGTTGGCCCATGGTAACCTCTTATTTGGCCTGCCATCCCATCTGATAAGAAATGGAGAATGATGGGGAAGGTTGGGGTGATTGCTTTGAACAGAGGTCATCACTTCTAATTGATCATAACCTTTTGTTAGATTCATTGTTGAGCTACAAATAAGCAAACTGTAATTAAATGATTCAATTCAGTGCTGTGAATGAATCAGATTTGTGATATGCACTGTCACTCGACAGATCGAGGACAATGCAGAAGACTTTTGACGAGAAAATCAGGCAAGGCAGAAGCAGGTGTAGCTTGCCTCAGGTACTCCGTATTGATGTTTTGTTATAAATGGGATTGTATTTATTGTAATAAGTTCATTGTAAAATGTAAACATGTATATATAACTACTTATACGATTAAAGTATTTCTTTCTATTTATTTTAGATATAAATAAATTAGGTATTTACCAAGCCAACTTTACTGTAATAGTTTGGTATTTAACTTCAGCCCACCACCCTCAATCAAGTTTGGTTGTTGGCCCTTCATGAGAAAAACTTTGGGCACCCCTGCTTTATGCAAAGTTGACTTTAAAAATATTAGCTCTTGTGTAAATTATTTAATCTTTTCTTTTTTCAAATATTTCCCAAATGATGTTTAACAGAGCAAGGACCTTTTCACAGTGTTTCCGAAAATATTTTGTCTTCTGGAGAAAGTCTTATTTGATTTATTTGGCTTGAAATATAAGCCACTTTTATTTTATTTTTTAAAAAAATTTTAAGGTCGAAATTATTAGCCCCTTAAGTTTTTTTTATGAAGTTTTTTTTATGACAGAACAAACTACTGTTGTCCAATGACATTTTTTTACTGAACCTAGCTTGCCTATTTAACATAATTAACCTAGATAAGTCTTTACATTGCACTCTAAGCTAAATACTAGTATCTTACAAAATAAGTAAAAACATATTACGCACTGTCACCATTACAAAGACAAAATAAATGAGATATTTATTAGAAATTAGTTATTAAAACTATTATGTTTAAAATGCGTTACAAATATTCTCTTCATTAAGCAACAATTGTTAAATATTCTAAAATACTTTTCACAGAAGGGTTGATAATTTGGATTTCAACTGTAAGTGAAGATATCAAAATAAACTGTGACATTAACCACAACAAAAATTCTTCATACAGTGGACTAAAATTCAACATGAAGTGATGAATCTGCTGCAGAAAGTCTCGCAAAAAATCGAAATTCAAATTTTGGTTGACAGCAGAAATTACAGACTGTCATTAAATCCCAACAAAGCACTGATCGTTGTGTAAGTGTTGTCATACACTAATAAAAACCTGGTTGCCCTAAATTTTTAAGCTGAATCAAATTACCCTTATGAGTCCATTGAACTTATATTATGTTAAACTGACTTGAAACAGATCGCTTAACTTATTAAATTAATAAAGTTCTAACATAATTTTATAAGTTACAATGACCTAAAGCATATGCTGTCATGACTAATTGTTCCTATAATTTTTTACAGTGTATTAACAGCTGTCTGCCATTGAATCATTATTAGCTGATTGTAATCCATTACTGTACCTTTGTATCAAGGTTGATGAATTTGGTCTAACACAGTTTAGACGTTATTGTCACATTTGATTACCATTTTAACTTTAACAAATAAACTGTGATGATGCTGTGAGACATGTTGAAGGTATTTGAATACACTTTGATTTAACTGTATAAAATGTAAAGATAACCTCAGTCTAGTGTATTCTGAATGGTTGCTGCATGGTTTCTATTGTGGTTTTAAGTGTGGTTGTAAGATGGTTACTTACAGGTAAATAAAAAACAACAATGCTGATTTTAGAAGTATTCTTAGAACGGGATTTTTGTCAAGAATTGTTTTATTTCATTTCTTAATTTTTATTATTATTTTTAATTTTATTTTAGCACCCTTCACAGACCTGTCTTTTAAATTGATATTTTCCATTGATCTTATTCTTCGCGCAGCCATTTGAATCTTTTTGGCTCAAGACTTGCGGTCTCATACACATCCATGGATTTTTAGATGTTAAAAAATGGCTCGTTGTGCTGCTTGATGTTGCGAACTGATAGTTTCTTATTATATTATTCTACTTTTTTGTATAGTTATGAACACACTTGTTTGTAGAGCAAGCAGTTTGACCGCTTTCTGCCGTTTATTATTCCGAGTCATTTCTCCCATAGGTAACTGAATTGGAAATTCTAAAGCAATCACGAAAACAGGTGCACTTTTGCATTGAAGAATAAGGTCAATAGGATGCCTTACAATAATATATTTGTGCATATACATTAGATTAGACCACAACTAGAACTAATCTAACAAAAAACTATTTAAATAACAGTCCAAAACTTGGTACACCCAAATAATAATTTTGGGGAAAATAATAAATACATTTTTAATAAAATTTATTTAGGAATTTAGTTGAAATTTTGTAGTTTGTTATTTTTATTTTGGAATAACTCATTTGAATTTAAATGTATCTTTCTATTCTTAAAAATGTTCTGTGACTAAACTCTTATTTTAAAGGCCACCTATGATAAAAATCACCTTTTGTAAAGCTGTTTGGACAGAACTGTGTGTAGGTATAGCGTATCCACAGTCATATTAGAGTATCTAACAAGTATCTTTTTTTACATTTCCTGACGTTAAAATAGGATGCATATGCCTCCCATTTTGAGGCCCACCGCGACTTGATGTAGGAGTGTGTTTTCTTCACTTAAATTGATTGACAGCTGCGTATTAAATTGTCTCAGTAGTAATGCATATAATCTAATCCGTGCGCAAAGCAACTGGGATTAAAAGATCTGTTCAGCGCTCTGTGATCATCAGCACCTCAAGAGTGAGTTTCACAAGCTTAAAATGTTTATAAAACAGAGCATGCTTGCAATAAATACAGTAAAATCATTAAAATCACTGCAGCCGCATGACATTACAATTTGAAAAGAAAACACGTCAAATCTGGTGAACTTATATCAGGTTTATTTTGTACATTAACATAACGGATATTCACACAGCAGTGGATATTAACATATATCCTGTCACATTTGCCGTGCATAAACAGTGCAAAGTTAAATGTGTGTGTGTGTGTATGTGTGTGTTTATAACAACATTTTGTGTGACTCATGGTTACAGAAAGGCTTGAATTAACTTCACAACCAATATATTAAATAACAGTTGGGAAAGTTCTTACTGTAGTAAGGGAGATCTGCTTCATTCTTGTCTGTCACTGTGCTGTTTTTCTACGTGGAGGTTACACGCATCTCTGGCTCTGACACGCACGTGGGAATGGTGGGCGGGGAGAACTAGCTCATTTGCATTAAAGGCACAGGCAACAAAAACAGCTACAATGTCCAAACAGCTCAAATTTCCCAGATTTACAAAGGTATTGTAAATAATCTGATGGGTATTTTGAGCTGAAACTTTACAGACACATTCGGGAGACACAAAAGACTTATCTTAAATCTTGAAAAAGTGGAAAATAGGTGCCCTTTAACTGAACTGTTTAAGAAAATGCTTTGTTTAAATACACTAAACTATACTGGCTATATTCACTGAGAAATAGATCAAAATATATATTTTTTAAAGGGGGATGTACTCATTTATGCCGAGCACTGTACGTACAAAAACATCAGCTTTGACATAGCAGAAATTAATTATAATTTAAAACATATTAAAGCTGAAAACAGATCTTTTAAATTAGAATAATGTTTTCATGTTTTACTGTATTTATTGCAGTCTTGGATAGATTAGAAAAATGGATAGAAAAATACAAAAAGATGTCTTAATTATTGCAGAATTATGACTAGCAGCACAACTAATGCAGACCATTCAAAGTCCAAAAGGTTACAGTGCTAATAGTTTCAAACGTTGCCATAAAAAGTCATTTTTGTAAGCTACAGCTTAATATAAACAAGCCGTAACAAGCTAGCATGAGAGATGATGCGCATTCTGGGATGTCAGGATATTTTACAGAATGCTGTTCAGATAAGCTCCCTACCTAATAACATTTGACAGCAATATTTCCGTTGTTAATGGCAAAGCAATGGAAAGTGCTTTGAGTGCATGCAACGCAACAAGATCATTTAGAGAGAAAAAAAACATCAACAACAACTAGGCAGAATTAAAACAGAACGAGATGGTAAAGGGTTCCAATGTGGGCCTTTTACAAGATGGAAAATAAGCTTCAGAACGGTCGCCTCACAGCAAGAAGGTCGCTGGTTTGAGCCTCGGCTGGGTTGGCATTTCTGTGTGGAATTTGCATGTACACATGAGTTTCCTCCGGGTGCTCTGGTTTCCCCCACAGTCCAAAGACATGCGCTATAGTTGAATTGGGTAAGCTAAATTGTCCATAGTGTGTATGTGAGTGAATGGGAGTATATGGGTGTTTCCCAGTGATGGGTTGCAGCTGGAAGGGCATCCACTGCGTAAAACATATGCTGGATAAGTTGGTGGTTCATTCTGCTGTGGCGACCCCAGATTAATTAAGCGACTAAGCCGAAAAGAAAATGAATGAATAAATGCGTCTTCAGAATGTGTGTTTGTGAAGTTTCGGGTCAAAAAACCCTTCAAGAGATTGATTACACCGTGTTGAAAATGCCCATTTTGGGGTCAGAGGGAAGTTTAGCTGTTTTGACTCCTATGCCTTAAAATGAAAATGAGCTAATTCTTTCTGCCCACTCTTAAACCTGGTTTATACTTCTGCGTCAAGTGATCGGCGTGACCCACGGTGCAAGCCTCGCATGTAGCCGTGCATTTATACTTCTGCGCGCTGTTTCTGTTTCTCTGCAATACACTTCCGAAACGCTAGCTGGCAGTAGGTGTTTATGTTTCTCTGTGTCGAGTTTCTTTGCTGGTGTTGTTTTTTCTGAACACTTCCTTAATGTACAAGTGGCTCAAATTTGCTCATTTTGAGGTGGGAACCGGCGGACGTGCAACAACTTTAATCATAGAGTAAACACAAAACAACAGTCTCCATCCGGAGCTCCTTCATGGGACTCCACACTTATAAACACTCGCTGCATCAGGCGCGCGGCTCTCACCTCTGCCCACACTCGTCAGCGCAACCAAGCCAACCAATCACAGAGCTTGCGCTACGCGTACGCATTACATTTTTTGAGAGGTGCACGTCAACATCGCTGACGGCCACGGCGAGGGGCTGCGCCGTAGCATACGCGTGTGCTTGATGCAGAAGTATAAATCAGCCTTTAGAAGGATAACCAGGGTCAGATGTCAAGATAAACACAGCAACTCAATGAAACGATGCAAATGTCATTGGACGACACAAATGCAAAAAAGTTACACAAAGTTATGTTGTTTTTGCTCATCAACTTGCAGCACATGTGACAGGATGTCTACCAAGTGGGTAAATGGGTAAACATGCTGCTGTATAAGCATTATAGCTAAGTTACTGTACAAAAAAACCTGATTTAATGTCCCCAAACCACAAACATGTAGTGTGATTGAAGCGTCCTCGTTTATAGTTGTGTACACTAACGTTATGCAACTGTGGTGTTTTCAGGAGTTATGAACTACGGAGTTAAAACATTTTTCAAAATGCTATAAAAAATACAAAGTTTAGCACTTACTACAAGGCACCAATCTCCCAAAGGCTCCCTGGGAACCACAACAATGGCTGCCCACTGCTCCGTGTGTGTGCACTTGAATGGGTTAAATGCAGAGCACAAATTCCAATATGGGTTATCATTTTTGACCACGTCACGACTTTCACTTTCTAATCCCAGTTTCTTTGCATATCCTGTCATGTGGACATGTATATACGTGTTAATACTGACACATATTAATAGACGCCTGTCAATCAATTTTGGTGGGCGGGAAAACTGTACTTCTACTTCACGTTGCAGGTGAACCTTCCACCCATTGAAAAGCAAAAGTGTATAATAAATAATAATATTGTTAAAAAAAAAAAAATCACTTTTTTGTTGCATATAGGTAACCATGTGCCATGGGTTAAAGATGTGTTTCAATACGGCTACAACCGCAAGTATATTTCAAACTTGTGGAAAGCACTGCACACTGATATGTTTTCATTTAAAAACACATATTTTTCTCTCTGCTTTTGCCTTCCATCTACATTGAGATGGCATTTTTAGGAAAAGAAAACTTATCTTTTTGACAGCTTTATTAAAGATTAATTTCAGTTTGTACATTCTCTATATTGCATCTCTTCAACAAGGAACATTTACTTGAAGCTACTATTAAGCAGTGGAAGAAAATGACAGTTTTGACATTTTGCGCATTCTCAGTTCATTAACTAAATCGTTTATTGTGGATGATAAAAAGAATTGAAAACGATAGTGTGGACATGGAACGTTTTTAAATGAAAATACAGTTTTCAAATGTATCCAGATTAGTGTAGACGCAGCCCTGGATAATATTTTAACGTCAGGAAATTTTTTACAAAAAAGACGTATTTATATCACTTCAGTATAACACACGCCATGTCCACACTGATGCGTTTTCATTTAAAATTGCGTATTTTCCTCTCCCTTTTGGCCTGCCATCTACACTGAGATTTTTTTGAAAACACTGTCCAAAGTGGATACATTTGAAAATGCCGTTTTCATGTTGCAGTGTAGGTTTTTCGAAAACGATGACGCAGTTTAGTCATGTGACCAACTGAGCTAACATGGTGGACGACCTTGTAAAGCAGATGTTTTGAATGCTGTCCATTTTGACAGCTTTATTAAAGATTAATGTCAGTTTGTACATTCTCTATATTGCCTCTCTTCAACAAGGAACATTTACTTGAAGCTACTGTTTAGCGGTGGAAGAAGACGACAGTTTCGACATTTTGCGCATTCTCAGTCCATAAACTAAATTGTTTAGTGTGGATGATGAAAAGAATTGAAAATTATAGTGTGGACATGGAACGTTTTTAGACGAAAATACAGTTTTCAAATGTATCCAGATTAGTGTAGACGCAGCCCTGGATACTATTTTAACGTCAGGAAGTTTTTTACAAAAAAGACGTATTTATATCACTTCAGTATAACACACGCCATGTCCACACTGATGCGTTTTCGTTTAAAAATGCGTATTTTCCTCTCCCTTTTGGAGATCTTTTTGAAAACACTGTCCAAAGTGGATACATTTAAAAATGCCGTTTTCATGTTGCAGTGTAGGTTTTTCGAAAACGATGACGCAGTTTAGTCATGTGACCAACTGAGCTAACATGGTGGACGACATTGTAAAGCGGATGTTTTGAATGCTGTCCATTTTGACAGCTTTATTAAAGATTAATGTCAGTTTGTACATTCTCTATATTGCCTCTCTTCAACAAGGAACGTTTACTGGAAGCTACAGTTTAGCGGTGGAAGACGACGACAGTTTCGACATTTTGCCGCAACGTTTCAAAGAGATGGAAAGTAAATAACCGCCAGGCAGATATGCCACAGGTAAAAGCGTCTTACGTCTGTGCGCATGCTCAGTACATGATCAAAAGTGTTTTCAGATGTTTTAGTGTGGATGACGGAAAGACGAAAATGCAGTTTTCACATTTATCTACATATATAAGTGTAGACGTAGCCTTGGATACTATTTTAACATCAGGAAATTTTCACAAAAGAGATGTGTATTTATATCACTCCAATATAACTGTGGACACGCTCTACCTACACACTTTTCTGTCCAAACAGCTTCCAAAAGTAGATTTTGATTGATAGCCCTTTAAGCTCTGAACATAATATGCTCATTCATTACAGAGATAATGCAGATATTATAGTTCCTCACGTTTATTCTTAGACTAAGTTGCTAAAGTTCTAGTTGCCATGGTTGAAAAGAGAACAAGGGTTATTTCTTCTCTCAGATGTTCTCATAATGATGTACATTAGCAGGTTTAAAACACACACACACACACTTCTCCATATTGACTCACTTCAGTTTCCCCATCATTTTTTTTTTCACACAGCGACGTGATTCCCTGATTCAAGTTCTCCTCTCTTGACTCATCAACTTGATTAGATTTCAATTACGCCACCCTTTCCAGGACGGAACGAAAAGCTAGCATGAGGAAACCCTGCTGAGTCTAGTATTGACAGAAAGATAGAGAGGGAGAGAGATAGCTGAATATAAAGGAAAGAAACAGGACACATTATTTATTCATGATGACTCTATAATGATTCCTATTACCCCGTAGATTGCCTTCTTTTAATGGCCACTCTCGTTTACCCTCTCTATATTTCTCCTCCGTCATTTTTATTCACTACAGCAAAACATCAATGCGGCAGCAGCGGATACTGGTATCAAATGAGTATGACGTCTGATCCATATTGCAGCTGATTTTCAGTATGAAGGGTTGATATTATGTGGACAAAATGGGGAAATGTGGGTAAATCTGATACGGGATGAGACTCTGAGAGCTAAATTAAACATATATAGATGTCTTACCTTCTTAAATGCAGTCATCAGTCATAACCATCCTCCTAAAAGTCCATGTCTTATATTTTCTTCCTTTTAGACCAGATATCTGTGTTAAAGAGAAAAAAGTTAGACTCATTTTTTAAGTTCCTCATCTTCAGTCAAAAATTTGGGGGTGATTTTTGATAGCAACCTGTCAATTAAAGGCCAGATTTCAAGCGTCTGTAAAACTGCATTTTTTTATCTTAAAAATGTTGCCAAACTTCGACACATGCTTTCAATGTCTGATGCGGAAAAGCTTATTCATGCTTTTGTGACCTCTCGATTAGATTATTGTAATGTGTTACTAGGTGGTTGCCCTGCTGGCCTAATTAACGAACTTCAGCTAGTTCAAAATACAGCTGCTAGAGTGCTTTCTAGAACAAAGGAATATGATCATATTACTCCATTTCTTTCATCATTGCATTGGCCCCCTATTAAATATCGTTCAAATTAAAAAATTTTATTGACTACCTACAAAGCCCTGAACCGCTTAGCTCCCCAGTATTTGAGAGAGCTCTTGGTGTATTATAGCCCCTCACGTCCACTACGCTCAATTAATTGTGGACAATTGATTATTCCCAGAACATCAAAATCAACTGTAGGCGGTAGATCTTTCTCATATCTGGCACCTAAACTCTGGAACAGCCTTCCTAGCACAGTTCGGGAAGCAGACACACTCTGTCAGTTTAAAACTAGATTAAAGACACATCTCTTTGCATTAGCATACACATAAAACACAAATGCTGTTGAAATCCAAATCCTCTAAAGGATTGTTAGTCTGTATTATTTAGGGAAACTGGAGCCGGCAACACTTCCCTAAAGACATTATAATTTGAACGGCATCTGCGCTTATGTTGGTCTTTTTTTTTTATTATTCCCGAGGTTTCTATAATCCTGGACCAGGCCGTATCCTCAGCAGCTGCTGTGGTGGTCATAGAGGAGCGGAGAGCATGAGACTGATCCCTGAAAGACCCCAGTGACAGACGAGTCCTCGCATTGATCCTGAAGGGACAGCCTGTACACCAGCTGGTGACCTCTCCCACCTGCAGCTTCTCCACGATGGACGTCCAGCACTCTCCAGCCTCTGGCACCTAGACTGTAGCTCTGCACAAGACGTTTGGCCATAGGAGAAATGCTCGTGCCCAAGTGAGCCTGGTTTCTCTTAAGGTTTTTTTTTTTTTACCGGCAGCTAGCTCTCTGCAACTCTCACATGGTCGCCAACTGAAGCTAAGCAGGGGTGAGCCTGGTCAGTACCTGGATGGGAGACCACATGGGAAAGCTAGGTTGCTGCCGGAAGTAGTGTTAGTGAGGCCAGCAGGGGGTGCCCAACCTGCGGTCTGTGTGGGTCCTAATGCCCCAGTATACTGACGGGGACTCTTTACTGCTCAGTGAGCGCCGTCTTTCGGATGAGACGTTAAACCGAGGTCCTGACTCTCTGTGGTCATTAAAAATCCCAGGATGTCCTTCAAAAAAGAGTAGGGGTTTAACCCCGGCATCCTGGCCAAATCTGCCCACTGGCCTCTGTCCATCATGGCCTCCTAACCATCCCCATATCATAATTGGCTTCATCACTCTGTCTCCTCTCCACCAACCAGCTGGTGTGTGGTGTGTGGTCTGGCGCAAAATGGCTGCCGTCACGTCATCCAAGTGGATGCTGCACAAAGGTGGTGCATGAGGAGATTCCCTCCAAATGTGTAAAGCGCTTTGAGTGGCCAGAAAAGTGCTATATAAATGTAAGGAATTATTATTATTATTATTATTTTAATTCTTCGCTTTCGCCAATTGGTGAAGTTTTTTCCTCCCCGCTGTCGCCACTGGCTTGCATGGTTCGGGATCTGTAGAGCTGCGCATTGATGGATTTGCTCTTCAGTGTTTGGACACTCAGTAGTGATTATTAAACCACACTGAACTGAGCTGAACTGAACTGAACTTAAACTCTGAAAACTGAACTGACACTGTTTCAATTTACTATAATCTTCTATGTGAAGCTACTTTGACACAATCTACATTGTAAAAGCGCTATAGAGATAAAGATGAATTGAATTGAATTGTTGTTATATGTACAGTATTAATGGTGATTTTTATATGACATTTTATTATAGGAACTTTTATACATTCAAATGAGAACAATGGAAGTAATCAACGCATCAAATGAACCATTATATGTTAATAAAATTACAATTTCTAACTGGTCTAATGCAGTATACAAATGAAAGGATAACTCAGCTTTTATTCATTTTGATAAATCATGTTGTTGTTGTTTTGTTTTTTGCAAATGGATTCTTCGATGCATAATATAAAAAACGATTTATAAAATGTGATAAAATATTGTTGCAAATGAACTATATATATATATATATATATATATATATATATATATACATATACATGCATATTTATATACAATCAGGTCCATAAATATTGGGACATCAACACATTTATCGACACAAACAAAATGAAACAACCAAGATGTGCTTTAACTACAGACTGCCAGCTTTAATTTAAGGGTATTTACATCCAATTCAGGTGAATGCTGTTGGAATTACAACAGTTTGCGTATGTGCCTCCCACTTTTTATGGGTCCAAAAGTATTTGGACAATTGGCTTCTAAGCTGTTCCATGGCCAGATGAGTGTTATCCCCTCATTATCCCAATTACAAAGATCAGATAAAAGGTTAAAAGGCTTTCACACTTTCAGGTGTGCTATTTGCATTTGAAAACTGTTGCTGTCAACAAGATGAGATCCAAAGAGCTGTCACTATCAGTCAAGCAAGCCATCATTAGGCTGAAAAAACAAAACAAACCCATCAGAGAGATAGCAAAAACATTAGGCGTGGCCAAAACAACTGTTTGGAACATTCTTAAAAAGAAAGAACGTACCAGTGAACTCAGCAACACCAAAAGACCTAGAAGACCAGGGAAAACAACTATGGTGGACGACTAAAGAATTCTTTCCCTGGTGAAGAAAACACACCTCACAGCAGTTGGCTAGATCAAGAACACTCTCCAGGAGGTAGGTGTATGTGTGTCAGAGTCAACAATCAAGAGAAGACTACACCACAGTGAATACAGAGGCTTCACCACAAGATGTAAACCATTGGTGAGCCTCAAAAACAGGAAAGCCAGATTAAGAGTTCTAAAAAAGCCTTCACAGTGCTGGAACAACATCCTATGGGTAGATGAGATCAAGATCAACTTGTACCAGAGTGACGGGAAGAGAAGAGGATGGAGAAGGAAAGGAACTGCTCATGATCCTAAGTAGTAAACCTTGGTGGTGGTAGTGTCATGCCATTGGCGTGTATGGCTGCCAATGGAACTGGTTCTCTGGTATTTATTGATATTGTGACTGCTGTCAGTGTTTTTAATGTGATTAAGACAATACTCTGATTAAGAGTCTACCATGTAAACAGCGTCTTTTGATTAATCCGACTAAGGTCATAATCGAACATGTGGAGTATGCCGATTTTAGTCGCATTATTGAAATGCAGTGCAGACATGTAAACACCTTAATCAAACTATTACCGTCATGTAGGACTTTTTGCCGCATTTTGCGACAGGATAGTCCACACACACACACACACACACACACACACACACACACACACACACACACACACACACACACACACACACACACACACACACACACACACACACACACACACACACACACACACACACCCCCACCCCCACCCACACCCACCTACCGAGTCAGTGTAGACCACAGACAGCTGCATCGTGAAATGCGGAGGTTTTTTTTTCTTCCATTCAGCATGCGGTATCTTCCAGCAGTTTATAGTTGCATCCAATACCTCATTTGTCACGGGGGGCATGCATGAAATGTTCCTGAATGAAAGTGAAAGTGCCAAACTGCAGTTAAAGTTGACAAATTAAAAATGAAACATCTGAAATTACATGAAACTCCGGAGGAAATGCAGATAGCGCGGTGACACAATGATATTAATCGAATTATGTGATATAACATGTAAAACGGGATCATGAAAGGAACATTCAAAAAGCAACTCATCTAAACACCTTAATCTTATTATTGTCTTAATTAGATTTAGGCAAACAATTAAATTACTGATGTCCATGTAAACGTAGTCAATGACTACAAAGGATTTGCAACCAAGTATTTAAAAGTGAAAGCTTGATTTATGAATATTATTCTGTCCCATTACTTTTGGTCCCTTAACAAGTGAGAGACACATATGCAAACGGTTGTAGTTCCAATACCGTAATTTCATTTCAAATCCATTGTGTTGGTGTATGGCGCAAAAATTGCTAGAGTTGTATCTATATCTCAACTGGACACATAAAACCTGTATTGACCAATCAGATGAACCTATTTTATAGACACTATGTATCTGCATTCAAAATTATTAATTATAAAATAGCTTCAGTTACAAACAAACAAAAAATGATCATAAAATTAATCAATAAAATCTAATTAAATTAAAAAATATATACAAAAAATACATTTATTTGCTCAATAAAATAAAACAGCATTTTCAGAAATGAAAAAAAAATCACTCAGTTTTTAAAAATTCTATACATTAAAACATGTTTTGTTTTGTTTTTTTGCAGATGGAGTCTTCAATGTACAAAAAAATTAATATATTTGCAAATGAACGCTCCAAATATAAACTGGACACATAAAACACACTGGCATAAGGTCCCAGATGAAAACAGTGTTGTTTTCTAAAACTTAAATTTCAAAAGACATTTTTGTGTGCATAAAAGTCTTTAGTTTGTGATTAAAAATGGTGTTAAATGCCACCAACTATAATAACCATGCTGAGCAAAAAAAAAACTGTATTGACCAATCAGAATAATCCATGTTTAAAACATTATGTATCTGCATTCAAACATAACCCCTATAAAACAGCTTCAGTAACAAACAAACACAAAATGATCATGAAATGACTCAATAAAATAAAACTGCTCTATTTTCAGCAATGAAAATAAAAGGCTATTTTCTACTACTTGAATCCACACTTGCTTTATTTAAAACTGCCTTGGAATTTGGAACTCTTACAAACTGAAACTGAGTGAATCATTATCAGGTATCTTTAATTAATGTTCTTAAAAGCCTGACTCATGGCCATTGATAGAATCTGCTGGGCACTCTTTGTCAGGCCTTTTCTGAAGACCTAAAACATAAATCAGTACGCCATGACGTTTATGCATAAATAAAACCGTATCATTTTGAACACATCTAACCAAATAACTTCAGTAATATAATCAATGCCAGTGTCTATAAAAAATGACAAACAAGAAATGCAGAGATGCAGTTTTCAAAAGTGCCACGAGGCAAAATTCATGTTTTCTCTATTTAAAATTGTTGCTCTGTAAATCCATCAAAGATGCAGAAAGTAAAAATACACTCTGACTAACTGGCCAGTTTATAAGGTACACCATCTTGCTAGTATTGGTTTGGTCTTACTTTTTCCCTTCACAACACCCTAATTATTCATGAGTACACTGTGGCCATAAAGTGAAGGACATGGTCAGCAACAATACTAAAGTAGACTGTGGTGCTTAAACAATGCTCAGTTGGAAATAAAGTGCCAAAGGGTGCCAAGTAAATACACTTTACACCATTATACCACTGGCAGTCTGAACCACTGATCAAGGTGGGATGCTTTTTTTGCCAAATTCTGACACAATCATTTACATTTTGCAGCCAAAATCAAGACTCATCATACCAGGTAACCTTTTTTTCCGATTTTTGATTATTCAACTGTGTTGTGTGAGCGCAGTTTTCTGTTCTCAGCTGATAGGGGTGTTGATCTACTGCTGCTGTAGCTCATCTGCTTAAAGGTTTGATATGCTGTGAGTTCAGAGATGCTCTTAGACCTCAGTTGTACACTGCTAAAATGCTTTTCTTACTTGGAGTTTTTGTCTTGTTCATAGTCCAAATATCTAAAAATACTGAAATCAAGAAGCATTTTCCTGACAAGTAAAAAATGTTGTTTTCAGAAATAATAAGTGAAAATTAAGCGAGTTTTTCCTTAAATCAAGCAAAATAATCTGTCAATGGGATGTTTTAAGGAAAAACTCACCTAAATTTGACATATTATTTCTGAAAACAAGACAATATTTATTAAATGTCTAGAAAATGCTTCTGGATTGAAGTAAATACTTGGACCAGAAACAAGATAAAAACTCTACACTACCTATTAAAAGTCTTGTTGCCTATCCAAGTTTTAGTATCAACAAATAATAACTTGACTTCTAGTTGATCATTTGGTATCAGAAGTGGCTTATATGAAAGGCAAAGGCCTCTAGATTACGCTTGTTTGACCAAAATAAAATATGATCATGCCTTGATTTTTAATGATTTAATTAGGACAGTAAGGTCTGACTTTGCTTAGGCAAAAGTCTTGTCACTTAACAGAGATAATGTACAGTATAGAATATAAAGTCATGGTGCAGTGGAAAAAGAATTAATATTGTTTATGACTCCCATGAGCTTGGATGACTGCATCCATACATCAATGTTAAACACTTCATGCACTCAATGCTTGCAGCTTTGCTCAAGAGGAGGAACTATCGGACGCTAAGAATGGATTCATTCATTCATTTTCTTTTCGGCTTAGTCCGTTTATTAATCTGGGGTCGCCACAGCAGAATGAATCGCCAACCTATCCAGCATATGTTTCACATAGTGGAAGCCCTTCCAGCCTCAACCTTACACTGGGAGACATCCATACACTCTCACATTCACACACTATACGGCCAATTTAGCTTACCCAATTCACCTATAGCGCATGTCTTTGGACTTGTGGGGGAAACCAGAGCACCCGGAGGAAACCCACGCGAGAACATGCAAACTCCACACAGAAACGCCAACTGACCCAGCTTGAACCAGTTAAGGTTGGATTACTTTATTTATTTTGGATTGTGCAAACAAAATTCACCAATTGGTAACTATTATGCCGCCTAGTGATTGTCAATGTGATTATGGCTGAAGAATTTGGAAATCAAGAAGCATTTTCTAGACAAATAATAAATGTTTTCAGAAATAATACGTCAAAATCAAGTAGGCCATGTTTCTGGATTAACATCTATGTTGACCTTGGAACAATATTCAAATCAGAATTAAGGGATAAATTTACTGTTTATATTAAGTTTAGGCTTATGGTTAGGTTCATGCAGTTTTACATAATTGTTATCCAACTATTATTCCCCTCTGATTTCGGGAATAATTTACAGTTATGGTTGGGTTTAGGGGTAGGGAATAGGTATGAGTTACATTTTCAGACTAAAATGATGTTCTAGGATTGACATAGATATTAATCCAGGATCGTATTGTACTTGGCAAAATCATTATGTGCTGCCTTATTGATGCCAAGAAAGTTTAAACTTATAATAACTCAAATATTCAATTCAATTCACCTTTATCTCTATAGCGCTTTTACAATGTAGATTGTGTCAAAGCAGCTTCAGATAGAAGATTATAGTAAATTGAAACAGTGTCAGTTCAGTTTTCAGTGTTTAAGTTCAGTTCAGTTTAGCTCAGTTCAGTGTGGTTTATTAACTACTGAGAGTTTAAACACTGAAAAGCAAATCCATCGATGCGCAGCTCTACAAATCCCGAACCATGCAAGCCAGTGGCGACAGCGGCGAGGAAAAAACTTCACCAATTGGCGAAAGTGAAAAATTTTAAAAACCTCGAGAAAAACCAGGCTCACTTAGGCACGACCATTTCTCCTGTGGCCAAATGTCTTGTGCAGAGCCGCAGTCTAGGCGCCGGAGGCTGGAGAATGCTGGACCTCAGCGAAGACTCGTCTGTCCTTGAAGCGTCACAGGAATCAGTCTCATGCTCTCCACTCCTCCATGCTAAGTTGCTGGGGTCCAGTTGTGGTTTCTTAATAATAGGTTTAATAACTCATTATTAATAAATAATCACTCATTACACTGCAAAAATTGTTTTTTTTTTTGTTTAGTTTTTGGTCCAAATATCTAAAAATATTTCAATTAGGAAGCATTTTATAGACATAATAAATATTGTCTTAAATATTGTAATAAATATTGTCTTGTTTTTAGAAATAATGTGTTTTAAAAACCAAAACTTAGTTTTTTTTTCTTAAAACAAGCAAAATAATCCCCCAATAAGGTAAGCAAAATAATCTTACATTTGGTTTGAAATTAATTTCACTTTAGCCCAATGGCAGATTATTTTAGCTTGTTTTAAGGAAAAACTCACTTAATTTTGACATTATTTCTGAAAATAAGGCTATTTATTACTTGTCTAGAAAATGTTTCTTGATTTCAGAATTTTTAGATATTTGGACTAGACACAAGACAAAAACTCTAAGTAAAAATAGCATTTGATTGCACATGATAACACAAACATCCTTGCACAAAACAAATAAGCCTTTAAAAAGCATAAGCGATAAATTGAATGGAAGCAGATGGCAACAGTAAACCGTAAAGAGTTAAGCAAAACCTTGCCAAATCAAGCAGGCATCTAACTCCATCACAGACTCATTAAATGAATAAATAATCATTCTGAAATCTAACAAAAAAAACTTCTGTTTGAGAAAGTGGGCTCTTATTGGCCGACAGATAAAAACAGCCGCTCATATCTAGGAGATAAAGCACTCCAAAGACTATAAAGCCAATTTAACTCCATGACATCAGCCAGTAAAAGATATTTCAGGGCCAATTATGGGATTGTTTCTGACAACTGTTTACGAAATGCTATAAGTATTTAAGGAGTGTGTTTTTTTCTAAACATGCAAAACAAAACTGAAATTGATTTTTTTTAAGTGATGCCACAGTCAGTTTATACATTTATTTATTCTTGATCATCCAGAAGACTGAATGGACTCAATTAGGCATGAATATCTGCATCGGAAAATCTGTGCACTTTTTTTCATTCGGCCATTGGAAACTGGGTCAAGTATTGTCGTGGCTCACGTATCAGCTACTTTGATTGTATAAATGGCTTAGTAATCCGAGAGCGCTTTCTGGTCAAGCCATGATTTGTTTTGGAATAATGTCTTAGACGTGCCTATTATATGAATGTCAGTGAGGCTGAAGCATCCGATTGCTCATCTGTACCGTGACCTGATCCATCCATCTTACCTTCTGCCATGCAAGGGGAATCACAAGCTTTATTTTGTTTGTTATGGACTGTTAAAGTATAGTTGACGTCAGAATTATTAGCCCTACTGTATATTTTTATCCACAAATTCTGTTTAAGGTTAAGTTTTGGACTCTTTTAAAGCATAAAAATACCTAATATGTTTGCAGATATTTCAAAAACATGCTAAGTAAACATTATTTTATTTGAAAAACAACGCTAAAGTCAGATATTCTGCTTTGAAAATGTGTGTTGTGCCCTGGAACGCTGTATTTGTTTTGGTCATTTAACCTGTTCAATGCCAGTTTAGGCAATTATATATCAGCACCCCGGGTTGCCTTAGCGGAAACAGTTTATTTCATTCAAACAGAGAGAAGTACGCATCCGTGACCAAAATGCGACCTCTGGTGGACAGTAGCAGACTCCGAAATGAGACGCAGATTAATAGTTCCACATGAGGTGGTTATTAATTAGCAAATAATATAAATATTACGAATTGTTACGTATTGAGTAACTTTTTATTTTCACAATGCTGGAGTGTATTGTGCCTGTGTGTTGTATCCTCCCTTATCTATCTCTTTCTCTCTCTCCACATGAGGGGAGATCAGGTGCAGCTATGAGAAGGGTGGCGCTAAATATAAAAGCACGCTGTTGGCGCTGTTCGAAAAGTTCTCTCTCCTGTTTCCCCTCGCTGTTGTGTTGTGTATGAGCAGATCGCTCTAAGTTCTCTGTGTGGCAGTGAAATCTTTCTGTCTGAAACCTTTTTCAAAGTCATCTGGTGAGATACTCTGTTAAATACAGTAAAGGGACGGTATTTTGTATTAGCTGTGGTTGAGTGTTTATTTTCTGCTTAACTGCTTCAAAGTCATCTGGTGAGATACCAACGCAATCTTACGGCAATTCGTAACTTTTTGATTTAGTGGTTAATTCGTATGAATTTGTACGATCTAATTCGTACAAATTAGTACGATTTGCTCATCACAAAATGACGGTTGGGGTTAGGGGTGGGGTTGGGTACCACACCTCCTTTTTAAAATCGTACATTTTCGTACGACTGAACTCTGAATTAGCCACTAAACTGACAAAACGTAAAATACTTACGTTTCCTCGTGAGAACAGGCTGGAGATACGCAGTTTACTGCTTAATGATATAAGGGAAGGCCCTTTTTCTTTTGTCTCTGCTCTCATGTTTATTGGATAAACAAGGAGGGTAGAATTGCTGTTTTATTTACAAATCTTTATTTTTGGTTTAGGTAAAAGACGTAGGTAATCCGCTTCTTAAGTTGTGACATATGTGACAAATGGAATACTGTTTCCGGGTCCAAGCCGCTACTCATTTGAATTGAGAAAATATTTGTTTATGATCCCTTTTTAGTCATATCACACATTAAAGTGAATTTTATATAAGATCATGGTGTACACAACAGTCTGCATCACACTGCTGCATCACAAATACCAAAATGTTAACAATTGATAAAAAATTTATCACTTTCTGGCCATCGGATATTAGCCATGGATATATATATATATATATTGCGATTGTGATTTTCGAAAGTATTACAGTGCTTTGTAAATGTTTATTATTACCATTTGATAAGTTTCTCGATACATTTTAATAGAGCGCTTGGACCCGGAAGCCGCTTCGCGTGACGTCACACTTAACAAGCGGATATTAGGTAGCGTACTTTGTTTTGTTTGTTGTTTTTGCCTTTTGTTCCCTTACCACCTTGGTTTTTGATTGGAAATATTTATGTTTAATAAATCTGTTACCCCTTTTTGAAAACTTGGCGTGTGAAAGTAGACTCCGGGTGACCTCTGTTAATAGACGGTCATCCTTATCTTTATGCACGTAGCGCAGTGCTTCCGCTATATAAGACAAATGTAAACATTAGGTGAGCAGGTTACATTGTAATCCCGTGTCCTAACAACACGCTATGTGATGAGTTACACAGTGATAAGCAATTCGACTGTTTGCACCAGACGAAAAACGGCAGAAATTTAAATACAGCCATTCAGAAGCACAAAATAGTGCACTCACTGCACTCCAACAAAATGGTAAGGTTTATAACCTAATTAATACATATTAAACCTCTTTAACATTATTAAATGTACATGCTGAATCACTGATATGTGTTGGCTTGCACTGAATCACAATTCTGAAGTTCAATTTCAAGCGGTTTATTTCATTTTCAAGATCTGCTGCTGCATTCAGTAGTATGGCAATAAACGTCATGTAAAATGACATTCAAACTCACATTATTAGCATTTAAAGGGCTATGAAACCCCCCTCTCAGTTCAAGTCTACCTCAGAATTTTTTCAAAAAATGCTTCGTAATGGGCGAGGAGCGCTGTGAGCAGAGGCAGGAGTGGCCGTGGCCGGTGGAGCAGGGAAAAAGAGGGGAGTGAACAACTGTCAGTCGGCTCACTAAATGAGACACAAACCGTGAGGAGACCCATGATTTTTATAACCACAATTTGTTATATTATTATAATTGCGTTTATATAAACACTACAAATGAGGAGGACTTCTCTCCGATACGCGCTACGTCACCAATTTTGATCCCACCCATTCAAGAGTTCACACTTAGCTGATGATTGGTAATAAAACGTGTTTGACATGCTGTCCCGGGAGAGAGCCCTGAGCTCAGAATATCCTTGAGCCCGGGGCTCCCTCCCGTTTGGAGGGCGAGAGGAGAGTTTGAGCTCAGGTGGTCTCGAGAACTCCCCTACTGTGAACTGCTGGGATATAACTGACTAAGAGTTGTCTTAGAATGCTATTTTGATTAGTCAATTTACCTATGGTGCCTGTCTTAAACGGTGGAAGGAAACCGGAGAACCCGGGGAAAACCCACGCGAACATGGGGAGGACATGCAAACTCCGCACAGAAATGCCAACTGGCCCGGAGAGGAACGGACAAGCGGCCTTCTTGCTGTGAGGCAACAGTGCTACCCACTGGCCACCGTGCCGCCCTATCGGAGAAGGGGAGGAGTAGGGGTGAAAGGGGGAATTCTTCAAACGAAGATGACTGGAGCAAAAAACTCTGGTAATTTATAGTGTGTCAGTGTTCATCTGATTGGCGCAATATGCCGAGTTAATGCGTTACCAGCTGTGTTCAATCATAAGCACGTGATCCTCTTGAAATTAGTTTATAAATAAACCACATTTATTTTAAATCTGGAAGATGAAATTAACTGAGAAAAGCTCAAAATGATCCAGTTTTCTCCACAATTACAGCTAACAGCTGCTAACGTTGTCTTAATTGATGCTCAACTGTCCTGAACGTTTAACACTGAATAAAGCACATGAGGTGTACCTGAGGTGGTCATTCAGTTTTCTGTTGTTCAGCTGCAAGAAATAGAAGTCGTTTCTAAAATATAGATTTCAAGTGTTGGTTAGAACAAAAACAATTTTTAATATGGAAAATATTCCTTCTATCGCGTGCCGTAGCTTTTAGTTAGAACACGATTTAAATCAGCCTTTTGGGTTGACAGTCAGGCAACCTGCGCTTACGTTTGTTTTGAACCAGGTGTGCAATACCTAGTTCAACCACTTGGTGTCAAACTTACATACTGCATCTTTAATGGAAAGAAGATTTCTATCAACACATTTCTAAGCATAATAGTTTTAATAACTAATTTCTAAAAACTGATATCTTTTATCTTTGTCATAATAATATTTTACTAGATATTTTTCAAGATACTATTATTCAGCTTAAAACGACATGTAAAGGCAAGCTAGGGTAATTAGGCAAATCATTGTATTACAAAAAAAAAAAAAAACAATGCTTAAGAGGTCTAATAATATTGACCTTAAAATAATTTTTAAAAATGTTTAAACTGCTTTAATTCTAGCTGAAATAAAACAAATAAGACTTTCTCCAGAAGAAAAAATATTATAGGAACTACTGTGAAAAATTCCCTGCTATGTTAAACATCATTTGGAAAAAATTGAAAGGAGGGTTAATATTTTTGACTTTTTCTGATGTAGCATGAAAAGGCAGATCTGCTCGTGAAATCAATATGAAGGCCATTCACTGACCCCCTCGTCACCACCTATCCTATATCTCTGTCATTATCATGTCTGGCTGTGGCATGTCAACCTTTCTTAAGCCTGGAGTAGACGATAGATAATGGATGAAGCTACGGACTTAGTGTACCGCCACTGCCACAATGCAATTTAATCTCGCAGCGGTGCAGAGAGTGTTGTGTTTGTCCAATCTGGTCGCATTGCACCAGCACCAAGAGAAAACACTGAAGAATCACTAAATAGTACTGAAAAAAATCCAGAAAGCTCACCTGATTTGATGCTGGTTGCACAAAGATTCCTTAAGGGATCTGTAGGAGAAAATAGATGACATGTGAAGGCATTACTCTTAATATAAGTAGCAAGAGGAGTTTTACGTTTATTCTGTTGGAGACTTGAAGTAAATTATATTGATAACCAGTGTTGGGGGTAATGCATTACAAGTAATAATGTTACTTATAATAACATTACTTTTCTAAGTAATGAGTAAAGTAACACATTACTTACAAAAATTAAGTAATAATATTTTGGTTGCTTTTTTAAAAAACGTAACGTGAGTTGCCCTAAACGTTCATTAATCTGTATACACTACTTGATAAAAGAAGGTAGATTTTTACCCATAAATCCATAAATCATCTGTTGAACTGTATCACAATCATCACAAATATTGCAGAACCTGCATGGACCCAAGATTCTCCCAGAAATCAGTCAAGTTTAGTGAAGGAAAAATCATGATTTAGGGTAACATTCAGTATGGGGGCAAGCAAGAGATCTGTGGATGGCAACATCAGCAGCCTGAGGTATCAAGACATTTGTGCTGCCCATTACATTACAAACCACAGCAGAGGGCAAATTCTTCAGCAGGATAGCGCTCCTTCTCATACTTCAGCCTCCACATCAAAGTTCCTGAAAGCAAAGAAAGTGAAGGTGCTCCAGGATTGGCCCGCCCAGTCACCAGAGATTAACATAATTGAGCATGTCTGAGGTGAGATGGAGGAGGAGGCATTGAAGATGAATCCAAATAATCTTGATGACCTCTGGGAGTCCTGCAAGAATGCTTTCTTTGCCATTCCAGATGACGTTTTTGTTAATAAATTATTTGAGTCATTGCAGAGATGTATGGATGCAGTCCTCCATGCTCATGGGAGTCATACACAATATTCATTCAATCACCGCACCATGACTTTATACTGTACATTATTTCTGTTAAGTGACAAGACTTTTGGCTAAGCAAAGTCAGACCTTACTGTCCTAATTAAATAATTAAAAATCAAGGCTTGATCATATTATATTTTGGTAAAACAAGTGTAATCTAGAGGCCTTTGCCTTTCATATAAGCCACTTCTGATACCAAATGATTAACTAGAAGTCAAGTTATTATTTGTTGATCCTAACACTTGGATAGGCGACAAGACTTTTGTCAGGTTGTGTATATGTCATGTAGAGCTCTGGGGTCAGGAAGTTTTTAGGATAATATTAATATTAATTTAGGATAATATTATCCTAAATTATTTTTTTTTATTATGTTTTAAGTTCAATGTAAGGTGTAGATTCTACAGTGCGATGTTACTTGAAGAGCTTCTCTATTTAAAAAAAAAGAAGAAGAAAAAAATGCAAGTTTTGAAAAATATAAAGCCTCAGCAAAAATAAGCAACATAACAGTAACCTAACGCAATACTTACTAGAAGACTAAGTAATACAACTAGTAACTTTATTAGGGAGTAACTCAATATTGTAATGTGGTACTTTCATAAGTAACTTTCCCCAACATTGTTAATTACTATTATTTGATTTGTATGACTGATGGGTTATGAATAATAACCAAACACGGAAAAAAAGTGTCTTACAAACTCCTAAAACAAGATTTAATTATTTTAGAATCATGATTGGTAATGTTAAGTGAAACTGCAATAAAAGCTATTAAAGAATTCTGGTTAATAAATTAACTAATTAATTAAAATAAAGCTAAAGCTATAACAATACATGTAAATTATATAAAAGGACACATTAGATTAAAATAATGAAAATAAAAACTTTAAAAGCCAATTATAAATTGTCCTTAAATAGAACTTAAGTTCAAGCACTAAAATTACTAAAACAGAATTAAAAAATGTATTCAATAGAAAACATCAACTAATTTAAAGTTTTAAAATATAAAATTTCAGAAGCAGTGGTATCATTAAGCAGAACTACACTCACCGGCCACTTTATTAGGTACACCTTACTAGTACCAGGTTGGACCCCCTTTTGCCTTCAGAACTGCCTTAATCCTTTGTGGCATAGATTCAACCAGGTACTGGAAATATTCCTGAGATTTTAGTCCATATTGACATGGTAGGAAGCCCAGGAACCTGCTGAAAAACAGCATCGATTATTTTAAATCTTTTCCTGTTTAAAAAAATTAAAAATTAAAATAGCATCATGCAGTTGCTGCAGATTTGTGGCTGCACATCCATGATGTGAATCTCCCATTCCACCACACCCCAAAGGTGCTCTATTGGATTGAGATATGGTGACTCTGGGGGCCATTTGAGTACAGTGAACTCATTGTCACGACGCTCAATTGGAACTAATGGGCCCAAAGTGTGCCAAGAAAATATCCCCCACACCATTACACCACCACCACCAGCCTGAACTGTTGATACAAGGCAGTATGGATCTATGGTTTCATGTTGTTGATGCCAAATTCTGACCCTACCATCCAAATTTCATGGCAGAAATCGAGACTCATCAGACCAGGCAACGTTTTCCCAATCTTCAGTTGTCCAATTTTGGTGAGCCTGTGTGAATTGCAGCCTCAGTTTCCTGTTCTCAGCTGACAGGAGTGGCACCCGGTGTGGTCTTCTGCTGTAGTCCATCTGCCTCAAGGTTCAACGTGTTGTGTGTTCAGAGATGCTCTTCTGCATACCTCGGGTTTAACGAGTGGTTGCCTTTCTATTAGCTCGAAGCAGTCTAGCCATTCTCCTCTGACCTCTGGCATCAACAAGGCATTTGCGCTTACAGAACTGCCGCTCACTGGATATTTTCTCGGACCATTCTCTGTAAACTATAGAGATGGTTGTGTATTAAAATCCCAGTAGATCAGTACCCTTTTTTTCCCATTCTGATGCTCGGTTTGAACTGCAGCAGATTGTCTTGAGCATGTCGACATGCCTAAATGCACTGAGTAGCTGCCATGTGATGGGCTGATTTTGTGTTAATGAGCAGTTGGACAGGTGTACCTAATAAAGTGGCCAGTGTGTGTACATTAAAACAATGTAAAAAATTAAGTAGATAGAAGGCAGATAACAGAAATATTCAGAAAATAAGAAACACAAATCAAAAATACTACCTAAAATTAAAACAATAAAAAAAATAATGATTTTTAAAACAAAACTAAAGTGCATAAACAATTCTAAATAAAACACAAATCACTGCTGAGAAGCAACATTGGGTGTCACAGTGGCGCAGTGAGCAGCACACTCGCCTCACAGCAAGAAGGTCGCTGGTTCGAGCCTCGGCTGGGTCAGTTGGCATTTCTGTGGGGAGTTTGCATGTTCTCCCCGTGTTCGCGTGGGTTTCCTCTGGGTGCTCCGGTTTACCCCACAAGTCCAAAGACGTGGTATAGGTGAATTGGGTAAGCTAAATTGTCCGTGGGCGACGCAGTGGCGCAGTAGGTAGTGCTGTCGCCTGACAGCAAGAAGGTTGCTGGTTCGAGCCTCGACTGGGTCAGTTGGCGTTTCTGTGTGGAGTTTACATGTTCTCCCTGCATTCGCGTGGGTTTCATCCGGGTGCTCCGGTTTTTCCCTACAGTCCAAAGACATGCGCTATAGGTGAATTGGGTCAGCTATAATTGTCTGTAGTGTATGAGTGTGAATAATTGTATATGGATGTTTCCCAGAGATGGGTTGCAGCTAGAAGGGCATCCACTGCGTAAAACATGTGCTGGATAAGCTGGCGGTTCATTCCGCTGTGGCGACCCCGGATTAATAAAGGGACTTAGCCGACAAGAAATGAAATTGTCCATGGTGTATGTGTGTGAATGAGTGTGTATGGATGTTTCCCAGTGATGGGTTGCGGCTGGAAGGGCATCAGCTGCGTAAAACATGTGCTGGATAAGTTGGCGGTTCATTCCGCTGTGGCAATCCCAGATTAATAAAGGGACTAAGCCGAAGAGAAAATGAATGAATGAATGAGAAGCAACATTGCTTAAGGTATTATTCTCTTTTGTTCCTCTTGTAGACAAGTGAACTGTCCCTTATTGCACTACAGAGTTTTTTCCACTTGTTTTTTTACCTTGTTTATATGTAAAACAAGTGAAAACAAACCTGCCAGTGCAGTGAGACAAAATAAACCTGTATTAGACATACATTCTCTAAAAACAACTCTCAACAACTTATGCATCTTGTTACAAGCAAAAAACAGCAAATCAAAAACTTATTAAGAAGCTATTTTTGCAATAAAACAGTGGCTATTGCACCCTGAACAAAACCAAAACAGGGTTTATTTTAGAAGCAAACAGATGCTCAGTTTAAAGGAAGAGTTCTGGCCATCCAATAGCCTCTTGATGGAGAATTTAATGGACTGTCACCATCAATAGAAGCTCTGCACCGGTGCATCGTGGGACGCCGTTTTACAAGAGCTAATGAATTGAAGAGAAGAGAAGTGAAGAGGGCACTTCTGTGTGGTAAAATTGACCATTGAGATCAATTAGTCATCCCATACGGACTCTAAAACACTTGTCACTGGCTTATAAATGTTGTCATTTATGGTTAAGGTAAGACGCTGCAGGTGAACTTGGATAACAAATTAACTAAAAGTAATTAGGATACTTACATAAAGATAAAAAAAATGGTTGATTGGATTTACAGGTAAGTGGTTGCAAACAATTTATATGTGCTGAATTTAAACACAAATTAAATGTATTAATGTTCAACTTATTTTTTTGTTTGTTTAAATTATTTCAATTTAAATTGTCCAATGAATTGACTTTATTTTCAATGTACTTGTACAACAAAAAACTTCAAAATTCTGGTTTCATTTATTTTTGACATTTGGATTAGCATAAAAGGTCTACAGAGGGAATTTTGGGTAAGACAAATTAGTTCTAAATTACAATGGCTGTTCTTACTTTGCTCACTTTTTTAAAATAAAGTCACCATACATGATATTATAATATAACCATATGATACAATGATATTATACAGCGCTGTTATCTACAGGGGTCCTATGGTCCTGGAAAACCTGAAAAAGTCATGAAATTTCGAAAAGGCATTTTTCAGGCCTGGAAAAGTTTTGGAAAAAGAAATGAACCCAAAATATTTGGGAAAAGTCATGAAAATTCTAATTCAAGATGCATTTTGAGTGTTGTGTCCAGAAACAATATCTAACTGCAGAGGTAAGATACTGTGGGTGCTAAAGGCTAATTTGTACTAATCTTAAGTCTTGTGAAAACACAAGCCAACCTTATCAGATTTTCTCGCAGACAGTAGGATACTTTCTAAAAACTCTTTTACAGATGTAAAAATGAATATAAACTACATGGATTGTCACATATTTTTTGATATGCTGTAAAAAATAATTTGTGTACGTAGACATTACATGAAACACAAAACAAGGTCATGAATATTTACCTGAAAGTTTTGGAAAAGTCATTCAAAAGTCATGAAATTTTAATAGTAAAAATGTGCATGAACCCTGTAGTGCAAGGATAAAGAACGAGCCTCCTCCATTCGGCCTCTTTACTTTCTCTTTACTTTACTCTTTACTTTACTCCTTTACTTTAATGGAGTAAGGAAACGATACTTGTAATCACTCCACTTAAGACATCCATTAGCTAACACATTAATTTAGTTTGTTAAGCGCAAAGATTTGTTTCAAAACTATTTCTAAAGTCAGTTCTAATTTCCAGCAAACAAATAAATGAACAATAATAACGAAGTGTGGTCAAGTTACATCCAGTGCTTAATTTGTGAATTGCGAGGTCCCGGAACAGATCAGGGTAACGGATCCAGCATGTTACCCGAGGATGTAAGGTGTCGCGAACGAAAGTGGAGAGCGCGGGGTGGGGGGTGGGGGGTGTTGGTGCGGTGGATGGCGGAGAGGTGTCGAGGATGAAATAGAGCGAGGCGGGGTTGTTGCAGACGAAAGTGAAGAGGTTTAGGGAGCCACGGAAGAAAGTGAAAGTGGACAGCGGATGGGGTAGGAGAGCGGTTGAGGAGGGGGATCAGTAAAATGAGGTGCCGGATCAGATTTCAGAGGTGCAGGATCCGGATCCGGCGTGTTCCGGCACAAATTAAGCCCTGGTTATATCCAAACACGCATCCTGTTCTTATGCCCCATATGGTGATGCATACATCTCCAAAACCCGACATGTGGACAATTCTAAATTCGTTTCTATTAAAACAAATATATAAATATGCATATAATAAATAATACTGCTAATCATAATAACATTATACAAATGCAAGCTGTCATAAAAATAATTTTTGTAACATTTTAATTCTTTAATTTTTTCATTTGTAAAGATATTTGTGTATTGCTGTACATCATGTGTGTATTAAGCAATGTGTAAGGTTGGACCAGCATAGGCACATAACTAACGCACTCTGTGCTGGACTGTAGACCAGCTATTAGTTGGTCAATGGCGCCTATTTCAGTTCCTCAAAATAGCAACACGCCAACAATGCGCCTAAACACACCTCCTTTCTAGACCGACACACCCATGAGTCCACAAAGTGGCGCAACTGGATTTGCTATTTAAACAACGTGGCACCAAACATGAAAATTACAGTTGCGCTGGTCTGAAAATACCAACAAATCACAGCAAACAGTTCTTGAGCCTTATTGCGCCAGGTGTATAACAGGGGCCCTTTATGTCTATTTGTTGTTGTCACTATGTGAGTTTTTTTTTTGTGTGGCACTGTTATGAAATGAGGACTCTTGACTGCAAACCAAATCTACCTTCGAATATAAATAAAGTAACCTACTGTAACCTAACCTTATGATCCATGAAATTATAGTTCCTGGTTTCTTCAGCCTAACAATAGCAACTTTTCTTTTTTGTCAGTTTTAATACACTGATGTAACTACAGAACAGTCAATCTTTAAATAAAAAAATCGTCAAAACTCTTTTTTGAAATTGTTTGAGTGAGATGCTAACGGTCTAATCTGATTCAAAGACTTATGCTAAGCTAAGCTAAGCTAAGCTAAAAGTTCTTCTGGCAGACTCAGAGATTGGTTGAAGGATTCACAAATGGTAAAACTCAACTGTTAACACTAGTGGAGTAGCAAAATGTGTCTGAATTAAAAAAAAATGGAGCATAAAAGTGTATTTTGGATATTTACTTTACATTGAGACTTTAAAAACAGACAGGTGAGTGATAAATACAGTAACCTGCGTTTTCACCTAAATCCGTAGGGCCTCCGAAGTCTGAATTTAACCCCCGGTGAAAGTCCCGTCTGATCGTGTATACAGTTCCAGTGAGCGGTCTCGAGTGACGGATCGATCCCCCAAACAAACAGATAATCTCTGGCCACTTCAGAGATGACGAGCCAACAGCTGAAATTCCATCCGGCGGTGAGGCCCTTCTTCCTTCAGCAAGAGAAAGAAACACATTCAACAACATCCGAACAGCACAAAACAGAGGATTAGGAGACTGACACCTCCAGAGCTGCTGACGGAGCGAGTGGGTTCGGCCCGCGCAGATTAAGCGCAGTCAGGTTGTCGCTATTCATTTCGGATGGCGAGTGTGCAGGCAGCCTTTTGTCTCAGCAGCCCGTTTGAAAATCCACACAACATCCACACACAAAACGCCATCTGGATCATGGAGGAAAGAAAAAAAAGTTATATAAACGTGGTCTATTGTATTTTAACTGAAGAGGCTATGCATGATCATTTTCATAAAGGTTATATAAACAGTATTTTAAGGCTGTATTCGGTTTAATATAGTTGAGTTCCTACCAGTTTGATCTTTCCTGTTCATTATATTTGAGAATCGCGCTGTAGGAACATTTTTGAGAAATAAACACTTAGTGTTACATTGGGTCACACTTTATTTTGATGGTCCGTTTGTTGAATTTAAGTTACATTGCATCTACATGCCAACTAATTCTCATTAGAATTTTGAACAGTAGGCCTACATAAGCTCGAAACAGCGATTTTTGATTACCTTAATCCGACTAAAGTCATAACTGAACTAAACAGAAATGGAATTAAGACATGTGGAGTATGCAGATATTAGTGACATTATTGAAGTAAACACTGTGATCAAACTATTACCATCATGTAGGACTTTTGGCCATATTTTTCGACAAGATCCACACACACGGCTGTCAGTAAAGGACCGCACGCACACGCACGCACACACATACTGTGAAATGCTGAAGTTTTGGCGTGCGTTAATAAATTCCATAACACTCTCAGCAGTTCTTACTCTTTATTTGTGTGTAATACCCCAGTTTGTCACGGGGGCATGAATGAAATGTTCATGAGTGAACGTGAAACTGCCGAACTGCAGTTAAAGTCACCAAAAATAACAGGAAACTCTTACATAAAAGCACTTCACGTAAACACCTTAATTATATTATTGTCTATTAAGGCAAATAGCTAGATTACAGATGTCCATGTAAGCGTAGTTAGTAGTATCTTCGAAGTAAGTGAAAGATTCAGAAGGGTATCTTGCTGATTTGATTCAAAAGGGCACTTTTTTTGTCAGGCGGCTCACCGGTTTGACTTTCATTCACCGTCATTCATTTTAAAAAGCACCCGCTCCATTTTATTTGTATACGTTTTACTCAAACGCATAAACTCTACAGGTGCCACAGTACGGCAGCAAAGTACCTTGATTTTTCATTAATTTTCCTTTCAGCTTAGTCCCTTTAATAATCCAGGGTCGCCACAGCGGAATGAACTGCCAATTTATCCAGCACATGTTTTACGCAGCGGATGCCTTTCCAGCTGCAACCCATCTCTGGGAAACATCCATACACACTCATTCACAGTCATACACTACGGACAATTTAGCTTACCCAATTCACCTGTACTGCAGGAAACCCACGCGAATGCGGGGAGAACATGCAAACTCCACACAGAAATGCCAACTGACCCAGCCGAGGCTTGAACCAGTGACCTTCTTGTGACATTGATTATTACTCTTAAATTAGTCATATCAGCCTAGAAAATAGCTTTTTTTCTCATAATGTAACTACAAAAGAGTTACGCTCTAAATAAGAAAATGATCAAAACTGTTTTTTTAAATGTTATGGCCGAGATGCTAATGGTCTAATCCGATTCAATGATTTATGCTAAGCTAAGCTAAAAGTTCTTTCACCAGACTCAGAGATCGGCTGAATGGATTCAAAAAAAGAAAAACTAAGAATTCTCCTTGGGTGATGATGGAAGCCGCCTCCTGTAACCCAGTAACTTTAACCTCCTTACTTTGTGCACCACTTCCCTTTAAACGTTTTTCTTTAATTAAAAATAATCCAGTTGTTAAACATTCATTGAAGATTTGGTTACAGTTTCGTTCTGAAAGACCTTTCTACTATTGCTCCAATTTTTCGCAATATATCTTTTCTATCCTCTTTAATGGACAGGGCCTTTACCATCTGGAGGGAACATGGTCTGATTACAGTTGATCAGCTATTCATAGATGATAATTTTGCATCTTTTACTCAACTTCAGGAAGAATTCGACCTACCCAATTTACATTTATTTAGATACTTTCATTTATGGAACTTTATCCATAAGCAGTTTTCTAATTTTCCCATTGTGCCAAATAAAAGTATACTTGATGATATGCTCGACCTTCATACGTATGTACCTCTTCAAAAGGGGTTATTTCTAAAATCTTTACTATTATTAACACAAAACAGTCCCCCTCAACACATGTAACGAGGGCTTTTTGGCAGGAGGAACTGAATTTAACAATTGAAGAAAATATCTGGGATCTTCTTCTTGCAAGAATACATTCATCATCAATAAACGCTAGGCATACTCTCATTCAATTCAAGGTTGTGCACAGAATACACTGGTCTAGAACTAAACTGAATAAAATTTTTCCTGATCTTGACCCAACTTGCCTTCGCTGTACAACCGAACCAGCCACACTGTTACACACTTTCTGGTCTTGTTTAAAACTGTCTGATTTTGGGGGGAAGTCTTCAGGTGTTTTTCTGCTGTTTTTTCATTGCCAATAGACCCAAACCCCTTAACAGCACTGTTTGGAATCCTGCCAGAATATGTTGAATTAAATTCATTACAGGCTGACAGTGTAGCCTTTGCAACCTTACTGGCTAGACGACTTATTCTTATGAATTGGAAGTCAGCAGCTCCCCCTTCTTATCGACAACGGATTTTTGATTTCTTACATGCTCTTCAAATGGAAAAGATTCGGTTCGCAAAAAAAACAAAAGCCAGAACAGTTCCAGAAAGTCTGGAACCCTTTTCTAAAATTTTTTAAGAAGACACCTATAACTTAATTGCCTTTTGTCCTTCTTTTCCTTTTTTTCCTTCTTTTCTTTGTATTATTATTATTTTTTTTTATTATTACTATTCTTATTTTTGTTATCTTATGTTTGTATATCTTTGTTTATATTTGTGGTATTTTACCTTTTATTTTTATACTTATTTAGTGTATAATTATGTTTTCCTGATAATTCCTTGTTTGGTGAATTTATCATGCGTATACTTATATGTATCAATATTATGTATATTTTAATGTCTGACCTAAGATGAACCTAATTAAAAAAAAGAAAAAAAGCAAAAAGCAAAGAAAAACTCAAGTGTTTAACTCTAGTTTCAAAATAAGTCGATTTTCTTTAGCTGGGGACAATTTTCAGGTGGTTTGTAATTTTATTATGCCTACTACAGCCATGATACGGCACCAAAGTTCCATGATTATTATTCCAAAATGAGCCAATTCAGCCAAGAAAATGGCATTGTTTTCTTTTTTAATTGGTTTTAGTACACTATAAAAAATGCTTGGTTCCAAACAATTCCTTCAGGTTGTCCCAACACAAATCAATTAAGTTGACTTAATGTTTTTCACAAATTTAAGTGAACTGAACATAATTTATTTTATTTTTTTTACTTTGGAATGAAATGCGAAGTTTTTATAAGTGATCCTAATTCCAAAATAAATAAAATGGAGTGTTCTTCTAAAGTAAGATGCCAAGGTTTACATAAATGAACTTTTTATCATTTTGGATTTTATGCACATTTCAATCAAAAGTTTCAGTCTTCATCTCTCTGTTAGAGAGTCTTCATATCAAAAGCTCTGGTTATCTGTTCTGGAGTCACGTTCAGGATCTGCTGGCATTAAACTGCAGCTGGTTTTGAAAAATATTCTCCATTTAGACTGCAGGAACAGATTATTTAAGGCTACAGTACAGTACAGTAGCTGGACTCTCAGTTAAGAGGATCTGCTCTTTCCTGTGTCTCCTGTCACACTGTGTGCGTCCCATCCGGCAGATTCTCTTACACACTTCAGATGAGGAGAATCAATACATCCGCTTACAGACCGAAGCTCACCTGCTGGAGGACAGAGACACAGATCATCACCTTCACAGCTGATACACACTCACACACGCACGCAGTCAACTCAACTATCCCTGACATCATTTACTCATGTAGATATTGTCCTGTGTTTTTCTGTAAAAAAAAAAAAAAAAAAAAAGGCTTGAAACGACTAAACAATTACAATTAAACTACAATTAAACTATTAATAGCATAAGCATTGAAATAAAGATTAAATTCTAAGCTAATTTAACTTAATCTAAGTTCATTTAAATTTCAAATAAAATCTAATTAAATTTAGATTTCAAACCACAAATATTGTATTAAAAACACTTAAATATTCAAACATTTAAATCACATTTACATGGATTATTTACTTACTGTCATTTATTCCTGTGATGTCCTGAAAAACAAAATGAAAAAAGTAGTTATAAAAGTCTATGGGACTTATAAGGTTTATTAAAGAGCCCCTATCATGCATTAATAAGGTCATATTTTGGTTTTGGGGGTCTCTAACAACAGTCTGATATGCATGCAAGGTCAAAAACACTTTCATTGTCTTATAATATCCATTTATTTTTACCCCTAATGACTCATTCAGCAACTCATTTGTTCCCCAACCCTTCCTTAGCGTGATGCTAATCTGCGCTGATTGGTCCGATGACCCAGTCTATTGCGATTGGTTGACTACGTTCAGCATGAGACAGAGAGAAACACCCACCACAGCTTATCAACATTGTTGAAGAGTGCAGAGTATATGTGTGAGCCCAATGCAGGAGTGCATTAAAGCAGTGCAGTTAAACACCAGCATATTGCTCTATTCTTAACCATAAGTAAAAACAATGACACATTCAGTATTAATCCATGAACTATTTTGAAACTTGACTGCCGCATGTGTGTAGGAACAGCTGATGGTGGCTATAGCAATGACAAACGGCAGGGAATTGAGCTCAGAAACGCATTTAAACCAGTAAAGAAAACGACACACGTCATGTTTTCAACATTTCTAGACACGATATGTGAATATAAAGAGTTAACCAGATACAGTACAAGCTGCGTGGAGTGATTATAAGTAACAAAACACAATTAAATACATAATTTGCAAGCTAGAGAAAACAAGGAGGCAACTATTTTAATCACACTTACACTTGTGAAATGGAGGAAGAACCTGATGAACTGTGTACTGATAAAGTTCCTGTCAAGCTCTGACAAAGTCCCATACATTAATAGTCTTTTCTGATCCTTCCTTTAACAAACGGCTGACGAATCCCCCTTTGCAGGGTAGAATATTGTATTAATCACCAAAACGTTCATACATTAATGTTCACTCATCTTCATTCATCATTAATCTCATGATGTATTGCACTCTGCTAGCATGTGAAGGGAAAGGCACGTTCACGTTTTACCGGATCCGGCACTTCATATTTGGTATTGTTTTGTGTCGACGTTGATACAATGATCTGGATGTACGATGAATCACTTAAATGAGTCGAATCTTTTATAATAAAAAAAAATCTATATTTTTAAACACAGTGCACTTTCAGATTTAAACCTCAGCTGGATGTTTTCATTCACTTAGAGCGGGGTTACACACCGTATGGAAGGTCATTTTCAAAAACCCAAAATCGAGGCTCTTTAATTTATAAAATGCAAAATACTAATAAAAAAATAATGATAATAATAATAATAATAATAATAATAATAATAATAATAATAATAATAATAATAATAATAATAATAATAATAATAATAATAATAATAAGGTAACACTTTATTTTGATGGTCCATTTGAGTATTAGTAGACTGTCTGCTTAATATCTGTTGATGCTGACATTTAACAGTCCTTCAACCGACATTTAACTGACTATAAGAAACTTTGCAAGTACATGTCAACTTACACTAACCTTAACCCCAACCCTAATCCCAACCTAACAGTCTACTTATAATCTAAAGAGAATTAGTTGCAATGTAACTTAAATTCAACAAACGGACCACCAAAATAAAGTGTGACCAATAATAATAATAATAAATAATTACATTTAATTTGAAATTACAGGCATAAAAATTAGGATAAGAAATTCACAAATTTGCATTTTAAACAATGCAAAGAAACCCTGAATGCCAATTAAAATAAATTAAATAAAAATCACAGACAGAAAAATGAAAACAAATACTAAAATAAAAAGCATTCCCCTACAGATAACATTAAGAGTGCTTGGGAAAAGGACCTTTGTGGTTCGATTTGAGATCATCTGTGGGACGATATCCTTAAACAAATTCACTCATCATCAATGTGTGCCCGGCACTCTCTCATTCAATTTAAAGTAGTGCACAGAGCTTATATTTCTAAGACTAAATTAGCCCAAAATGTTTCCTGGTACTAGTTCTTTGTGCAATATATGTCATTGTGCTGAAGGCACTTTAATTCACATGTTCTGGACCTGTCCTAAGTTAGAGCATTTCTGGCGGTTAATATTTGATTCATTATCTGTGATTCTTCAACACAAGTTAGAACCAGATCCACAGGTGGCACTGTTTGGGGTTACTTCAGAGGAAATACAGTTGCCTTCATCAAAGTGTAAAATCATTGCTTTTTCAACTTTATTGGCACGCAGAGCTATTTTGCTAAAATGGAAGGATTCTCGTCCTCTCACTCATGTTCAGTGGATTATGTCTGGAACTATGTCTTGTCTCTATTTGGAAAAAAACAGGTTTTCATTAAGAGGGTCGGAGGGGAAATTTTCTAAGGTATGGCAACCTTTTATTGATTATGTGGAAAATCTCAAATAATTAGATTTTACTGTACAGATGGTATGTATGGTTATATGTTTGTATTTAAAAAAAAAAAAAAAAAAACTTTATATCTATATATATTTTTTTTATTTTTACTTGTTTTTATTTTTATTTCATTTATTATTATTATTATTTTTTTGGTATTTGGACCTACATGTACAATTGTAAATTTGTTAATCTTCAGCTAATGTGAGCCCTAACCCGGTGTTGGATTGGTATGGGTCAGGGGTTTGTATTGTTGTTTTTCCTGGTTTGAAAAACTGAAAATCAATAAAAAATATCTAAACTAAACTAAAATTAAAAGCATCAAAATTAAACAAAACACTTAATGACAAATTATTCATTCATTCATTTTTCTTTGGTTTAGTCTCTATTTCAGAGGTCGCCACAGTGGAATGAACCGCCAACTATTCCAGCATATGTTTTACACGCCAGATGCCCTTCCAGCCGCAACCCAGTACTGGGAAACACCCATACACTCTCATTCACACACACACACACACACACACACACACACACACACTCATACACTACGAATAATTTAGCTTACCCAATTCACCTACACCGCATGTCTTTGGACTTGAGGGGAAAACTGGAGCACACGCCAACATGGGGAGAACATGCAAACTCCACACAGAAATGCCAACTGACCCAGCTGGGACTCGATCCAGCGACCTTCTTGCTGTGAGGTGACAGTGGTAACCACTGAGCCACTCTGCTGCCCTAATGACAAAAAAAAATTTTAAATAAAAAGACAAGATGAAAGCATAACCATAAACAGAGAGACTCAAAGAAAGATTTGGTCCACTTTACTCCCATTATATAGGAACCACTGGCTTTTTACTTCTAAAATTTAAAATACAGCTCGCAAGTTTTATGGAGTCTTTTTTGTTTTCTTCCTTGTTGTCTTTTGAGAGTTGAACAGACTCAGTCCTCATTCATCTCAACATATAGATAAAACACTATTTGGTCCAGTTTAAAATCTGTTTATGTAATATCCGTAACAAGAAATAATGCTATGAAGATTTCAAACAGATTGGAAGGGCATCCGCTGTAAAAAACATAAACTAGAGTAATTGGCAGTTCATTCCGCTGTGGCAACCCTTGATAAAGCAGGGAATAAGCCAAAGGAAAGTGAGATTTGATAAGAGGGAGTAAACGATGGTAAAAGTTCTGGATGAACTCCTCCTCTGACGCCCTGTCCTGCCAGACATCACAGGAGAATTTCTTCACTACTCAGCGCCTCATTAAAAAATGATGCAGGCGTAATTATGAATCTCTGGTGAACATGTTTAGCCTGACTCAGAGCTGGAAATGAACTACAGCAGATAATGAACATCTGGAAGAGGCCGATCTCAGATGTGACATGCACGGTGTAGTTTATTACTTTTAAACACTCCTGAAACACTCCTTTTGGGTGTTAGTAATGTTAGTTTTAGGGTTCTCTGCAGTTAAAAACCAAATTATTAGCCATCCTGTCAAATTTGAATTCTTTATCAAACACTTCCCAAGTGATATTTAACAGATTTTTTTTCAACACATTTTTAAATATAATAGTTTTAATAACTAATTTACTATAAAAAAAAATTTAGTTTGTTTTTGCCATGATGACAGTGCATATTATTTTACCAGTTACTAGTATTCGCAACAGGCTCATTCTGAAAGCATAGCCCTGTATACATTTCTGGAGATCTCGAATTATAGAGGTACGTATGGCTGCATTTTGTCTTTAAAATGAACGCTATGGGGTGGTATGGCACCGTTCCTTTTTGGCTTACCAGCTGACAGCTTGCCTCCATATGGTCGGCTTTTCCGCTGTTACCAGTTTGTCCAGTAGCTCACCACGTATGTCAGAGGATTTGAGACACAAAGAGGAGTTGACTGCGACGACGGGGTATGAATGTGGCGAAGAACGATTCCAGAAAGCAGGTAAAACAAAAACAAAAGCCAAAAAATAAAACAAACAAGTAAATAACGGTAAATTGTGGTAAAAATCAGGCTGCCACGAGGGTTTTTTCTGGATTGCTTTTGAAAACACTGTCGGTTGGGTTTAGGGAAGAGGGTGGGCGCTGCTCAGTCGGTGCTTTTGAAAACACTATCAGTTGGGGTTAAGGAAGGTGGGTCAGTCAGTCAGCCGACAGCGGCCTCTGGTGGATTTACGCAAGAAGAGCAGGTGCGAATGAAATTTGAGATCTCAAAATGCCTACACAGCGGCCTCTGGCGGACTGGCAAAAACTAAAATGGCAAAAAAACATAGCTCCTGGGATGTATTTGCCGCTCTCCAGAAATGTATATAGGGGTACATAATCAAAATCAGCCTGGGTTGCGTATTCTAGTTTTAGACTGGTACTAGTAGCATTCAGTTTTAAGGCTTAACTAAGTTAATTAGGTTATCTAGGCAAGTTCGGAATTCTATATTAGTACAACTTGAGTTAAAATGCAGGAATGATAGATGAATGAAATTTCTGTTTTAGAAGATATTACTGGATAGACTTAAAGAAAAATCATATATTTTAGCATGGAAAAGAGAGAGAGAGATATTTGAATTTATTGCCATATCAGCTTCTCTGGCTATTTCATGGAAAAACCAGATCAAATTTTATAAATATAACTTTTCTATATATCTATATATATCTATATATATATATATATATATATATATATATCTATATCTATCTATATATATATATATATATATATATATATATATATATATATATATATATATATATATATATATATATATATATATATATATATATATATATATATATATATATGTGTGTGTGTGTGTGTGTGTGTGTGTATGTGTGTGTGTGTGTAAAAGGACATCATCAGCAATTAATTTAACCTTAAAAAACTGTTTAAGATGTTTATCCTATGTATTATAGGATAAACATCTTAAACAGTTTTTTAAGGTTAACTTTTGATAATTCTTGCATTTTTAAAGTTTTCACATTTTAATTGTATTAAAATTGCATTTTATACACACATTGGTGAATTTAAATGCATTTATTTATTCTAATCATTATATTTTACATGGTAAACAGTATTGTGCTTTATTTGATAACTTATTTTGAATTCGATTTCTGTTTAATAAATGCTGGGGTGGAAAAATACATTCTGAAATATGTTATGTTAATATTCTGCACTGTTCAATTAGATTTTATTTGCAATAAAACAAATAAAAAGGGAGAAATCTGAAGAGCGCTATTAAAATTTACCTTAGCAGTTTTTTTTTTTTTTTTTTTACATTTTTCAATCCAAACTAAAAGAAATAAGACATTCTCCTGAAGAAATACATAATAGGAAATACTGTGAAAATCCTTAGTCTTTTAAATATCACTTCAGAAATATTTGAAAAAATATATGTATTTCACAGCAGTTTTGTTTTAAATTGTACACTACCTGACAAAAGTCTTGTCATCAATCCCAGTTGTAAGAGCAACAAATAATAACTTGACTTCTAGTTGATCATTGGGAAAAGTGGCAGAAGGTAGATTTTCAAACGAATCATCTGTTGAACTGCATCCCAATAATCACAAATACTGCATTTATTGTAACCCGCATGGACCCAAGATTCTCACAGAAATCAGTCAAGTTTGGTGAAGGAAAAATCATGATTTGGGGTTACTTTCAGTATGGGGCGTGCGAGAGATCTGCAGAGTGGATGGCAACATCAACAACTTGAGGTATCAAGACATTTGTGCTGCTCATTACATTATAAACCAGAGGAGAGGGCCAATTCTTCAGCAGGATAGCGCTCCTTCTCATACTTCAGCCTCCACATTAAAGTTCCTGAAAGCAAAGAAGGTCAAGCTGCTCCAGGATTGGCCAGCCCAGTCAGCAGACATGAACATTATTGAGCATGTATGGGGTAATATGAAGGAGGAGGCATTGAAGATGAATCCAAAGAATCTTGATGAACTCTGCTAGTCCTGCAAGAACGCTTTCTTTGCCATTCCAGATGACTTTATTAATAAGTTATATGAGTCATTGCAGAGATGTATGGATGCAGTCCTCCAAGCTCATGGGAGTCATACACAATATTCATTCTTTTTCCACTGCACCATGACTTTATATTCTGTACTGTACATTATTTCTGTTAAGTAACAAGACTTTGGGTAAGCAAAGTCAGACCTTACTGTCCTAATTAAATCATTAAAAATCAAGGCATGATCATATTTTATTATGGTAAAATAAGCGTAATCTAGAGGCCTTTGCCTTTCATAAAAGCCACTTCTGATATCAAATGATCAACTAGAAGGAAAGTTATTATTTTTTGTTCATAAAACTTGGATAGGCGACAAGACTTTTGTCAGGTAGTGTATAAGCTAGTGTGCAACAATCACATTTAGCAAATATAAGATAATATTCATATGTACATTTTCTCCTTACTGGCAATAGGAAATGGTAAAACAGACTCAGCATTGAGATTATAGAGTCAACAATTCTGATTGAAAAAACCTGTAACAAAATAATTAACAATAATTACTATTAACAAAATGCTATTAACTGTTTTTTTTTTTAGAAAGAGGAGGAGCTACTCAATATGCCACGCCCTGTCTTTAATGCTTCAGTTGAAATTATGTCATGCATCGAACAAAGTGGCATTCTTCAGAAGATCTTTAATGGGAGCTGCCGACAGACGTCCCATGCTGCTCTCTTCCTTTGTAAAGTCGAAAGAAGACGCTATTTATAGACCCCAGCAAAAAGGAATCAAGAAACTAGTAAATTTTTTAAAAGTAGTGAGTCAAGATTCTGCTCTTCCTCGCTCCACTCGGTTTGGTCTGAGACGCTTTGAATCTGACGAGCTTGAAAATAGCAGGGCGGTTACGTCATGTCCACATGCTGGAAAACATGTAAACAGAGGACAGGAGTTTATATGGTCAGTTCACAATTCAGGGAGTCATCGCTCTTATGCTGTTTTCCGCTCTAGAACACTTTTTAAATTATATTTTAGGTCTTGTTAGAGTTTGAGAATTAAAAAAAAAATGTCTGAATAGGAAATACAACGTAAATTAAAAATAGAAAAAAAATATTAAATAATAATATATTAAACTTAAATTAATATTAATAATAATGAACAAAATGATTATAAAAAATTAAATTATTATGTAGAAATCAGTCAATTAATAAAATAGATGTTTGACTTATACACTCACCGGCCACTTTATTAGGTACACCTTACTACTACTGGGTTGGACCCTCTTTTGCCTTCAGAACTGCTTTAATCCGTCAACTCGAACCAGTCTGGCCATTCTCCTCTGACCTCTGGCATCAACAAGGCATTTGCGCCCACAGAACTGCCGCTTACTGGATATTTTCTCTTTTTCAGATCATTCTCTGTAAACCCTAAAGAAGGTTGAGCTTGAAAAAACAAGTAGATCAGCAGTTTCTGAAATACTCAGACCAGCCCATCTGGCACCAATAACCATGCCACGTTCAAAGTCACTTAAATCACCTTTCTTCCCCATTCTAATGCTCGAACTGCAGCAGATCGTCTTGATCATGTCTACATGCCTAAATGCATTGAGTTGCTGCCATGTGATTGGCTGATGAGAAATTTGCATTAACAAGCAGTTGGACAGGTGTACCTAATAAAGTGGCCGGTGAGTGTATACAGTACCACAACAATAAAATTATTTGGATTGCAGAACGGCGCTAAATTAAAATTATTTAAAAAAATTAAATAATTAAATGAAATAAAGTAAAACAAAATATATATATATATGTAAAATAAAAATGGTGAGATTTTAAACATACAAACAAATGAAATCAATAGAAATTAAACTTCATTTTAAGAAGTTTAATAGTTTTAGAACCACAAAAGTGGGGTAAGGTTTAAAAATCATGAAACTGACCAAAAGTGACCATTGAGATTTGTTTTACATTATTATATATTATATATTATATGTATATATGTTATATATTATTATATAATTGTATTATAATTATGTATTATGATAAAATATACGTTTATCGTTTTACCAATGGAAACAGGTGGTCATATTTGGTACTGCGACCAAACAAAATCGTACTGAAAGCTCATTTTTTTGAGATATCAACTTCAAATTTGGAATATAATTTGTTCAGATATTTAGCTTTGAGGGGCAACCCAGTGGCGCAGTAGGTAGTGCTGTTGCCTCACAGCAAGAACGTCGCTGGGTCGCAGGTTCGAACCTCGGCTGGGCTGGGTCAGTTGGCGTTTCTGTGTGGAGTTTGCATGTTCGCGTGGGTTTCCTCCGGGTGCTCCGGTTTCCCCCACAGTCCAAAGACATGCAGTACAGGTGAATTGGGTAAGCTAAATTGTCCATAGTGTATGAGTGTTAATGTGTGTGTGGAAGTTCCCAGAGATGGGTTGCGGCTGGAAGGGCATCCGCTGCGTAAAATCGTGCTGGATAAGTTGGCGGTTCATTCCGCTGTGGCGACCCCGCAAGGGACAAAGGCGATAAGAAAATGAATGAATGAATGAATTTAGCTTTGAATTTCTGTAAATCTTAGGCTTAAGCAGGTTTAGTTAAATACATATTTTCATATTATTAATTATAATAAAATAAACATTTATTGTTTTACCAATGGAAACTGGTGGTCATATTTGGTACTGTGACAAAAACTAAATCTTACTGAAAGCTCATTTTTTGAGATATCAATGTCAAATTGAGAATATAATTTGTTTTTGATTTTCTGTCAATTTTAGGCTAAAGTGGGTTTTATTAGGTACACATTTTATGTATTATCAAAAATATATACATTTATTGTTTTATTATTTTCACAAACAAAGACACATAACTTCAGTCTGTCTTCTTTAAAATGAGATCAAGCTTAAATCTGTGCGTGACAGCGTTGAAGACAGGCAATCATTTACGTTGAACATGTTACCTTCATGTTTATGTTCAAGAAGTGGGCGCGACAGTTAAGGTAGAACTGATAAGTGATGAGGTATTCCAAATGTGTAGATTATGCCAAATAAAACCAAAGGCTCGCCAAAACACCACCAAAAAAACAATGGATTTTGGATGCATCAGGTCAATATCAATCCAACCAAATAATGCAGAATGAATGAAAAATGAGGAAAACCTCATCAACACATACTGTACAACTGTTGGCTGAAGGGACATTTTCTCAGTTTGTCCAGCAACATCTTGTGACAGATCAGTCCACACACACACACACACACCAGCAGATCTCCGTTTCAGCGCATTTAGTGTGAAACTGAGCCTTAGTTCCAGTCTGATGTCACGTTCGGCATTTCTCATCTGTTGATAAGAAATAATTGAGTTATATTTGGTTGTGACAGGCTGAGGACGAGCGAATGATTGGCTCATTTCTCTTCATCAGTCCACTGATACCGTCTGTTTGTTGCTGTATTACACATCTGCTCATGGCCAACAAGTGCTTAAGATGCCAGATGAGAGATCTCAGAGACTTCACAGATGAACACCTCTCAGACACTGCAGCATCATCAGACAACACTGCAAAAAGAAGACATTTATTTATGTTGTCAAAGTTCTCTGCTGTCATTACACAAATTGATTAATCCATCCATTCGTCAGTTTATCATCCATCCGTTCTTTCACCATTCATCTATCCATCCATCCACCCACCCCTCCATCCATCTGTTCTTCCACCATTCATTTATCCATCTATCCACACATCCATCCATCCATCCGTTCTTCCACCATTCATCTATCAATCCATCCATCTGTTCTTTCATTCACCCATTCTTCCACCATCCATCTTTTTTCTACTATCCATCCATCCATCCATCCATCCGTCCATCCACCCATCCTTCCATCCATCCACCTGTTCTTTTACCATCCATCCATCCATCCATCCATCCCTCCATCCATCTGTTTTTCCATCCATCCCTCCATCCATCTGTTTTTCCATCCATTCACCATCCATCCATTTTTTCCACCATGCATCCATCCACTTGTTGTTCCACCATATATCTATCCGTTCCTCCCGCCACCATCCATCCATCCATCTATCTGTTCCTCCACCATCCATCCCTTCTATCCATCCATCCGTTCCTCCACCATCCATCCATCCATCTCTTCACCAACCATCTATCCATTCCACCACCATCCATCCATCCGTTCCTCCATTCGTTCCTCCATCCATCCATCCATCCATTCCACCACCATCCATCCATCCGTTCCTCCATCCATCCATCCATCCATTCCACCACCATCCATCCATCCGTTCCTCCATCCATCCATCTGTCATTCCTCCACCATCCATCCATCCTTTTTTCTACCATTCATCCACTCATTGTTCCATCCATCCATCCATCCATCCATGCATTGTTCCATCATCATCTATCTATCTGTTCCTTCACCATTTACCTTCCATCTATCTATTCCTCCATCCTTCTATCCATCCATCCGTTCTTCCATCCATCCACCTGTTCTTTCACCATCCATCTGTTTATCCACCCTCCATCCATTATTCCACCATCCATCCATCTATCCATTTGTTGTTCCACCATCCATTTATCCGTTCGTCCCTTCACCATCCATCCATCTATCTGTTCCTCCACCATCAATCCTTTCCTCCACCATTCATCCATTCCATCAATCCATCCGTTCCTCCACCATCAATCCATTTCTCCACCAACCATTCATCCATCCATTCCTCCACCAACCATCCATCCATTCCTTCCTCCACCAACTATTCATCCATCCATTCCTCCACCAACCATCTATCCATTCCTTCCTCCACCAACTATCCATCCATCCATTCCTCCACCATCCATCCATTCTCCACCATCAATCCATTCCTCCACCAACCATCCATCCATCTATCTGTTCCTCCACCATCAATCCTTTCCTCCACCATTCATCCATTCCATCAATCCATCCGTTCCTCCACCATCAATCCATTTCTCCACCAACCATTCATCCATCCATTCCTCCACCAACCATCCATCCATTCCTTCCTCCACCAACCATCCATCAATCCATTCCTCCACCAACCATCCAGCCTTTCCACCACCATACATCTATCCAGCCGTTCCTCCGACATCCGTCCATTCATCTATCCTTCCGTTCCTCCACCATCTATCCATCCTTCCATTCCTCCACCATCCATCTATCCCTTCTTACATCCATCCATCCATTCTTACATCTATCCACCTGTTCTCTTACCATCCATCCATCTGTTTTTCCATCGTTCATCCATTGTACAACCATCCATCTATCCATTTGTTGTTCCACCATCCATCTATGCGTTCCTCCCACCACCATCCATCCATCTATCTGTTTCTCCACCATTTCTCCATCTATCCATCCATCCATTCCTCCACCATTTATTCATCCATACAACTGTTTCTCCACCGTCCATCCATTCATTCCTCCACCAACCATCCACCCATTCCACCACCATCCATCCATCCGTTTCTCCACCATCCATCCTTCTACCATCCATCCATTCTTTTTTTCTACATCCATCCACCTGTTATTGCATCCCTTCATTCACTCATCCATTGTTCCACAATCCATCTATCTGTTCCTTCACCATCCATCTTTCCATCTATCCATTCCTCCTTCCATTCATCTGTTCCTCCACCATCCATCTATCCGTTCCTCCCTCCACCATCCATAGGTTCCTCCACCATCTTAAGTACTAACAACTATCATGATAATAATATTGATAATAATAATAATATCATCATCATCATCATCATCATTAGTAGTAGTAATATTAGGCAGCACAATTGCACAGTGGGTAGCACAATCGCCTCACAGCAAAAAGGTCGCTGGTTCGAGCCCCGGCTGGGTCAGTTGGCATTTCTTTGTGGAGTTTGCATGTTCTCCATGTGTTCGCGTGAGTTTCCTCCGGGTGCTCCGGTTTCCCCAAAGACAATGCGCTATAGGTGAATTGGGTAAGCTAAAATTGTCCGTAGTGTTTATGGATGTTTCCCAGTGATGGGTTGCATCTGGAAGGGCATCTGCTGCGTAAAACATATGCTGGATAAGTTGGCAGTTTATTCCGCTGTGGTGACCCCAGATTAATATAGGAACTAAGCCGAAAAGAAAATTAATGCATTATTATTATTATTATAAATCAAAGTGCAAATGATAATCATGACAATCATGATGATAATATTAATAATGATAATCATTTTATTTTACACATTTAAACTGAATAAACCAAATGGACAGATAATGCTAGGTTAAAAATAACTCTGCATCTCTCAGTTTTCAAAGTGATCTGTTGGATCTACTTCCGTACATACACTTAATATCATGGCAATTATTAATGTGGTCGCAGTGCAAATGGATTAAGTGCACTTTATTGCTGCAAGTTTAAGTTTACTGCACAAAATGTTAAAAAGAAAAATGTTACATTTTCAATAAAAGCAAAAACATTTACTATGAAAAAAATGTCACTGCTGCCCAATAAAGCAGGTCTTTTGACCAATAAAAGCAGTTCTATATTACATACCATGAGCTCAGTCAAAGCAGCAATCAACGTGGCTAACATGTTGAAATTTCCCTCTTACAGCAGAAATCTAAAAATAATCTGCGGGTCATGAAATATTAACCCGAGTGTGTCCACATGGGCAGAGGCACAGACAGCGAGTGTGAGGGCGAGACGGAGTGGGACACTGGAGCTCATGCAGCACGACCCGTCCCTCATCAAACATGCCGCAGGCCCTCTCATTCATTCCCACTGTTTGCTGTATGGAAACTGTCTTCAAACGCAACCCGTGCTACACTACGCTCCTCTTCTGCTGTTTATCATCAAATATGAATGAAAAGACTTTTGTAAAGCTCATGCTGGTAAGGCAGACACTCTATATGTGTTTTTAAAGCAGGTACGGAGTCACAGGTTATTTTAAAGGGTCATACTAACAATGAGGGAAAATATTTTTTGAAAATTCACATTAGAAATTCAGCTGCTGCCAGTATATCCAGAGCAAGATTTAAAAAAAAGGATAGGAGAAATAAAAATTTGTTTATCAACAGATTCACCAAAAGACACTAGCCTGCTGGAGTCAATGTGAAACCAAACAATGGATGGAAGCAGACAGATAGACACAGATTGTTGAAAAAATAGAAAGACGGAAGGATAGAATTACTGTAGATGAACACAGGCAAAAAAAGAAGGAAGGAAAGATGGTAGGAAGGAAGGATGACAAACCAACTGATAAAAAGAGGATGGATGGATGAAAAACTAATGGATGGATAGGTGGATTATGGATAACTAGATGGACAGACGGATGGATGGATGAAAAACTAATGAATGGATGAATGGTGGAAAAACTAATGGATTAATAGGTGGATAATGGATAACTATATGGAAGAACAGATGTATGGACGGATGGACGGATGGATGGATGGATTGTAGAACAACAGATGGATAGATGGTGAAACAACAGATGGCTGGACGGATGGTGAAACAATGGATGGATGGATGGATGGATGGATGGATGAAACAATGGATGGATGAATGGTGAAACAACGAATGGATGGATAGTGAAACAATAGATGGATGGATAGTGAAACAACGAACGGATGGATGGATGGTGGAAAAACTAATGGATGGATAGGTGGATAATGGATAACTAGATGAAAGAACAGACCGATGGATGGATGGATGGATGGAAGAACTGATAGATGGATGGATGGACAAAAGGACGGAGAAAGGACTGAGGATTAACAGATGGATGGAGGAACAACAGGTGGGTGGATGGATGGTGAAACAACAGATGGATAAATGGATGGATGGATGGATGGATGGATGGATGGTGAAACAACAGATGGATGAATGGATGGATGGATGGTGAAACAACAGATGGATGAATGGATGGATGGATAGATAGATGGATGGTGAAACAACAGATGGATGGATGGAAGAATGAATGAATGGATGTAAGGATGATGGAAGAACAGATGGATGAATGGTGGATGGACAGATGGAGGAAGAATGGATGGATGGATGGATGGATGGATGGATGAGGGTAGAAGAACGAATGGATGGATGGATGGATGAACAAATTAATGGATGGTGAATGAACGAATGGATGGAGGAAGAATAGATAATGGATGGATGCATGGATAGTGAAAGAACAGATGGAAGAGCGGTTGGATGAATGGATAGATGGATAGATTGATGGATAGATGGATGACAGAAGAACGGATGGATGGCTGTATGAATGAATAGTAGAAAAATGGATGGATGGATGGATGAATGGTAAAAGAATGGACAGACGGACGGATGGATGGAAGAACTGATAGATGGACAGATGGATGGATGGACAGAAGGACGGAGAAAGGCCGGATGGATGGATGGTAAAAGAACAGATGGATGGTGGACGGACAGGAGAATAAATGGAGGAAAAAGAGATGGATGGAGGAACAACAGGTGGAAAGATGGATGGATGGATGGATGGATGGAAGGATGGATGGATGGATGGTTAAACAACAGATGGATGGATGGATAGATGGATGGATGGTGAAACAACAGATGTATGGATGGAGGAACGAATAGATGTAAGGATGATGGAAGAACAGATGGATGAATAGTGGATGGACGGTCAGTTGGAGAAAGAACAGAAGAATGGATGGATAGATGGATGGATGGATGGATGGATGGATGGATGGATGAATAGATGGATGAAGAAAGGATGGATGGATGAGGGTAGGAGAACGGATGGATGGATGGTGGATGAACGAATGGATGGATGGTGGATGAACAAATGGATGCATGGAGGAAGAATGGATGATGGATGGATGGATGCATGGATAGTGGAAGAACAGATGGAAAAACGGTTGGATTAATGGATGGATGGATGGATGGATGGATAAATGGATGGATGGTATAAGAACGGATGGATGGTAGAAAAATGGATGGATGGATGGATGGATGGATGGATGGATGGATGATAGTAGAACAACGGACAGACAGACGGATGGATGAATGGAGGAAGAATGGATGGATTGAGGACAAATGGATGGATGGATGGATTGATGCATGGACAGTGGAAGAACAAATGGATGGGAGAACGGATGGATGGATGGATGGATGGATGGATGGATGGATGGATGGATGGATGGATGGATGGATGGATGGATGGATGGATGGATGGATGGATGGATGGATGGATGGATGGATGGATGGATGGATGATAAAATGATGTATTGATGAATTAATGGTTGAATGGAAAAACGAATGATTGTTAGATGGATTGAACAATGGATAGATAAAATCATGGCTAAGTGATAAATGAAAGAGGGATATAATAATGACAGATAAAATGATAAAGGAGTAATAAAGGATGAATGGATGAATGATACACTGACAGAGTTCAGAAAACTGTCATGTTATGGAACTACCCTGTCATTGTGAATGTAACACTGAGTGGAAAGTAGTCTTGTAATACATAACCACAACTGCTTTAGTGGTGCAAAAATCATTGACGGACATAAGTTGCCTTCAGGGTAAATAAATAAAATGCTGCAAATATGTAAATATATTCTTGGCATGAGTTGACACGAGTACAAGTAATATGAAGAATTACTCACACGCTTTCAGTGGCTGAACCAGCAGAGAAGAACTGGGCTGCAATGAGAAAAGAGATGTAGTGAGTTGATGGTGCATTGAAGGCCGCTATCTAAATCTTACATGGAAACGGCGTCTGCAGCAGTGTAATTATGAAAGTTTAACACCAGGCACCTCAGCATGCTGCCTTTAATTAAAAACAGATTTCAAAGGTTGTTGGAGTGCCAGTTCAATTAGCCTTAACATCCGAATGTGTCGATTTCTTTCACTAGCTGAACTCTGAAAGTTGAGTTCACCTTTAGACACTTTCACTCCCAGAGGTGGAGGAAAAAAGAAAGGAGAAAACACACACAAAATGATGTGAGAAGTTATCTAATAAAAGTAAATTTTCCATTAACAGAACACACCCATTCAAATTCACATCCTTATGTTTTAGGCGAAGTCATTTAATAAGTCCACAAGGGGGTCTTCTGAGCACTAAGGGAAAATGAATGCATTAATTCCTGTCGAAGCGCAAAAAAAAAAAAAAAAAAAAAAAGGTAGACTGTTGTATTTTACAAGATTGTTACGACTTTAACGTTTAGTTTTAGGGGTTAAAGAGGTAACATTTTGATGTGACTCAATTTGTAGAGTTGATGGCATAAACGACAACCAAATAATGCAAAAATAAGTGAATTTATTTACAAAAGTGAAGGATCAAACCGCAAAAATATTATAGACAAGTTAGAATCTCACAAAAGAAAATAAATAAATTAATGTATGTTATTAAGGGAAAAGAGGACTTCAAGCGGCGCCAAATAAATGAAAGCAACATAACAAAAACCCCAAACTAGCTGAAAATTACCCTCTAAACAAAACACCTTCAGTGTTTGCATACCATAAACTACACTTCTAACCAAAACATATGTGGAAAACTTACAACGAGTGGCGCTCACTTCTAAACTGGTGTGTTTAGACAAGAGGTGCCCAAACCTTTTCTTATTAGGGCCAAAATCTAATCTTTATTAAGGCTAGTGGGCAGAAGGTAAATATAGTTGCCATGGGAAATTTCCTAATTAATTTAATAATATTTAAAAATAACTAAAACACATTGCTTTATATTAACTAATACAGTATATATATTTTTTTTTTTACATTTTATACTGAACTCATTAAAGTAAAACAAAAAAATCTCATTTATAAAAGAATGGAGTTGCACTAGTTTTTGTCTTGATTTGGTCGCCAATGTCTTCTGCATAGTCCTCTTTTTGTCGAGTGACAGTATTTACATTTTAAAAACTCAGATTCATTTACATTTAATTAAAACATTTATTTTCAGTTTGCTTTTTTGAAGCTCGGCAATAAAACAAACAAACAAACAAACAAAAAAAGGTTTCGTCAAATTAGGGATGGGCGATAAAATCGGTATCGATATTTATTGACCGAACACCATTGTCAATATCGATTAAAAAAAAGTTTGGTATGAAGTTTTGGTATGAAGTGCTATAGTTTTATTAAAATGTGACTGCTGAGTGTGTGACGCGCACATGTTGTGATAATTGTTTTTTGCAATATCACCCATCCCTATGTCAAATTAGAAATGACGAACTCTATTAAAGGCATTTTCCCCACCCTCTCTATCATTCTCAGATGGGATGGTGAGCTAAATCAAAGGTTACAATGGCCAAACTTTGGCCTATTTTGGGCAACTCTGGTTTAGACAGTGGAGCTTTCTTCATGTTTCGAGGTGTATATCACGTGACGTCTAAACTTTCCTAGGGGATTCCCAGGGGAATTCGGACCCAATGGACCCTTTTCACAAGACACGCGTTTAATGGTCATCATAATCTTAAATCCTTCAGTTTTTAATATTTTGGTAAAAAAAAAAAAAAAAAACGCATGAACATTTATATGCATTTATGAATATATTATATCATCTTTGCATCAAATTACAAAAAAATTATTGCGCTTATGTGAGGTGTTTCTAATGCAGTGTCTATGGGGCTGAGAGTAAATTTCACATTATTCTCTCCTCTGGCTGCCATCATCAGTCTCACACTATATTTATTTTTTTCTGAAAGTCTTGATTACACTACTGTGGAGTTTTTCCTTTTATCACTTTAGCAAATAAGATTGTAAAAAAAATTATTTGTTGTACTCTCCTATTCACTGCACTCTAAGTTTACCCAACCATGACGCCATCCGCTACTGAGAAACCCAGAAATGTGAAAAGGGTCTATGATCAGGGATCGTGAAATAAGTCCATACAAAACAGTAACAGCATACGAAAACTGAAACAAGAACAAAATTCAAACTTTAAAGACAAAACACAACACAAGCCAAAACACACACACAAAGCAAAAAGGCAAGCAAGAAAAAAGAAAGAGAACGATCTTCCCCGCTAGCATCCCTTTAAACTTTGGGCTTTCTTCCTGATTGGCAGCGAAGGTGATGACGTCACAGAGAGTAATGAAGACTGACATCTTCATGGACGAAAGGAAAACTGGAGTGGGCTATCCTAAAAATGTTGACAGAGAGAAAGCGTGGGCAAGCAAAACAACACAGGGACATACATAGGGCTGTAACAAAGATGGCACAAAACAAAACATGGACTAAAGCAGTTTCCATCAATAGAGCACAAATTTTGATCTGAAACTCTAAAAGAGGGTCTAAATGGATGCACTAAAATAAGCTAAAACACTTTTAAGTATAAACATTTTTTCCTGTCTGACTGCATTCTGGTTTCAACAGTGCCCCTCCTCCCCAAAAGCCCATTGTGCTCTGATTGGTCAGCTGACCAAGACTTCAAATGTAATTTTAAAGTTGCATTAAGTTGGATCAGGGTGGGGCCAAGCTGGAGCGCTCACTCTGGTCTCCCGCGCTCTGCAATGGTTGGGGAAATTTCAAAATTGAACCAAAACAAACGATTCTGAACAAAAATTTGGGAAATACAACCAGCAGACATGGGAAGTTTTGACTCTTCTAAAGCATAAAAAGAACCCATGTTGTTGTTGGGTCAAATATGGACAAACTCAACAGTTGGGGTAGTGTAATTTAAATTTAACTGGAAAAATTCCCAACATTGGGTTCATATTTGACCCAGCAATGAGTTAAAACAACCCAGCATTTTCTAGAGTGTCCCTGGATGATGCAAGTATAATTAGTAAAACCTTAATTAGCTGGCTCAGATGTGTTAAATTGGAGTTTGCGCTAATACTTTCAAGATAGTAGAGAGTCTGGAGGCTCCTGAGTTGACGGAAGATGGACTGATGAAACAATTAATAGATAAAACTACACATGGTTGACAAAACGACTTATACAAAATGACTTATCATTGTGGCAGAACAACTGAAAGACACTGTAGAACAGGGGTGTCCAAACTCGGTCCTGGAGGGCCGGGGTCCTGCAAAGTTTAGTTCCAACCCCAATCACACACACGTGGGCTAGCTAATCAAGCTCTTACTAGGCTTTCTAGAAACATCCTTGCAGGTGTGTTGAGGCAAGTTGGAGCTAAAATCTGCAGGGCACCGGCCCTCCAGGACCGAGTTTGGACACCCCTGCTGTAGAACATAGGTCTCAAACTCAATTCCTGGAGGGCCGCAGCTCCAGCCAAACACAGCTGATCCAACTAATGAAGGTGTTCATGACTCTTCTGAACACCTCGAATATTTGGATCAGCTGTGTTTGATTGTTTTGCTTAGAGTAAAACTGTGCAGAGCTGCGGCCCTCCTGGAATTGAGTTTGAGACCCATGCTGTAGACCCAATGATAGACAAAATGATAAAATTTCACTTGCACAGATTCACCTAAAGCATAACAATGTGCACTAGCAAAATATACATTGCACTGAACTTTAATTAACAGATAACAAGGCTTTAACAACAACAACAACAACAACAAAAAAAAAGGTTTGTACTGTAATTAACGGAGTATTTGTTAAGTGGTTTTTATTGATTTTAGATGTTTAGAGACATTATATTCAAAATAGTCTGTCGTTAAATAGTTCTCTCAATTGAAATGCACAACATTTTAACATCCAGTAGTTTAATTTAGTTGTCTTTAAAGATTGGGACACTGTAGTGTGTGTATCCAGAGTGTTTTGCACGTCCTCTATTTGGTGCAGTACTTCTCTAACAACACAGCAAGGCAACTGGGATCCGCATAGTTTCGCAATATTTACATAACCCGTTTAACTAACCCCTGTTTGGTGCTCACATTTAATATTTCATAGACCTCACCTTGTGTTAATCTTTAATGGTCTGTCCTACTTCAGTCTGGCTCCATTGTTTTTTAATCTATCCGTCAAGGATGTCAAAACTAGGTCCCCAATGCTGGGACACAATCCAGGGTCACATCACCTGGGTTTTTAAATACATCAGAGCGATATGACACCGACAAGCTCGTCAGAGGGCAGAAGCAATGAGATCTGTTTGCTTTCTAACTATGGAAACGTGCAGGCTAAATATTTTGGGAACACCAGAGTACAGTATAGGTCTTTCAGGACCTATTGAATGCTCAGATCAATAATCTCAATTGTAAATTTAGAAGCAGAAACTTGCATATGAAGCAGGATAACTTCCGATAGCCTTTCACATTTGTGCTTGATTTTCAGTTTAAATGGTCGAAACCACTTAACCTTGAGTTTTCAAATGTATTAACTCTAGGTTAAAGAGATGGTTCAGCCCAAAATGAAAATGTCCTCATTTATTCCTCACACTCAAATGGTTCTAAACTTTTCTGAATTTCTCTCTTCTGTTGAACACAAAACATTACATTCTGAAATAATGTTGGAAAAAGCACCCATTGACATCCATTCCTTCGTCTTCAATAGAAGAAAGAAACCAAAGGAGGGAGGGAGAGTAAACGACAACAGAATTTTCATTTGAGTCCATTGTTTTTTGTTGTTGTTTTTTTTTTTACCTGGATTTGCATAACGCTTCACACTTTAAAAAGGTGGTTTGTATTTCTTAGCAATGAAAGCATGCAAAAACTGTCAAATATGGTGGCAAATGTACACTTACCTGCCACTTTAATAGGTACAGTACATCTGTTCAACTGCTCATTAATGGAAATTTCTAATCAGCCAATCACATGGCAGCAACTCAATGCATTTAGGCATGTAGACATGGTCAAGACGATCTGCTGCAGTTCAAACTGAGCATCAGAATGAGAAAGAAAGGTGATTTAAGTGACTTTTAACGTGGCATGGTTGTTGGTGCAGATGGGCTGGTCTGAGTATTTCAGAAACTGCTCATCTACTGGATTTTTCACGCACAACCATCTCTAGGGTTTACAGAGAATGGTCCAAGAAAGAGAAAATATTCAGTGAGCGGAAGTTATTCTCAAATAACCACTCGTTTCAACCGAGGTATGCAGAAGAGCATCTCTAAAAGCACAACATGTCCAACCTTGAGGCAGAAGGGCTACAGCAGCAGAAGATTACATTGGGTGCTACTCCTGTCAGCTAAGAACAGGAAACGGAGACTACAATTCGCACAGGCTCACCAAAATTGGACAATAGAAGATTGGAAAAATGTTGCCTGATCTGATGAGTCTCAAATTCTGCTGCCACATTCAGATGGTAGAGTCAGAATTTGGTGTCAACAACATGGATCCATCCTGCCTTGCACCAACGGTTCAGGCTGGTGGTGGTGGTGTAATGGTGTGGGGGATATTTTCTTGGCACACTTTGGGCCCATTAGTACCAATGGAGCATCATGTCAGCGCCACAGCCTACCTGAGCGTTGTTGTTGACCATGTCCATCCCTTTATGACCACAGTGTAGCCATCTTCTGGTGGCTACTTCCAGCAGGATAGCTCCCCATGTCATAAAGCGCAAATCATCTCAGACTGGTTTCTCGAACATGACAATGAGTTCACTGTACTCAAATGGCCTCCACAGTCACCATACTCAATCCAATAGAGCATCTATGGGATATGGTGGAACGGGAGATTTGTATCATGGATGTGCAGCCGACAAATCTGCAGCAACTGCGTCATGTTATCATGTCAATATGGACCAAAATCTCTGAAGAATATTTCCAGTACCTTGTTGAATCTATGCCACGAAGGATTAAGGCAGTTCTGGAGGCAAAAGGGGGTCCAACCTGATACTAGTAAGGTGTACCTAATATAGTGGCCGGTGAGTGTACATCATCCAGATAAATAGTACAGACTGAGAGAAGTGAAACAAGAAGCTTACCTAACTGTGTGAAACTTTCTTCTTGGCAGCTTCTTGATTTTTAATTAGATCACTGACGTATAGCAAAAGCTACATTACAGTATATGCATAGCAATTAAAGTACACAACCAGACACAAAACTGAACACAAACTTACCTTAAACTGACATTTTCCAGAGTGACATCTTTTGGCCACATGGGTGCTTCAGAGCTGACGGATAATGTGTGGGGCTCCTTAAAATAACAAAAAATGAGCCAAGGCCACTGGCTGCGTTCCATTCTGAAGGGCTCAACCATATGCTTTAATAGTTTTGAAAGATTTACCCTCCTAAAGGTACAAAGGCATGAAGTGGCTCCAAAACCACTTGTCTAGGGGACCCAATTAAAGGTGTCACTGTATACCCTCTGAAATCCATTCCAACCAATTGGTTTTGTTTTGAAATTATTGTTCTTACTACAAATTGCCCTTCAGAAGTAGATTTATCCCATTTGGAATGCAGTAAGGGTAACATGAAGTGCACAGGACAGTCCCAATACCTACATTTGTAGTCTTTGAAACTTGACCACTTGTCTACTTACAGTACAAGAACATCTTTTTTGTATATGGCCCAAGTGTTCAAGCAGGTACTGTATAAAATACTGTATTGGAAACACGGTATGAAATTTAGAATTGTCTAAATTAAAATTCCCTTTTCCCTGACTTTCACTGGCTAAATTTCTATGACCTATGAGCACCGAGAAAATATAAAGGAAAATATAGCTTTAATTGTGTGCTGTCATGCCACATCTGTTTAGGATATGGTGCTAAAGCCCGAAGCAAAGCTGGACTATGGTAGTTAGACTGAATTGCATTATTTAATTCAACAGGTTTTGTTAATCTTTTTGATTAGATTTTAACATTAATAAAGACATGAATGATTTTTTTACACAAATCTAAGATTTTAAATATGTGATTAAAATACTGGTTGCAGAGGCCAAAACAATGCCAATGTACAATGTAACTCAGATTTTAATAAGCTCGCAAACTAATTAACTATATTAGTCAGTGACCATCAGAGTATGGCAACTAATATAGGCTGCACTTTTTATTACAACACAACAAAAAACATCATAGAAAAATAACATTTTGATTAATGAATCACTGACAATCCATGATCTGGACAAAAAACAAATGTACAGCTGAAACCAGAAGTTTACATACACTGTATAAAAAGGCACATAACCATTTAAAAAAAAAATCAGATGTTAATGTGACTAAACTTTTTCTCTTTTAGGTAAGTTAGGATTATCAAATTTGTTTCGGTTATGCTTAATAGCAAAATAATGAGAGAGATTTTTTGAGAAATTGTTATAGCTTTTCTTGAAAGTCAAGTTTATATACAGTAAGATTATTATGCCTCTGAAAAAGCTCAGATGATGGTGTCAGGGCTTTGGAAGTTTCTGATTGGCTAATTGACAACATTTGAGTTATTTGGAGGCACAACTGTAAAATAGTACTTAAGGAAAACCTCAAACACACTGCTTCCTTGTCTGACAACATGGGAAAATCAACAATCCAGAATCAACAAAAAAGCCAGATTACAGTTTGCTAAATTACACTGGGAAAAAGACACATTTTTGGAGACATGTCCTGTGGTCTGATGGAACTAAGATTGAACTGTTTGGCCATAATGATCAGTGTTACATTTGGAGGACAAAGGGAAAAGCTTGCAAGCTTAGGAACACCATCCCAACTGTGAAGTATGGGGGTGGCAGCATCATGTTGTGGGGCTGTTTTGCTGCAGGAGGGACTGGTCCACTTCACAGCATAGATGGCATCATGAAGAAAGAACAAATACTGAAGCAACATCTCAAGACATCAGCCAGGAAATAAAACTTGGCCACAAATGGGTCTTCCAAACAGACCATGACCCTAAGCATACTGCCAAATTAGTTAAAATGTGCTTTAAGGACAACAGAGTGAATGTTTTGGAGTGGCCATCACAAAGCCCTGACTCAATCCTATAGAAAGTTTGTGGGGAGAGTTGAAAAAGCTTGTGCGAGCAAGACAGCCTATAAATCTAACTCAGTTACACCAATTCTGTCAGGAGGAATGGGCCAAAATTCCTGCAAACTATTGTGAGAAGCTTGTGGAAGGATACCCAAAACATTTGACCAAAGTTATACAGTTTAAAAGCAAAGCGAAAAAAATACCAAGGAAATGTATGTAAACTTTTGACTGTCTAGAAATTAATAAAAAATTATCTCATTATTCTGGCATTTAGCAAATGGAAACCATAGAGACATGGAAACAGACAAAAGTCTAAAGTTTGTAAAGTCCATTCAGGAAAAAAATGATAGCAATTAACATGTACTATAAGTATGTACATTGCTAAACCTCTACTTTGTATGTTGCATTTCATTCAATCAATGACAAACTGAAAACAAAAATACTTTTACATTTTAGGGAAATGGAAAGAATCCATGGATGCTAAAAAGTTAACAGACCAAATACACACTACCTGACAAAATTCTTGTTGCCTATCCAAGTTTTAGGAACAACGAATAATAATTTGAGTTCTAGTTGATCATTTGGTATCAGAAGTGGCTTATATGAAAGGCAAAGGCCTCTAGATTACACTTATTTTAACCAAATAAAATATGATCAAGCCTTGATTTTTAATTATTTAATTAGGACAGTAAGGTCTGACTTTGCTTAGACAAAAGTATTGTCCCTTAACAGAAATAATGTCCAGTATAGAATATAAAGTCATGGTGCAGTGGAAAAAGAATGAATATTGTGTATGACTCCCATGAGCTTGGAGGACTGCATCAATACATCTCTGCAATGACTCAAATAACTTATTAATAAAGTCATCAGACAGAGAGTCCCAGAGTTCATCAAGATTATTTGGATTCATCTTCAATGCCTTCTCCTTCATATAACTTCAGACATGCTCAATAATGTTCATGTCTAGTGACTGGGCTGGCCAATCCGGGAGCACCTTGACCTTCTTTGCTTTCAGGAACTTTGATATGGAGGCTGAAGCATGAGAATGAGCACGCCCCTATATTGAATGTAACCCCAAATCGTAATTCTTCCTTCACCAAACTTGATTTCTGTGAGAATCTTGGGTCTATGGTGGTACCAGTAGGTCTTCTGCAGTATTTGTGATTATTGGGATGCAGTTCAACAGATGATTCATTGGAAAAACCTACCTTCTGCCACTTTTCCAAATGATCAACTAGAAGTCCTGTTATTATTTGTTGCTCTTACAACTCGATGACAAGACTTAAGTCAGGTAGTGTAGAACCTTCTAGGTTCAAAAAACATGTTTCAGAAAAGTAAACACAATCAACTGCAGCTTAAACTTCAAGTAAACCAGCAAATGAGAATTTCTGTTGACTGTTGGAAAACCACTTACCAAAAGCATCATGGGAGTGTCATGTACTTCAGAACGCAGCAGAATTCCTTACACTTGGGAGTGATTCTTCCACCTTATCCATCTGACAACCCCTGCGCTCAATTTCTACAAGTCCAACGTCAATACAGGGCTTCATGGCTAAATTACTGCAGCAAAAGAGACAAAAGCAGAGATACAACTGTGATTTCGATCTCTCCTTAGGCCTTGAATTTACTGCAACTCCACCCGACATTCTCACAAACAATAAGACAATTATGTGAAAGCAGCTCCAATCGATGCTGAATATCCCTGGTCACCTATACAGTGATAAACCAGTCAAAACGTAGACCGATACAAAACAGCTGGACCTCAGAGGAGAGCTTAAATCATGACTTTGTGTTATATCCCGAGGTTTAGGTTTGTTGACAGCGAATCGATGTATTTTATCAATGCACAAGATGCTGAAGAGTCCCATTGGCAACATTAAATTCGCAATTTAAACTAATGAGCGACATGTCGAAATGATTCAATCCTGCTATTTTTCGGTCCTGATTAATTCCTTTCTTTATTAGGTATTGATTTGATATCAGTCAGTCCACTAATGCCCTGTTTAGCACCAGCAAGTGTCAAATGTAAATGTGAGTTTCGGTGACCTGGAAGACTTCCATCGCTTCATAATTGAGTTCAGGATCACGCTTTTTGGCAGCACAAGTGCTACACTGCATTTACATCGATTTCTTAAGGGATAATCCACAGCTAGGTGTGCATTAAATGATTTTAATGCATGACACTGAAGTAAAAAAACAACTGTTGTGAAACAACATAATTACATAACAGACATAATAGTTAATTTTACACAATGCATGTTGTGGACACTTTTAAAATGACATATTACAACATATCCAACCCATTTTTAAAAATACATAATTAAACCCTGCATTCATTAAAAGATTTTTGGCCAGTTACTGTAATAAAAGTTTCAGTTGATATCTTCAAATGTAGGTTGACACTTTTGTTCAGATTTGGTGGATTGGGTGAGCTAAAATTGTCCGTAGTGTATGTATGTGAATAAGTGTATATGAGTAAAACATATGCTGGATAAGTTGGCAGGTCATTCTGCTGTGACGACCCGTGATTAATAAAGGGACTAAGCCAAAAAGAAAATGAATGAATGAATATTCAAATATATATTACAATTAAATTCTTTATTATGTAATACATCTGCATAAATACATACACCAGTCACGATTTAGACTCTTTCTTTTAATATGTGTTATTCAAATAAAGTCACGGCAACACTTTGTTTATTATTATTATTATTATTAATATTATAAGGTATGGCTGCTAATTAGTGCTGTTCTTGTTCTACATCTCTAATATGGCCAATACCTAAACCCGCACTATAAAAAATATACCGTAATTTCAACAATAAAAAACGTAAAAATGAAAAATAAAAATTCTTAACCTGGTTAACAGTATGTTTCTTTAATGTATACGGTTAATACCCGTAAATTAACTTTCCCAAAATTCCTTGCATGACACTTTTTTTTTGTCTTTTTGCAGACATTACTATGTTTCTTTAGCTGTTTTTATTTGTACATTAGACATTTATGTTACATCTAAAGTTGATAAATAATGTTTATTCCATTATTTTTAGTAGTTGTGTGAATGACACTTCTTCAGTGTCTTCTATACTTTAGTATGTTTCTCTGCTCCCGGGAAAAATTGTTATTGTCTGTGTAACAAAGGTATGATGTGTGATTGTGCGTACTTCAAAACACTATAAATTCTATCACTATATATATATATATGTATGTATGTATGTATGTATGTATGTATGTATATATATATATATGTGTGTGTGTGTGTGTGTGTGTGTGTGTGTGTGTGTGTGTGTGTGTGTGTGTGTGTGTGTGTGTGTGTGTGTGTGTGTGTGTGTGTGTGTGTGTGTGTGTGTGTGTGTGTGTATGTATGTATGTATGTATGTATGTATGTATGTATGTATGTATGTATGTATATATATATATATATATATATATATATATATATATATATATATATATATATATATATATATATATATATATATATATATATATATATATATATATAGAGTTAAAGTCAGAATTATTAGCCCCCTTTGAATTTTTTTTTCTTTTTTAAATATTTTCCAAACGACGTTTAACAGAGCAAGGAAATTTTTACAGTATGTCTGATAATATTTTTTCTTCTGGAGAAACTCTTATTTGTTTTATGTCGGCTAAAATAAAAGCAGCTTTAAATTTTTTAACAGCCATTTTAAGGTCAATATTATTAGCCCCTTTAAGCTATTTTATTTTCCGCTAGTCTACAGAACAAACCATTGTTATAATATAATTTGCCTAATTCCCCTAACCTGCCTAGTTAACCTAATTAACCTAGTTAAGCCTTTAAATGTAATTTTAAGCTGTATAGAAATGTCTTGAAAAATATCTAGTCAAATATTATTTACTGTCATCATGGCAAAGATAAAAAAAGTTATTAGAAATGAGTTATTAAAACTATTATGTTTAGAAATGTGTTGAAAAAATATTCTCCCTGTTAAACAGAAACTGGGGAAAAAAATAAACAGGGGGCTAATAAATCAGGGGGGCTAATATATATATATATATATATATATATATATATATATATATATATATATATATATATATATATATATATATATATATATATATATATATACACTATAAATGAAATATGGAAGTTTACAGTCAAATTTAGAAAATTCTTAAGGTTTTTACTGTATTTTTTACAGTAAAACTATGGCAACCACAGCTGCCAGTTTTTTACCGTAAATTTACAAAAAAAAATTATTTACAGTCAACTACTATCTTATTATCAATAAGCAGAAAATTAACAGTTTACCAGCTACCAGGGCCAATCGCTCTATCAAACTGATGAATGATATATTGCTGAGACTGTAGTGTACACCATGATTTTGTAAGAAATTCACTTTATTGTTTGATAATCACACTGTAAAAAATCAATCTGTGAAATTTACGGTAAAAAAACGGCAGCTGTGGTTGCCAGTATTTAACCGTAAAAAGTATGGTACAAACCGTAAAAGTAATTTCTCATTTTTACAGTAAACTACCGTATATCTTTAATTTATAGAGGTAATATATTTTTATATTGATAAGCAACATCTACACATCTTTTGTTACACAGATAGACAGGTTACCACAGCCATATGCAGGTGGTGATGAGAAAGTTCATACATAATGAACCAATGTTCATCACAAACAACTTTTCCCACAAGCAGAAAAGTGTATCAGTGAATAGAAGGTGCTCAGTGTCATTCACACAGCTACTAAACACCAGTATGGTAACACGCATAACATTAAAGTCATGAAATAAACATTGTTTATCAACATTAGATGTAACAGAAATCTCTAATGTCCATAACTGATGGGGAAACAACTAAAAAGATCCATAGTAATGTTAACAAAAAACAAAAAAAAGTGATGTGCCATACAGGGAATTCTGGGAAAGTCAATTTACGGTTATTCGCCGTATATATTAAGGAAACATACTGTTAACCAGGTTACAGATTTTTACTGTAGCATTTTTTTTTTAAATTTTACCGTTGAAATCACGGTTATTTTTTACAGTGCAGTGTCCTTTAAAATAGTAATTAGTTATAGTTACTAGTTACTTTTCACAAACAGTAACTGAGTGAGTAACTGAGTTACATAATTATGAAAGTAACTAATTAATTTGTCAAATGACTATAAAATAAATATAAAACATTGTACACTAATCTATACTATTTTAATGTTATTGTAGGACAATGTGAGAGACAACGGCAGCATGACCTCAACTATATATCTAGATATTATTTTGTTTAATTGTGTCTGAGTAATAAGTGGAGAAAAATGAAGTTTTATTTGCTTTGACGTCGTGGCTTCATCTCCTCCTTTGGTAGAAGAGCTCACGTTATCACCTGCATAACCACTAACTTTGTGGTGGCATGTGACGAATGAGGTGCTTCATTAGATTTGAATTACTAGTCACCGACACAGAGACTCTTTTTTTCCTGGGCATAAGTTGCACGATACATAAACATTCTTGCCTTTCACCATAACGAGGGAAAAGTAGTGCTTATATTTCCAGTTTGCAAACGCTACCTTCGAACTTGTTGGATTTGCTGGTCGTTGGTGTGTGCCACTGACTGTGCGTGTGCTTGTGTGAACACCCGCCCTACTCTGCCTCTGATTGGCAAACAATGGAAATGTACTCTAAGCCAATCATCACGGTCGTAGTTACACCACGTTCACATACACACCAATCATCATGACTTGTTGGTTATGTGTCCTGCCCCTGGCCCGAACACAAATACACACACACACACACACAGCCCAGAGAAAGAGAGGTCCTATGGCTGAACGAGACGCTGCTCGCATGAAAACCGCTTCAGTGTTCTCAATTATAGTAACGTGCGCTTTATTGTCAGAAACGGTAACGGCATTGTAACGGGGGAAACAGTTATTCATTTGACGTTACTGAAAAAAAGTATCGACTTTAGTAACGGCGTTTATTTATAGTGCTGTTATTCCCATCACTGGTGATAAGATTATAAGTGGTCATAAACAACTATATTCTCAATTCAAATGAGTATCGGCATGAATTCAAAAACAATGTTCTATATGTCATGACTTAACAAGCGAATACCTTAAAATAAAGTCACCAAAATCCCCAGAAAGGATGTTGTTTTTGCCTTTGTCACATATGAGAAAAAGAAATGACCTAAATAGTGATCACTTTTCATCTTTTGCTCTTACGCAGATATTGGTTTCCATTTTTTGACAGACGATAAATATTCACAACCATTAACTTGGTGGCTCTAGCATGGCAACAATGTGACCCCGCACCTCAGTAAATGGCGAGTATATAATAAACCCAATTTTAAAACCCTTCACGTCTTCTCAAAGAGATCCAAATAGTCTATTTAATGAGGGCTTTGGTCATTACAGGATGAAACGGAGCAAAGAAGCCGAACAGAGAAGCCCTTCAGCGTGTAGTGTTGATTAGAGATCACAAGCACTGAACGGCGACAAAGACAAAGGTGACAACAGAATTTGAATGGCTCCAATTAAATGCTGCTCAATGATTCATGTCATTTGTTTGTGCGCTTCTTATAGGCATCAGTGAGAGTGCGGTAAACACTGCGAGTGCTCAGAGGAGAGATTAATGAGTGGATTAGGCAAACACAAAACGGGGTGTGATTGTATGTTTAGACCACTGACCTGAAGAGGAACCAACAGTCGTTTGAAACTTGTAGGACTTTGTTCTGTGGAAATAAACACAAAATAGTACAAAAAAAAAAAATCACTTTTCCGTTGTTTATAATGACAGTTAATGGGGTCCAAATTTGTTAAAGTTTTCACTCTTCACCACAGTTGTAGTCAGAATTATTAGCCTGTTAAATTTTAATTCTTTAATATTTTTTCCACAATTTCTGTTTAACGGACAGACTTTTTCCAACACATTTCTAAACATAATAGTTTTAATAACTCATTTCTAATAACTGATTTATTTTGTCTTTGTCATGATGACAGTAAATAATATTTTACTAGATATTTTTAAAGATACTAGTATTCAGCTTAAAGTGACATTTAAATGCTTAACTAGATTAATTAGGCAAGTTAGGATAATTAGGCAAGTCATTGTATAACGATGATTTGTTCTGTAGACAAATCAAATAAAAAACTGCTTAAGGGGGCTAATAATATTGACCTTAAAATGTTTAAAAAAAAAATTAAAACCTGCTTTTATTCTTAGTTGAGACCAGTATTTATTTTTACTGTATTTGATTGCCATAAAGGTGTCAAAGTTTAACCTGATGCAATTGCCTTTAAATTAACATATACATTTAAATATTAACATACTGTAACATAAAATACGCCTTAATAAGTAAAGCTTTTAAAATTACTGAATAATGAGCTGTTTATCAACCTACATTATTTAATTTGCATTGAAATAATATTATTTTATTAACATTAATATGTAATTAAGTTTGAAATAAGGGCGTCACGGTGGCGCAGTGGGTAGCACAATCGCCTCACAGCAAGAAGGTCGCTGGTTCGAGCCTCGGCTGGGTCAGTTGGCATTTCAGTATGGAGTTTATACTATAGTGGACTACACGTAAATTGGGCAAGCTAAATTGTCCGTAGTGTATGTGTGTGGATGAGTGTGTATGCATGTTTCCCAGTGATGGGTTGCAGGTGGAAGGGCATCCGCTGCGTAATACATATGCTGATAAGTTGGCGGTTCATTCCGCTGTGGCGACCCCAGATTAATAAAGGGACTAAGCCAAAAAGAAAATGAATGAATGAAGTTTAAAATAAGTATATTTAATAATAATAAAAACTTATGTGAAACTGAAAACAAATAATTTAATTAATAAAATAATGTAGTTTATTGACCTAAAAGTCTTAGTTAATCAACTTTTTATATTATATATTCAAATATTTTCGAAAGATCAATATTGCTAATGCCTTTAAATTAACATTTAACACTTAATTTGCACTGAAATAATATTATTACATTACCAATAATATGAAGTAAGTTTGAAATAAATATATTAAATAATAATATAAACGTATGTGAAACTGTAGACAATCTAATAATAAAACTGCTTAAGGGGGCTAACAATACTGACCTTAAAATGTTTTTTAAAAAAAAATTTTAAACCTGCTTTTATTTTAGCCAAAATGAAATAAATAAGACTTTTTACAGAAGAAAAAATATTACAGGAAATATTGTGAAAAACTTCCTTGCTCTATTAAACATTATTTTGGAAATATTGTAAAAAGAAAAGAAAAGGACTAATCATTTGACTTCAACTGTATATTGTTTGTAGAGCAGAGAAAAATAAGAGTAAATAATTGCTAATGCTGGCTTCAAAATATATTAAATGTTTGTCTGTTATTGCCCAGGTTTTTATCCCAGTAAGTTTGAGTTTAGTTTGGTGTTATTCTGGGTTAGATCAAGGGTTCCCAAACTTTTCAGCCCACGACCCCCAAAATAATAATGCCAATGACTTACAAACCCCACATTCCTCTGAGGTGGTTATAAATATACAAATGTTGCACACACAACAATAGACCTATATAAACATGAGCATACTGACAACACACAAAAAAAAGAGTAACAGTCTAAAAACCATAGGCTATAATTAATATAGTCATTTATTAATTTGTTTAATTTATTATTAACCTCACTTAATGAGACTGATGTTTTCAGCACAAGTCTGATCTTGGTTTAATTTCGGAGACCACCACTCAGAGATCATCCTCAATATTCAGTTCCTGTATTTATTTTTATTGCATTTGATTGCCATAAAGGTGTCAGAAAGTTTAACCTGGTGCTATAAAATCAATCTGCTGCATCTCATGCTATTGCTGTGTTGTTAATCTAATGTAAACACACCAATCCTATGAAATTTTTTTTTAAGGCTGATGGCTTTTTATCTGTATGTTGTTGCTTTTTTATGTAACTATAAACTACTATTTTTATCTTCTGTGGGTTGTGGATAAAAGGTCATTCTGATTGTTTCTGACCCCCACTTTGGGAACCACTGGGTTAGATAGCAAACCTAAATTGGACCAATCAGCTGTGAGTAAAGTCATATCTGATGCAACTACACCTTGTGTGTCAAGATAGCTTTTTGTTGCAAATAATTTGTTTATATTATATTAATTATAATTATTTTGAATGGTCAGTATTACTAATACCTTTAAATTAACATATAGATTTAAATATTAACATATACATACGCTTTAATAAGTAAAGCTTTTAAAATGACTGAATAATGAGCTGTTTATGAACCTACATTATTTAAAAAATATATTAATTTGCATTGAAATGATGTTGTTTTATTAACAGTAATATGTACTAAGTTTGAAATAAGAGCATCATGGTGGCGCAGTGGGTAGCACAATCGCCTCACAGTAAGAAGGTGGCTGTTTCGAGCCTCAGCTGGGTCAGTTGGCATTTCTGTGTGGAGTGTAGTGGTCCGTAGTGTTTAGTCTGTAGTGTATGTTTGTGGATGAGTGTGTATGCATGTTTCCCAGTAATGGGTTGCAGCTGGAAGGGCATCCGCTGCGTAAAACATATGCTGGATAAGTTGGCAGTTCATTCCGCTGTGGTGACCCCAGATTTATAAAGGGACTAAGCCGAACAGAAAATGAATGAATGAATGAATGAAGTTTAAAATGAGTATATTTAACAATAATATAAACTTATGTGAAAGTGAAAACAAATAATTTATTAGTAGTTTATTGACCTAAAAGTCTTAGTTAATCGACGTTTTATATTATATATTCAAATATTTTCGAATGCTCAATATTGCTAATGCCTTTAAATTAACATTTACCTATTAATTTGCATTGACATAATAGTATTCTATTACCAATAATATGAAGTTTAAAATAAATATATTTAATAATAATATAAACTTATGTGAAACTGTGGATAATTAAATAAAAAATTGCAAAAGGGGGCTAATAATATTGACCTCAAAATGTTTTTGTTTTTTTAAATTAAAACCTGCTTTTATTCTAGCTGAATTAAAACAAATAGGACTTTCTACAGAAGAAAAAATATTATAGGAAATGTTGTGAAAAAATTCCTTGCTCTGTTAAACATTACTTTGTAAATATTTGAAAAAGAAGAAAATTTACAGGTGAATTTTTATTTTTAATATATATATAATTTTTTTAAATTTTATTATATTCAAATATTTTCGAATGCTCAATTTTGCTAATTCCTTTAAATTACCATTTACCTATTAATTTGCATTGACATAATATAATTTTATTACCAATAATATGAAGTTTGAAATAAATATATTTAATAATAATATAAACTTATGTGAAACTGTGGATAATCAAATAAAAAATTGCAAAAGGGGGCTAATAATATTGACCTCAAAATGTTTTTGTTTTTTTAAATTAAAACCTGCTTTTATTCTAGCTGAATTAAAACAAATAGGACTTTCTACAGAAGAAAAAATATTATAGGAAATGTTGTGAAAAAATTCCTTGCTCTGTTAAACATTACTTTGTAAATATTTGAAAAAGAAGAAAATTTACAGGTGAATTTTTATTTTTAATATATATATAATTTTTTAAAATTTTATTATATTCAAATATTTTCGAATGCTCAATTTTGCTAATTCCTTTAAATTACCATTTACCTATTAATTTGCATTGACATAATATAATTTTATTACCAATAATATGAAGTTTGAAATAAATATATTTAATAATAATATAAACTTATGTGAAATAAAAAACAAAATTATTTAATTCACGGCACTGGCAAATTATTTAGCTTGTTTTAAGGAAAAAAACAAACTTAATTTTTGACTTCTTATTTTTAAAAATAATAAAATAATTTCACATGTCTAGAAAATGCTTTTTGATTTAAGAATTTTTAGTTTTTTTGACTACACTGTAAAAAAAAATCTTGTTGCCTTTTTTTTTTTAGTTGATTCAAGTAAATGTTTCTAGTCGTCTCAACTTATAACTTCAGCGAAACTGACAAAAAAATATGAAGTTAAACTGTGTAATTAATTACTTGAAACTTGATTAACTCATTAAAATAAATTAAAGCTGCATAAAAAAAACATTTGTTGTCTTAACTTTTTGTCATTAAATTAGAAACAAGACAAAAACTCCAAGTCAAAAAAAGCAGTGCAAACAATTACTAATTAATAATGTAATGCATTTGTCTTAAATAAAACATATTTCAAGGAAGAAAAACCTGTCTGATTGTCCTCTAGCTCAACTGCTGCAGCATCTCACCAGCAACACCACCGGTTCCATTCCCAGTAACACCTGCGCTGATAACAAAGAAGTACACAATTAAAAACATCTGTCAAAACAATCAAACGTACATCAGAAAACCTGACACACAGACATTGGTGTTTCCAGCCATTCTTTATTATCACTGCAAGTTATGAAAGTCCCAACATGACCATGAAATGCACATGAATAAATATTAGCCGTACAGACGTAGTGGGAGATCGGACATTATTAATAGAATCTGCTTACATGTAATTAGTGATGATTAGCTGACGATTCCTAATTAAAGAAGAGCTCGTTTGGCAGATTAGAAGAGTACAAAGGCAAAAATAATAACTCTGGAGCTTCAAAGGCAAACATCCTTCATCCTTTTGCGCAGCATGGTCCAAGTGAATGCTGATATGTCAGTTTCCTCAAAGGTGAAAATTAAAGATTAGCATTTTCCCACTTGTGGATGATGAAATGAATGGAATATAGAAAAGCATTTCGTCAGGATTACCTTCAGAAGCCAGAGGAAAGGATTGGACAGGCATTTAACGCACCATGCACAAAAGCAACACCCAAGAACCGTTCTCGTAATAAATCTTAAAGCAATGGTAATCGTTCACATCTCACAAATCAGAAAAAATATAAGTAAATATACAGACTTATCTCTAAATCAATACAGAACCATTGACGTATAAGGTGGATGCTAAACGTATAATCTTACCACTAAAATGTTCAATACATGTACTAAACAAATAATCGTCTTATATTGGTTTGGTCAAGATTCAGTGCATCTAATATGGTCCTTAAATAGCATAAAAAGCCACATTTAAACGGATAGTTCACCCAAAAAAACGGGAATTCTGTCATCATTTATTTATTAACTCTTTACAAGTGTTTCTTTCTTCTGTCAAACAAAAAAGAAGATATTTTTAAAAATGTTGGAAACCTGTAACCATTGACTTCCATTGTATTTGTTTTTACTACTGTACTATGAAAGTCAATGGTTACGGCCTTTCAGCTGTTCTCAAAATATCTTCTATATGTGTTCAACAGAATAAAAAAACTCAAAAAGGATTAGAACCACTTGAGTAAATAGTGAGTACATTTTCACGTTTTGAGTGAACTATCACTTTAATTTGACAGGAGGAAAACAAAACTGACATTTCATCAGTTCATTTGCATCTCCTTTGACTAAGATCTGTAGTATATTGGTGAACTGTAAAACTTACCACCAAGCAATTTTGTGTTTAATGTAGATGGCTTGGCTAACGCAAGGCTAAATTTGGGCTGTCCGTGAAAATCTAATAGACATCTAAGAATAGACCAAAACTAGACTGTTCATCAAATACAGATTAGACAGACTTCACATATGTTGTCCATTTTTTGTATTTGATGACTTGTCTAGTTTTGGGCTTTTCTTAGATGTATATTAGATGTTCACTGACAGCTCAAATTGAGCCATGTTTAAAGACATAGTTCACCCAAAATTGAATACAATTAACACTCTACTTGTTTCAAACCTTTACGAGTTTCTTTCTTTAGTCAATCAAAAAAGAAGATATTTTGAAAAATGTTGGAAACATGTAACCATTGACTTCCATTGTATTTGTTTTTACTACAGTACTATGCAAGTCAATGGTTACAGCCTTTCAGCTGTTCTCAACATATCTTATAATGTGTTCAACAGAATAAAAAAACTCAAAAATGATTGGAACCACTTGAGTAAATTTTCACTTTTTGCAGTGAACTATCCCTTTAATTTGACAGGATGAAAACAAAACTGACATTTCATCAGTTCATTTGACTAAAACATGACTAATGACTAAGATCTTCAGTATATTGGTAAACTGTAAAATTTCCAACCAAGCAATTTTGTGATTAGACGTCTAATAGACATCTACATGTGGATGGCTTGGCTAATGCAAGGATAAATTGGGGCTGTCCGTGAAAATCTAATAGACATCTAAGAATAGACCAAAACTAGACTGTTCATCAAATACAGATTAGACAGACTTCACATACGTAGTCCATTTCTTTGGTATTTGATGACTAGTCTAGTTTTGGGCTTTTCTTAGATGTCTATTAGATGTACACTCACAGCTCAAATTTAGCCATGTTTATAGACATAGTTCACCCAAAATTGAATACAATTAACACTACTTCAGGGATGTCCAAACTCGGTCGTGGAGGGCCGATGTCCTGCATAGTTTAGTTCCAACGTCCATCAGCACACCTGCCTAGAAGCTTTTAGTATACCTAGAAAGAGCTTGATCAGCTGGTTCAGGTGTGTTTAATTGGGGTTGGAACTAAAATATGCAGGACACCGGCCCTCCAGGACCGAGTTTGGACACCCCTGCTCTACTTGTTTCAAAACTTTATGAGTTTCTTTCTTCTGTCAAACAAAAAAGAAGATATTTTGGAAAACGTTGGAAACATGTAACCATTGACTTCCGTTGTATTTGTTTTTACTACAGTACTATGGAAGTCAATGGTCACAGCCTTTCAGCTGTTCTCAAAATATCTTATATTTGTGTTCAACAGAATAAAGAAACTCAAAAAGGATTGGAACCACTTGAGTAAATTTTCACTTTTTGGAGTGAACTATCCCTTTAATTTGACAGGATGAAAACAAAAATGACATTTCATCAGTTCATTTGACTAACACATGACTAATGGCTAAGATCTGCAGTATATTGGTAAACTGTAAAATTCAGATGACTAAGATCTGTAGTATGTTAGTAAACTGTAAAATTTACCAACAAGCAATTTTGTGTTTAGACGTCTAATAGACATCTAAACGTAGATGGCTTGGTAAAAGCAAGGCTAAATTTGAGCTGTCCGTAAAAATAGACATCTAAGAATTGACCAAAACTAGATCAAATACAGATTACTTTACGTAACTGTTCATATATTTTTTTTGTAAATGATGACTAGTCTAGTATTGGGCTTTTCTTAGGTGTCTATTAGATGTTCACTGACAGCTCAAATTTAGCCTTGTTTTAATGAAGCAGTCTATGTTTAGACGTCTATTAGACTTCTTTTAAAAAACAATTTTCTGGGTTGTGTTGCCTTAATTTTTTTAGTTGAGTCAACTGTTTTTCTTAAAGTTTAACTGTGTTCAGACGTCTAATAGACATCTAAATGTAGATGGCTTGGCTAAAGCAGGACTAAATTTGGGCTGAAAAAAATAGACCAAAACTAAACTAGTCATCAAATACAGATTAGACAGACTTCACATATGTAGTCGGTCGTTTTTTTTTTTTTTTGTATTTGATGACTAATCTAGTCTTGGCCTTTACTTAGATGTCTATTAGATGTTCACTGACAGCTCAAATTTAGGGTGTTGGTGAAAATCTAATAGACATCTAAAAATAGACCTAAACTAGACTAGTTATCAAATACAGATTACTTATGTAGTCGTTCATTTTTTTTTGTATATGATGACTAGGCTAGTTTTGGGCTTTTCTTGGATGTCTATTAGATGTTCACTGACAGCTCAAACTTAACCTCGTTTTAACAAAGCCGTTTATGTTTAGACGTCTATTAGACATCTATTGGACTAGTCATCAAATACAGATTAGACAGACTTCACATATGTAGTCGTTAATTTTTTTTTGTATTTGATGACTAGTCTAGTTTCGGGCTTTTCTTAGATGTCTATTAGATGTTCATTGACAGCTCAAATTTAGCCTATGTTTAGATGTCTATTAGACATCTTTTAATTTTTTTTTTATTTGGGTTGTGTTGCCTTCAATTTCTTAGTCAAATCAACTATTTTTTTTTTAAGTTATCCAAAGTTTAACTTAAAATATTAAGTTCATTTGATTGATGCAAGTTGACTAGAACGACTAGAAACGTTTACTTGATTCAACTAAAAACAGGGTTTTCATTCCCATCAAATTAAAGGGATAGTTCACTCCAAAACATGAACATTTATATTGGTAAACGGTTGGATAAATCAAGACTCAATAGCTCTTGTCATCATCAGTGCAAGCAGTTACACAGGAAAGGAAGATAAAGTGACCCTGAAGACTGAGAGCAAAATATCAGTCGCAAGATGCCACGATTAATCAAATAAAACAATTCTGTATGTATCAGAATTTTTAAAATGTTCAGAAAGCACTGAATAAAAGCAGAATCATGTCGTAACATTCACAAAAAAAGGGCATTGACATACAATGACCCAAAATGGTGTTAGACACTAAAACAGGCTTAGCTTCTCAAGGGAGTCCAGCAGGAATCAAGTGCGCGCTGTGAGAAATTGGTCCGTTCCCCAACAGCGAGACAGACAGAGAGGTGTCGAATTGAGTCGTTAGGCTGTGGAGAAATTGCTGCTTAATGAGGAGAGTTCATGAAACTGCCGCTCGACCGTTTTGAGACCCTGCCCAAAAAAAAATTATAATTATGGCAGCAATCAAATGCACGCCCCATTTCTTTCCTAAACTTTTTTTCTTTTTTAAATAAACAATTCTGTTCGTTTTCACTCAAATAGAAGCAGCATACTGTAGAGATGTACGGCAGACATGATGATATTTGGATTTCTGGCACAAATAAATACAAGATCCGTTCTACCCCCACACATTCACACACCCAAAATAAGTGTCTTTAGCAGATCGAATATACAAAACAAGCAATACAACAGTGATAGCAGTTTTGAGGACGCCAACATCGCACATACGCTTTCCTGAATTAGTGGTGGTGAAGTGATCCTGACCCGCCTAGGCCAGGTCACTGTCCCGAACGCACAGTTCACGGACGTCAAGCAGCCAGGGGTTTGCTCGACAGACTCTTTTTCTACCAGTTCTTACCTGACAAACAAAACATTTAAAGTGTTACGTTACATTCAGTAGTATGCAAAAATCACAGATGGACTGTTTTTTGACCCTCTGTGCTCCCCATATGTCAGAGATCTTTGCAGGTCTTTTGTAAGAGATGAGTGCAGTTTTCCTCCTGGTAGCCGTGAAGAGATGAGAGAAAGAGAAAGAGAGGTGTACTGAAATCTTCCTGTGGACGGCATCCAGTTTTAGCCTGTGGTCTTGGAGTTATCCGCAGGGGTGGTGTCTTTACTCAAACGCACAATCTCCTGGGACAAAACTTCCAGATCCTGCAAATAAAAACAAAAATTATGATAATTTAAGAATCACAATTAAGGATCAAGTAGATAGGACTTGGGCTGCATCCAAATTCGCCTCTTACTCAGTGGGTACTACATTTGATTGAATATACAACACGACCGTTAGAAAAGTACGCTCTACATAGCAGTGTTTCCCAACCCTGTTCCTGAAGGCACACCAACAGTACACATTTTCAACCTCTCCCTAATCAAACACATCTGAATCAAGTTATGAGAACATTAGAAGAGACTCTAAAACCTTAAATGAATGCATCAGATAAAAGAGACGTCCAAAATATGTACTGTAGGTGTGCCTCCAGGAACATATAGTACAGTATGAATGAGAGTAGTATGAATGGAACTTTCATACTAGTCATTATCATGTGACCTACCCCCGTCAGTTGCATCACTTCACTCCCATTCACAAATTCTCTCACGAGCATCATGGGATATCGAAGCATCCATCGCATGCACACTTCGGAATCTTACTGGAAGTAGTAGGTCACCTGGGTATTACTTGCATAATGTTTTTCGAATACTTTGAATTCTGACATACTACTCGGCTAGCATACTGTTTTTAGTGTACTACATTATATGGATTATGCAATTTTGGACACAGCCATGGTGTATGATGATACTTTGTGTTCTCATAAACCAGGTGGCTTTAAAATTCTTCTATACATGTCGAAATGGTGTGTATGTGTGTTAGTGGTATTTACTAACAGCAATGTTTATAGAAACATGTAAAAAGCAATGGGTAGATTAGAGAAGTTGCAATCATTTACCAATTACATCACAAGTCTTCTAGGTTTTAACTATTTCTATCAAGGCTTCCAGATGTAATAATCATTTAGGGTCACTGGATATGATTCCTTCTGGATCACAGCTAAAAATGACCAGTATTTAGTAACTTCATCACCAAATTTATCATCAAATCCCCTTATTTAGAAGCATTGATTGGATTTTTTCACACTTACTGTACATGGCTGCTATACATTGTGAATATTCTAAATCAACATGACATGACACAATAGTATTTTTTAAAAGGAAAATGAATGTAAAAGAAAAAAATACCTTCATTGTGTGCATATAAAATCATGCAAGGCCTAAAAATGTAACCGTAATATGATATTGAGCCTTTTCAAATGTAATATAAAATATGTAATCCATTTTTACCCTTCAAAAAGTTCAGTTTGACAAACTAATTTGAACTTCTTGAGCTTCATTTTGGCCTAATTTTGTTTGACATATTCTTTTGAATGACCCTACTTACAATGGGTATTAAGTTTTTTCACCCCAATGAGATCACACGTGAACAGCCCTACATACAATTGAAAACTGGGTCTGAAAAGTTTTGAGCTTCTCCACTTTTGGCCTTTTGCAGAGGTAGTTGAAAACACATTAAACCAGATTGCTTTCATAGAGTAAAACCACCAAGGTCAAATGCAATCAAACAGTCATTAAAGACCACCTACTCTACACCAACTGACCCAATCCTTAAACATTATAGGAGATGATGCATGCATAAGTTTTAGCTTATTAGATCAAAACACTATAGATACACCCATCCATAGCCTCTTCCCTCAAAAAAAAAAAACAAATAAATATTTAAAAAACTAAAAAGAGACTAAAACATTAAAGTACAGATGAAATCAAAACTAAACATATGATTTTGTTAGCTCACAATTGCTAGTTTTGTGGTGAACAATTCATTTGTGTATGCCATTAAGAAACAAAAACTGTTTGCCCTTGTAATGTTTAACTGAAATCTGAATATGCACTTGCTGTTTGTTTTCAGTTAAATTAAGTCTCAGATTAAGTCTGTCTGAGGTATTGAACGTGGCTAACACACTTAACCACGCCCCCTCTAACTGTCAGTTTTGACACCAAACAGAAATGGTGAGGAGAAGGCGTCTGTTAGGTTGTAATAACTCTTCTAAAACCCATTTCCCGATTTTGGTGAATGAAATGCCTACTTTACTACATCCAATCAGCTCACAGTATAAAAAAAACAAGCCACGCCCACTGTTTTCTGATTTAATATTCTGTTAAGAACTGCGTCACAATACGAAACAAAAAACAGTTGCAGCTTAAGGGGACTTTAAAACTCTGGGTGTAAATGGGAATGTGTCTCCCTCATCTATTTGTGATCCAAACGATCAAAATACATCTTTATAACAGTGCCCGTGTGGTAGTTGAACACAGTAAATGTTTATTTACACCGTTGCCCTCCTGCGAGGCTTTACACATTAGCTGTAAAGCAACCCAGAATATCTCTCCAAAAATTTGGAATTTAGAGCCGAAAGGTACGAAAGAGCCATTAGGCAGTCAGGCCTGAGTTCGGCTGCAATCACACACAGTATTATACTCTCATTCTCTCACAAACGCACACAGCAGAGGCAGCGCTGCATGCACCTCATGCTCACTCTAAAGCAAAAAAAGCCATCAAATATTAAGTGGGCTGTTTGTTTCTGGGCTGGCGGACCCAACTGCCAGTAAATATTCATAAGCTTGGTGGATTAGAGAGAGAGATGCTGCAAGTCCACATCAGGCGGACATTTTGGTCTGTAGTTACAGCTTGTCCACTGAAATCCTGCTCTGTCAAAACGGATCCCAAAATTAGCAGAAAGAAATATTATAGCTAACATTTTACTTTGATAGTAACTTACATTCCAAATTCTGTTGTCTATAACTTTTTAACTGCATTTCAACAAACTTTTAATAGGGTATTGATGGACTGTTAGTGGGATAATTTAACATATATTTATAAAGTTACACATAGTCGAATGGGGGCCGTCAAAATACTATATTGCCAGTAATGGTGCATTGAATTTGTGGCCACCATAAATTATTGGCCCAAAATAGCATTTTTTGCTTTGGAAAGAGTTGAAAAAAGTTAGCTGAAATAACACACCGACAGGTCATTTCTATGTAGTATACTTGTTCCTGCAGCTTGCTATAGCGCTAGTGTGTTGTCATGGTGGTAAAAAGTACACCTCTTGACCCAAATTTTAATGTCATTAAAATGTTATTTTAATCACTAGTGTTTTTTTTTTTTTAAATCAGTATAATTTAAGTTACTGGGTTAAATTTAAAAAGTTGTATTCATATTACTTAAAAAAAAAAAAAAAAAAAAAAAAAATATATATATATATATATATATATATATATATATATATATATTATATATATATATATATATATATATATATATATATATATATATATATATATATATATATATATATATATATAATTACAGGGGGCACTCAACCTGCAGTCTGTGTGGGTCCTAACGCCTCAGTATAATGAAGGGGACACCATACTGTCAGTGAGTGCCGTCTTTTACGTGAAATGTTAAACCGAGGTCCTGACTCTCTGTGGTCGTTAAAAATCCCAGGATGTCCTTCGAAAAAGAGTAGGGGTTTAACCCTGGCATCCTGGCCAAATTTGCCAACTGGCCATCATGGCCTCCTAACCATGCCCATATCATAATTGGTTTCATCACTCTGTCTTCTCTCCACCAATCAGCTGGTGTGTGGTGTGCAGTCTGGCACAATATGGCTGCCATCACATCATCCAGGTGGATGCTGCACACTGGTGGTGGATGAGGAGATTCCTCCAAAAAATGTGTAAAGAGCTTTGAGTGTCCAGAAAAGCGCTTTATAAATGTAAGAAATTAAAATTATTAATTATTTTTATAATTTTCCTTTTGGTGCCTCCCTAAATGTCAAACATTATATATAATATAATATAATATAATATAATATAATATAATATAATATAATATAATATAATATAATATAAGACTAGATGACATGTGGTTGAAGATTATCTAAAGGGGAGCGTTAAAATAAAGCGTTACTTTAGAATATTTTTAGTATTGTTAACTTTACTTATTGTATACTTATGCAATAGAACAAGATGGATGTATTTTGAAATAGATCGAAAAACTTAGAATTTAGGCAAAATAATATGTAAAATTTGCTGTAAAGATAGTATCATTTAATAATAATCAGAACTGAGAATAAATTAATAGAATTACAAAAAGTCCAGATACAATACTACATAGAATTAGAAATATATGAGGGTTGATTGAATAATTGTTCCTATTGTCTCTCGGTCTCTCTCTCTCACACTCACACTCACACACACACACACACACACACACACACACACACACACACACACACACACACACACACACACACACGTTTGTTTTTGTGAAAAGTGGGTACATTACATAGGCTTCAATTCATTTTTTATACAGATCAAAGCATATATTATATTGCCCTCACCCCACCCTACCCCTAAACCCAACCATCACAGGAGACAGTGTACAGCTTTACTCCATGAAAAAAACGCATCCTGTGTGATTTAGAAGCTTTTTGAGAAGTGAGGACGTCACCAATGTCCTCATTTCACCTGCTTTTTGTAATACCTGTGTCATACCCATGTCATTATACAGATTTGTGTCCTGATATGTCACAAAAACACGTACACACACACACACACACACACACACACACACACACACACACACACACACACACACACGAAATATAATTCTTCAAGGGGTTTGAGTTGCAAAGTGGCATCAGCGCCACATAAATTAAAACACACTTTAAAAGGGTCTAAAATGCTCTGATAGTGTAATGAGAGCAAAAAAAAAATATGTTTTGCCTTGATTTGCTGTACTGTGCATCGAGCTCATCAGTGACTACGTTTACATGGACACCAATTATTCGATTTTAATGCGATTAAGAGAATACTCTGATTAAGAGTCGACCATGTAAACAGTGATTTTTGATTGATTTAATCAGATTAAGGTCATAATCTAACTAAAGAGAAATTGAATTAAGACATGTGGAGTATGCCGATTTTAATCGCATTATTGAAGTGCAGTACAGACATGTAAACACCTTAATCGAACTATTTCCATCATGTAGGACTTTAAGCCGCTTTTTGCGACAGGATAGTCCACACACACACACACACACACACACACACCTAGACGCACACACCCAGACACACGCGCACGGCTGATTGACACTTTTTGCACCTACCAAGTCAGTGCAGACCACAGACACCTGCATCGTGAAATGCTGAGTTTTTTTTTTCTTCCATTAAGCATGTGGTATGAACTTCCATTAAAACAACTCTTCCAGCAGTTCATAGTTGCATCCAATATCTCGTTTGTCACAATAGGCTTGCATAAAATCTTCGTGGATGAAAGTGAAAGTGGCAAACTGCAGTTAAACTCGACAAATTAAAAATGAAACACCCGAAATTACATGAAACTCCAGAGGAAATGCGCATTGCGTGGTGACACAATGTTATTAATCGAATTATGGGCTGTAACATGTAAAACGGGATCATGAAAGAAACATTCGAAAAGCAACTCATGTAAACACCTTAATCTTATTATTCTCTTAATTAGATTAAAGCAAATAATTCGATTACTGATGTCCATGTAAACGTAGTCAGTGTCTAAGCAGCTCCAGATTTCTCCAATCTTGTGAACACTTGATCTTGCGAACAGATGATCTGCAGAATCACTTTCCACGAGGTTTGCTGAATCCAAGCTTCCAGCCTTCTCCTAAATACCTTCTCAAGTGGAGCTTAAATGAAATGGCAGAATTACATTTTTTTTTGCGTGAACTAGGGATGCACAATATTGGAAAAATTGGACATTTTGTTTTTCTGCACTTTAAATACAGTTTCATTAGATGCCTTGAATAGCTCTATTTGGAAAGTATTCACTAATTCAGATTGATTGCAATAGGGGATTGTATTATGCATAAAAATAATAAACAAATTAGAAGCAAAGTTGCTTTATGTTTTTTTCAAACCATATTCAGGTACAGAAATTGGAAAAATCTAATGTGAAAGAGCAATGCATCATCTTCATTATATAAATAATAAAATAAAAATTGTCTTTATTAAAGTTACAAATGATACAATTTCTTGTACATGAACGCTTTAAACTTTCTTGAAATGTTCATACAGTCACAGGCCTTAAAAACACAGGCAGACTTCCACTTAAAAAAAAAAAAAAGCTATGGCTCCTGGTCAACTATAAACCCCAACTCAACATTGCATATCTTGCGATGTGACTATTGCAAATGCACACAATGTGATACTAATGCTGAAAGATATATTTGTGCAGCCCTAGCATGAACCATCACTTAAAATGGCTGATCAAAACTGATTTCAATTTGGAATTATCTGCTCATAGGCAAATTTGACTATGTTTATATGGACATCAGTAATCTAATTATGAGTTTTGAATGTTCCTTTTAATGTTCCCGTTTTACATGTTATAGTAAATAGTTCCATTAACTTCATTAAATCAGCTTTCAAAGTTTCAGTCAACGTCATTCTCGCTCGAGGAAATCTCCATCATATGAACTTCTCATAAAACAGATGCTTTATACACATAAATACTTGTGTATAAATGTTCATCACTAACTTTTCTATGAACATGATTTGATTATAACTACAGATCAATAACAGTGCGAAATAGCCTACTGTAACGTCTGCGATTATATAAAATAAATAAATAAATGCAACATATGAACACATACAGCCCCTTCCAGTCTCCGATATGTTACCATTTACAGAAAAACTACATGCAGCATACAGTTAGTCCTTAACCCTCAGGGGTCTGAGGTGATTTTGGGGCCCCTGAGATGTTTTGACATTACCTGACATTTGTGCTAATTTCAGCTACTTATTACATGGTATTGGCCAACATGTATTTTATTTGTATTCACCACAAACTGTGCTACAACAATATGTGAAAATTATTGATGTACATGCTTGTGTTTTTTAGAAATTATATTATGCGTGGTTAGTAGGATTTGGAGAAAAAAAAATGTAGCTGAAATAAGGTCCAAAAAACACTCTAAATGTGCTTGAGCAAGACTTTTGAGTAACCAGTCTGGTAGGCTAGAATATTTACTTCACAATTATGTAAAAAGTATTTTATTCTCTCATTCAAAGGAAACATTACAAAGATTTACATTTTGTTAAGTTTGTTTGGCTCATCTCAGGTCTATGCGTGAGTGCAATGGTCATGAATAATTCACACCTGGAGATGCAAAAGACACTGCCCCACTCACCCATCAAGGGCATTGTAAAGCAATGGATGTCCATCTGCAAAAGCTAGCCCAAACTAAATGCTTGTTACATTTAGTTAAAATTTTGTATGTTGTAATTTTTTTCAATGTTTTGCTTGAATTTTATTGTATTATCTTTCAAGTTCTGAATATATTTGGTGTAATAAAAAAGTTCTTGTGCATTAATCCAGCATTTAATAATAATTTCCGAATGACTCTGGCATAATGACAAAACACAAGAATAATCAAAATAATATTTTAAGACCTTTTATATATATATATTGGCCAAATAGTTGCAGCCTTAGTTAACTTTTTCCAAACTTTAACAGGTTGAACTACGGTAAAATAAATAAATGTAAATTAATAACACGTATAACATGCGTCACATTCTAGCCAGCGCGCTGTGGGCATGTGGGCAGCCTACGTCATTGTTTGTATTATTGGCGGAATGGGGAAGAGCCGGCGTGATGCGCGATCTGCTGGGAGAATTGTATGGATTACCTAGCGAGACAACATCTGCTTTCAAAATGAGTTGGAAAGTCCACCCTCTAAGCTTTAGGCAGGTATGTCTGTCATGTGTATGTCTCATGTATTCGTGGAGATTCTGCTGTTTTTTCTGACCTCAGTTTACATGTCGCGCGAGTCTCACGTGGACTATTGTAATAACAAAGCCTCGTGGGCGTGGTCGCATTAAAAATAATGAGTATCTACAGAGAAACTAGACATCGCGTAGGTTTCATACTGATTACTTTATCAAGCAATATTTGTTTTTAACATGCACCGCTGCATTTAAAAGTAGACACTTCAAGCTTTCTATAGATATATGTCACATGTCTGTGTGTTTAGTTTTCGTGGAGTTTCAGTGCATATTACTGACGCGTTTGTAAAAACAGTTCACGGAGAGAGAAAAGAGAAAGTGCCTTCACTGTTTATTTTCCTTATTTTGCAAAAGCACACACTTTTGTTGTTTTTGTGAGTGTACACAAACAAAACTAGACACCTAACAGATTCCATTGATGTATTGCTCATATCTGTACGATCAAAACTGAAAGTGTAATTAAATTTTTTTTCGGCGTTTTCATGTGAAAACACGTCAAAATGCGTATACGCAGGCTTCGACCCCTGCGGGTTAAACAACACGCAACATATAGTCCACAGTCAGAGCAAACCTCTTATCTGTAACATTTAATCTTCACCAGCACATGTAACCTCTGTTAGAAAGTAATTCTGAGTTCATAATAGTCCAAAAGGTGATGATAATAGTTAAACATGGCAGTTTGTTTATGTTTTAGGTTGCAGTAAGAATCATTTGCTTCTTTGTATTTTCGGGCTTCTCCTTTGTTTTTTCACGTGTCATTCTCGCATTTTTCTCTTTCTGAAAGGATCGGATGCCAGAAGCACTTCAATAATCAAGCGCACGTTATTATCATCAGCTGAAGAAGTTTGTTATTTCAAATATAGGCGCGCACACGAGCGATCGCTAGCTCCCTGGAGAAAGTAAAACCGATCGCACTTTTAGACGGCCTCGTAAAACAAAAAGAGGACACGGCAGATTTTGTTCTTCTTGGATTTGTGGCTGTACATCAAGACAATGACAAGGTTTGTTTGAGCTCGGGTCGACCATGGCTCGTTATTACAAGCATGTAGTATTACGATGTAATGTCTCGGCTGTGTATTTAAAAATGGCGGTTTCTTTGTTTTCATTCTTCTGCTTGTGTATGTCTCTTTAAAGGGCCACAAAACCCCCTGTCTCAGCAGGGTGTTTTCACACCTCTGTTTTGAAAAAAGTCAGGAAAGTTGGGCGTGTCCAGCTCTGGGAGTGTGAGAGTGTCGGGGGAGGGAAAGAGGATAAGATTTTGCATAGAAGGGAGTTAACATTTGGGCACGCGCTAAGTTTAACAGGAAAAAACAAGCACACAGAGGCTGATTTGATACGGCGAATAAGAGAAAAAAAATCCTTCGCATTTCTCTGTAACTTATGTACTCGGTAGGTAGCGTCAGAAAGCCGTGTGTGTATAGACTATCCTGTCACAAATTGCAGCGAAAATCCTGCACGACGGGAATAGTTTGTGTTAACATGTTTACACTCGGAGAGCAGCATTTAAACAAAGGGCAGTCCACTGCAAACACTTACCAAATCTGTAGACAGACAATCAAACTGGAGCTGTGTCTTTTTATTAAAAGGAGACGAGCGACAAATCCGGATTTCACCATTTCCAAATGAGAAAAAGCTCTCGGGTAAAAATGTTTCTTACAAACACGTTTCTGTCGCGTGTCGCATGCACTGTAATCCACACGTGAGTCCAGCTGCTCTCTCATAAAGGGAAAATGAAAACAAAACCTTCGTTGCAACACACTAATAACACCTACGAATTTTGTCTTGAAATTCTTGTACTTTCACTTGTTTTGGCAACACAACGTGGCGTCTCTCTGCCGTTTGAACAGTGTAAACTGGTAAACAGTCATGCATATTAATGAAGTTTCACGTCATACACAATAGAGCGCGCTGATTGGTTTTAAGCACGTCTTTCTCATGAATTAATACTGCACACTCAGATACGTCAGAACGTCCTAGAAAAGACAGACAGCCACTCTCCAGCTGGATTTACACCCAAGTATCTCATGGCCGTGACGCAGCTTCAAAAATTCGTTTCAAAACGGAAGAACGAATTTGCTCAAAATAACGCAAAAACAACCAATTTTCACTTTTTAGTGCAATATATGTGTCCTAATAGTGTTTATAGCAGCGTGGGACACATATATGACTGTCAACAGCTCAAAAAATGTGTTTTGGTGTTTCGTGACCCTTTAAGGCAAGTCATTTCACTTGGCGGTCATCTTTGAAATACCTCTTGGGCAGTATGCTCGGGCATTCTGTCTGAATGGGGAAACATCAAATTCTCCAAAACTACTTGCCAAGCTTATGATATATTAGGAATCATCAATAAAATTAAAGAAAGACTGTCCCTTTAGTTTCATTTCTAAATGTCCAAATCACATAAAATCTGCAAAAAGTCACCCCTGGTCCGAACCCCTCCCCTAGAGTATCGACAGTCTATAACGATTGATGATTGGCTCCTGTACTAGAAGGCGGGCTTTATTCGCCATATAACGATCGATGATTGGCTCCTGTACTAGTAGGCAGGGCTTCATTCCCCATATTGACCGTTACACTTTTCCCCATTCAAAAAGATACGAGTGACATGTCTTGTGTATTTCATAGTCTTTGGTATGCGCGAGTGACGCTTCTCTGTAAACCAATAGCGTTCAGCTGTGCGTCTAGCTCCGCCTTTTGTCGTGCTAGGTACCCTTTGCAAAGGGTACCCAAAAAGTGGTAGGGTATGTTTCGCTTTTGTACCTTTTGACAGTGGAAACGGGCCATATGTGTGCAAACAGACGACAGTGGATACAAATTCTCAGGCAACAGCCCACTTCCCGCTTGCACCAAAAATGTGCTCTCTTGCTTGAAGCCATTCTCATTTGTTTATCATCGAATGCAGCGTGTGTCCCGTCACAAAATTTTTTACAAAAGGTACTACAAAGCGGTAATAGTTTAAGATATTTACATGTCTGTACTGAGCTTCAATAATGCAACTAAAATAGAAATACTCCACATCTTAATTCGATTTCTGGTTTGATTATGATGTTAGTTGGAATAAGGACATCAAAAATCTGTTTACATGGTCGACTCTTAATCAGAGTATTGTCTCAATCGTATTAAAATCAGAGTATTGGTGTCCATGTAAATGTACTCACTGCAAACATACCATACTATCCTGGACCAAACTTGACATGAGCTTCTCAAGATGTTTGTGAACCAATTCAGAAAGTTTCCTGCAATGCAAATCTCCTTTTTCTTAGTCATGGACTAGTTTTACAGAGGGATCGTCACTCCATCTTGGTCTTAGTTTGCATCGTTTGTCTCTGCCAAGGTTATGGCAGGGTGTTTTTGTAACCTACAACTCCCTATGGGCACCAACACACACTCACACAAGATGCTCTCCGCCAAGATCCAGACAGTTTCCAGGCCTCACATGGGCTCGAACGCCCCCACAGCAAGGATTTTATTCGCATTCACAAAAACAGAGCACCAAACGTCACATATCGGGGCATTAATAAAGAATGTAACGGATGCGAAGTGGCAGAACGTGGCTCGTCCAATCAAATTCATAATGCATTAGTGTTGCGAGTCTTTTGTTTTTAACTCCAGACTTATATAACGTGAAGCTGCTGTTTTTCCACTGATGCTGGAATTATTCATTTTATAGGAATGTCTTTTGGTTTGCGTCCATATAAACAGAGGAAGACATTCAAATGAAACCAATCACCTATTTGCATTTAAATCACCGGATTATACAAAGACAGGCGTTACTAAATGGTTATGTAATATTGAACACATTTTTAGATATCCAGCTATAAATAAGCACACTGGATTATATAGCATAAATGCATGAATTTTAACAAGATTAATTTCATATTCTTGTTTGTTTCATTCAATTGAGCTCTCTTTTTTTCCACAACGAAGGAACATTGTACATTATAGGTGTTGTATGTAAGTTTCTGACTCCTCTTTAGCATAAAAATACCATAATGTGTTTGCAGATATTTAAGAAACATGCTAAGTTAATATTCTTGTTTATCTGAAAAACAATGTTGAAGTCAGATATTCTGCTTTGAAAATGTGAGATACATGCTGGAACGTCTGTCTTTGTTTTGGTTGTTTTAACCCGCCCACTTCCACTTTAGTCAATTATATTTTAGTACCGTACCCCAGGTTGCCTTGTTGGAAAACCGGGTATTTCATTCATTCATTCAGAAAGGCTCTCACGCATGCGTTCGTGACAGAAATGTGACCTCCTGTCTACAGACTCCGAAATGAGACGCAGATTCCAAGTTCCACATTAGGTTATTAAATTAGCAAATAATATAAATATTAGTAACGGAAACATTAGGTGAGCAGGTTACATTGTAATCCCGCGTCCTAACAACACGCTACATGACGAGATTTTCAGTGATAAGCAGTTTGGCTTATTGCAAAAGACGAAACACGACAGAAATTAAAATATAGCCATTCAGAAGCACAGAATATGCACTCACTCGCAAAATGGTAAGGTTTATAATCTAATTAATACATATTAAACCGCTTTAACATTATTAAATGTGGATGCTAAATCACATATGTGTTTGGGTTTGCACTCAGTCACAGTTCTAAAATTCAATTTCAAACAGTTTATTTTATTTTCAAGATCTGAGGTGAACTATTTGCTGCTGCTTTCAGTAGTATGGCAATAAATAGCATGTAAAATGGCATTCAAACTCACATTGTTAGCATTTAACAGCACATTTAAAGCACATGAGGTGTTCCTGAGGTGATCCTTTTCTGTTGTTCAGCTGCAAGAATAAGAAGCCGTTTCTAAAATATAAATTTCAGGTGTTGGTTAAGACAAAAACTTTTAATATGGTAATATTACTTTTATTGTGTGCCGTTGTTTTTATTTAGAACACAATTTAATTCAGCGTTTAGACTTAATAGTTAGGCACACTCCTGTTGGTCCTCAATCTGGCAACCTGGGCTTTCGTGTGTTTTAATCCAGAAATGCAATATACCTAGTTCAACCACTGGGTGTCAAACTTACATACTGCAACTTTTATCGACATTTCTCAGGAATATAAAAGTACCCAAAGTAATCCAAAGGCTAGTTTTCATCCTGATTTTGCAGATGTTATAAGTTTAAAATAGGGATGTCCCGATACAACATTTTAACTTCCGATACAATACCGATATTGCAGCCTTCAGTACTAACCGATACCGATACAAATCCGATATAATAATCAGCACAAATCATGAATACTTTACTTTTACCTATTTCGTTGAGAGTAATGTATGAACGGCTAAATTATACATTAGATTTTTTTTAAGGAGATAAGCATGTCCAAGATGCTAACTTTTTTCAGGAGGAGGACATGCGCTCCTAAGTGGAAAAATTTAGGAGCACAGTGAAAATGTATAAAATAAATAGTGTTTTTGCCTAATAAATGTACACGAGGAGATCTGTAAACAAAGCAGTGTCATTCATTTGAAAACGATAAGTACACTAAGTTTTATTTTACTGCAACAACAGCTTAAATAGTGTTTAATAATTATAATTTAAGCTGTATGGAGTTTAGCTTGCGGTCCACAGCAGGTCTGGGATCATATTGCTCTAATGAAGGCCTCTCTAAACTGATCTGAATCAAGTCTTCAGTTGTGGATGTGCCTAGGCAGCTTCTTGATGAATTTTTCAATCCAGTTTCGAGCTGAAAAATCTCTTTCACACTGGGCAGCAGAAATAAGGAGTTATTGTTATAAGTTATTAAGTTAATAAAAATGTGCAGTATGGTTAGTGCAAACATTCACATGATCAGATCTATTTAATCTGTGTTTGTATCATAAGATGAGTATGGCTGTATCAATGCTCCCAAACAAAACATTAATTATTTTATAATAATATATATTGTACATATTATCTTTAACATAGATATACTTTTCTCCACATCACATAAAATAATGTGACTTTTAAAATTAATTTTATTTGCATAATATATTGCACAGATTCCACCCTACTTTCCACATGGGAAAAGTATGACAATGTAAAGAAAGACTCATGTGCAAAGCTGACACTGTTTATCTGAGCACTTTATCTTTCTGGGCTTTTAAAAGACGAGTTAAATATGGGAATACCATTCTTTCTTTTAAACTGT